>CM025789.1:5450675-5995521 GCA_014635995.1 Sarcophaga peregrina
TAAATCAAATCACTCAATAAAAATGGAATTCCATTTTTTACATTCAATTGAAGAAATCAAACATTTTGG
This sequence comes from Sarcophaga peregrina, assembly GCA_014635995.1. Taxonomy (NCBI): domain Eukaryota; kingdom Metazoa; phylum Arthropoda; class Insecta; order Diptera; family Sarcophagidae; genus Sarcophaga; species Sarcophaga peregrina. Next base: position 5,450,745 of record CM025789.1, read on the forward strand.
GAAAGTGGCAAATGTTTTAAATGCTCAACAAGGCTTATAGGATTAGTGTTAACAGGTACATAACGTTCAGCATTTTTATTGAATCCTTTAACTCAAATATTCTGTTGTTTCTGTCTGTTTCTGAAACAGAAGGCCTATTTTGCTAATAAGAAACATTCTGTTACGTTTTTGGCTTTTAAAAACGTTTAAAATATGACTTCGTCGAATGCAAATAAAATAAAAATTATTTGTCGTTTAGTTTTAATTAAAATTCTTTATTATTTGCACAATTCTGTGTGCCACTGCTCACAACTTGATGTAAACAACAACAATTTCCTTTATTTGTTATTCCTTTTTGCACTCTTTTGCTGAAACAACAACAATTGTTCTACAGATCTTTACAACGAAGATCTTCAAAACACCGCGCGTCTTCGCACAAGACTGACTGAATTTTTACTAACTCTGTTGAGAGCTTTGCCTTGCCGTTTACTTTATATAGCAACATAAACTGTCTGACGAATGTTCCTGAAAGCGAATGTTCATGGCTTCAACTTCTCGAAATCTCACAAAATCTAAACATCGTTGAAAATCGCCCTAGTCTATTACCATATTAGACGTAAAGCCAGGGTTCGAACCTCAATCCAGATATTCAAAACAAAATACAAAAAAGACGTACTTCTTCAACGATTTCCTCTCAGCAGATTTCTTGCAAAAACTCTGAGAGTAAATAAAATTGCCATTAAAAGTTTTAAACTGTAGTTCCCTTTATATATGCATTAAATTAACACACACACACAACATAAGCGGTGTGAGTAACAAGATCAATAATCCTGACTGAAGGATAGTAATAACCAATTATGTACGTATGTGTGTATTGTTGTTTACATTATTGATGCTTTCCTATTTTGTTTACATTTATTCTTTCATTATTTGTTATTGTTGCATTTTTGTTTACTTGTTTATCACGTTTTCTATGTTGATATTTGTTTGTATATTTTTGTTTACTTGTTTATCATGTAAACAAGTTTATTACTTTTGTTTTGTTTACAATTTCAACGATGTAAAAGTAAAACACCATTTCCATGATAATTTCTAGCTCAGCACAGATGGCTCTGGAAAGTATTTCAAGGTCAATGCAGGTAATACCAGCGAACTACTTAACTCCGCGGATTTTGGCTATGCTCTCAAGCTGAGGATTTTATAATAAAAAATGCTGCGAAAAAGCAAGAAGGATGATATGTCTAATGCCTTTTACTCCAAGGTGAATACCTTTTTGAATTTATGTGTTCCAAAGCAAATATCAAGACAACTATCCGGTCCTCCATGGAATAGTTAACAACTTGCTCGTGTGAAAAATAAGAAAAATAAATACTATAAAAAGTTTAAACGATCTGAATATACAATACTTAATAAGTCATGTTACGATAAATAGTAAATACAATGAAGTACAACTTTAAGCGTAATCCGAAATCATTTTTTAAATTTGTTAATTTAAAGAGAAAAGTAACTGGTTTTCCATCTTCCATGAGATTTCAGCAGATTGAACTTAGCGATAACAACATTATAAGCGATTAGTTGCCAATTTCTTTTCCACAACATATTCGGTGTGAGTAGTAACAAGATCAATAATCCTGACTGAAGGATAGTAATAACCAATTATGTACGTATGTGTGTATTGTTGTTTACATTATTGATGCTTTCCTATTTTGTTTACATTTATTCTTTCATTATTTGTTATTGTTGCATTTTTGTTTACTTGTTTATCACGTTTTCTATGTTGATATTTGTTTGTATATTTTTGTTTACTTGTTTATCATGTAAACAAGTTTATTACTTTTGTTTTGTTTACAATTTCAACGATGTAAAAGTAAAAACACCATTTCCATGATAATTTCTAGCTCAGCACAGATGGCTCTGGAAAGTATTTCAAGGTCAATGCAGGTAATACCAGCGAACTACTTAACTCCGCGGATTTGGCTATGCTCTCAAGCTGAGGATTTTATAATAAAAAATGCTGCGAAAAAGCAAGAAGGATGATATGTCTAATGCCTTTTACTCCAAGGTGAATACCTTTTTGAATTTATGTGTTCCAAAGCAAATATCAAGACAACTATCCGGTCCTCCATGGAATAGTTAACAACTTGCTCGTGTGAAAAATAAGAAAAATAAATACTATAAAAAGTTTAAACGATCTGAATATACAATACTTAATAAGTCATGTTACGATAAATATGTAAATACAATGAAGTACAACTTTAAGCGTAATCCGAAATCATTTTTTAAATTTGTTAATTTAAAGAGAAAAGTAACTGGTTTTCCATCTTCCATGAGATTTCAGCAGATTGAACTTAGCGATAACAACATTATAAGCGATTTAGTTGCCAATTTCTTTTCCACAACATATTCGGATTCAACTTATAACGATTCCATTGATTATCCCTTTAAAATAAACACAAATTCCACTATGTCTATATCTTTAATCAACGTTCCTGATATTTTTATGGAATTAAGAAAGCTAAAGTTCTCCTATAACTTTCGACCTGATAACATTCCTAGTAACATCTTAATTAATTGCGTCGACGCCATAGCTGTTCCACTATCGTACTTATTCAACAAATCGATTAAATGTGGTTATTTTCCTAACGTTTGGAAAGATTCATTCATTATTCCTTTGTTCAAGTCAGGAAATAAATCCGATGTTACAAATTATCGTGGTATTGCAAAACTGAGTATAATTCCAAAACTATTTGAAAAAATGATTACTGAGGATTTATGTTATCAGGTTTCTAGCTTGATATCACCTTATCAGCACGGTTTCAGAAAGAGGTGTTCAACTACAACAAACCTGCTTCATCTTTCAACAGTTGTTTATCGTGGATTTTTTCATCAGCAACAAACAGACGTTATCTACACGGATTTCAGCAAGGCTTTTGATAAAGTTAATCATGTCCTTTTGAAGAGGAAACTTCATTTAATGGGATTTACCGATCTTAGTTTAAAATGGATTTACTCATATTTAACTAACAGAAAACAAAGCGTACTTTTTAAAAACTGCTGCTCCAGAAGTATTGATGTCCTTTCTGGTGTTCCTCAGGGTAGCCATCTTGGACCGCTTCTGTTTTCATTGTTTATTAACGACTTACCTGATATGATTCGCTATTCTAACATCCTAATGTACGCTGATGACGTAAAAATTTTCCTAAGTTATCGCCGAATTTCCGATCAGAAACTACTTCAAAAAGACCTAAATTCGTTTCAGTTATGGTGTAATTTCAATTTAATGCAGCTTAATCTAAAAAAATGTAAATACATGAGATTTGTAAGGAAGAATCCGATTCCTGCAAAATATGCTTTTGATGGATACGATCTTGAGCTTGTTGATAACTTCCTGGATCTAGGAGTTTTACTTGATCCCAAACTAAATTTTATTCCGCACATAGCTGTGACAGTGAATAAAGCAAGAAGCGTACTTGATTTTATAAAACGGTGGGCAAAAGAATTTAACGATCCTTATGTTGCTAAATCACTCTACACATCTCTTGTGAGGCCTATACTAGAGTATGGATCCATAATATGGGACCCTTTTTATAAAAAATATTCCGACGCCATCGAATCTGTCCAAAAGCAATTTCTGATATTTTGTCTACGAGGACTGAATTTTAATCCCACTAGCTTACCGTCTTATTCTGCCAGACTAGCTTAGCTTCTCGTTCTTATTCAATGTAATCACTGGTGATATTGGCTCCAGTTTTTTAATCCATGATATCACTTTTAATGTTCCTCAACGTCCGTCACGTCATTTTACCCCATTGGCAATACAATTTTTTAGAACCAACTATGCCGGTGCTGATCCAATAAGGAGAATATGCAGCGAATTTAATAAATTGTATAATTTGATTGATTTTTCTTTATCGAATAATGTCCTAAAAAATAATATAATCAAGTATTTAAATTCCTAATTTTTGTAAATAAAATTTAATGTCATAGTTTGTAATGTTATTGCCTGTAGGAATATTTCATAAGCATATAAAAATAAAATAAAAAAATAAAAATTGTTATTAATCAGTAAGGAATTTGTCCATTGACTTGAATAAATACAATATTACATATACTTACATGTAAACAATAATACATATAACTACTGCTGTAACCATAGGGCGGTAGGCGGTACAGTTACTCTGAGTTTGATTCCAGAACATTATAATGAAAACAAAAAATCTTGTTCTATCGTTTAGTAAACTTCAGAGTGAATGCTACATTATTAGGAAATTAATGCAGATTGTGAGTTAGTTTCTAATTCGAACCAACATCCGTCATCAGCCTAATTAGCAGCGATAACTATCAGCTTAATAGCATGCTTAACAGACGTTGGAGAACTACCGATTGATAAAATAACCCAAAAACACTCTGTAATTGCAAGGAAAACAGTAAAAATTTCCAGGAGTGTCTCTGTGTCCAGGGACCCAGACAAGTGAGACACTGAAGCGCTTAGAGCAAAGAGCCTAGAGCTTAACAATAAAGATCTTAAATCAGCTTGCAAGTAAAGCTATTAAATTTTTATTAAAAATAAATCACAAATCTAATACCGATTCAACTTTAATTCACATTTAATAGAGCGTTTCTTTAATACGCTCTGTTTTTTCGATTATGAATTATGCCACTTGGATTTAATATTTCTTAACCTCCAGCAACATTACTTAAATGAAGATTATTTCCATGAGGGCATGTCTTTCTTATTTCGTATGTATACAGTGTACACCACATCCACAATACGCTAAAGTATTATTATCTGCAACTAAAATGTTTTTCCCATTGACGTCTTTCAGACAATGTCATGAAGTTGTTCTCTATTTCCCATAATATACCCTCAGGCAGGTTGTGCGTGGTTTTCTAAAACAGTTGCAGTAGTTCAATCTGTGTGATTGAGGTTATGTAGCGTGTGTAGGAGTATAACTGAGTATGTCACGACTACTAAATGATGCTTTAACTATTTTTATATTGTCATATGAAATAGAAAATCCACTTCGCTTGCTTCGAGCAGCACCTTAAGAATAGCAAATCAAGAGACACAGGATTATGCATGCACATCACAGAGAGAGAGAGGAGAGAGAGAGAGAGAGAGAGCAAGAAAGGAAGATAGAGATACAATAGGGGTATAACGGTAATAGATACTCTACAATATATTGTTTAAGTATGTGTTAAAATATAATCGATGTTTATAAACAAACTTACATGTCGACACATCCTTTAAGGAAAATTTCAAGAAATAAAAACTTGCGTCTCCTTCGTCATTCTTCTCCAAGCTAATTTTATATTGCCACAGCAAAGCGATAAAAACAAGTATGAGCAACGGCAGCAGTGGCAGCAGCAATTAAAATGAATTTAAACTCAATGTATTGTGGCAAGAAGAGCTTAAAAATGTTACAAAAACGTTTAAAATTTTATAGAAATTTTCGTAATAAAAATGCTTGCCATACCACATCTGTTTACGTGGGTTATTTGAGAAGTACGCCACAACCAGCCAACCAACTAACACTTGTAATGTTGCTTTAAATTAAATTTCCTTCTTATCAATACACATTAAAGTGTTATCTGTTATGACCTGAATTCTGTAAAATATTACCAAAGAATAAAGGGATTTACTTTCGTAATACGTTCCTTACGTATGCATACGTATGCATGTGTATATGGTTTAACCATGTATTTATTGGATATCGTGTTAATTTAGTGTGTATATCCTCCTGTCTTCTTCTTCTTCATTTTTTTATTGCATTTTAATCTTGTAAATACTTTTAAATTTACTCTTCTACTCTTTGTAAAAGGAGAGCGCAAAAAAAAAATAAAAAATCCAATGAAAGTGATCCTGTACTTATAGCTGCATATTATAGTTTCAACACACACACTACACACACACACATTCATATAACATTCATTCATACGCACTATTAAATACACACTAACACTTTCATAAAAATATCATAATAAAATTTCTCTTAAAGAGCATGAGAGTTTAATGGTTGCCAGAGATATACTAAAACAGAGCAAGAGAGAGAGAGAGAGAGCTAGAGCTAAGAGCGATGAGAGAGAGAGCAAATGAAGCGAAAGAGTAATGATTTTATTGCAATTTTTTTTTTCTTTGCATTTGCCACAACCACAGTAATCGTTGCTGCCATTTTTAGTGGGTAAGGGTACTAAGTAATTGTGGTTAAGCACAACGCATAAAATAAATATTCTTACGAAAATGGAATCAAAATGCCATTGCTTTTACATCATTTAACATTAAAATTATAAACAAAAGTTAAAAACCCAAAAACAATGAACTTGTTTACATGATAAACAAGTAAACAAAAATGCAACAACAAATACCAGCATAAAAGAAGGATAATAACGTAAACAAAAATACAAACATACACACATACTTGGTCATTACAACCCTTCAGTCAGGATTATTGACCTAGCTTCTCACACCACTCATGTTGTGTGTGCGTTAATTATATTTATGATTAAAGGCACCTACAGTTTATCGTCGACTCCAATCGACAGATTATTTTGAGATACCTTTTCATGGCAGGTTTATTTACTCACAGAGTTTTTGCCAGAAATCTGCTGTATTCAGGGTACCAATAGTTGTAGGTTAGGTTAGGATAGGTTAGAGGACGTGTACTTGTCAATTCTGACAAGTACAGTACTCGGTGGTCGAATTGACCCATTGTACTACGTCCTAGCTTCTCACACCACTTATGTTGTGTGCGTTAATTTTATACATAAGTGGCGGGACCTACAGTTTAAAGTCGACTCCAAACGACATATTTTTTGAGAAGCATTCCATGGCAATTTTTTTTTACTCTCAGAGTTTTTGCCAGAAATCTGCTGAGAGGAAGTCACCGAAAAATTACTTTTAAATTTTCGTTTTGATGTCTGACCTGGGATTCGAACTCGGGTATTTCGTCTAATAAGCCAACACACTATCTACTAGACCACGGCGATCTCTACCAATAGTTGTAAGTTTTGCAGAAATTGTGTGATGAAGCCTGAAGCTGAGAGGTTTTCCTCCACAGTATCGTGCCTTGTAAAGAATTTCCAGAATTTTAACGATTTTTAATCCCCAATAATGACCTGGCGACTTATGTCTGTTAAAAGATGTACCAGGAATCATGAATCGATCTATAGCCATAAAAAATACGAAAAATTTTCACTGATGTTACTTAACACAAAGATTCTCAGGCATTGTGTTATCTCGTGTATAAAATTCTCCCATCACGGTGTTAGTGGGTAAAATCCTCCGAAATTGATCGACCTATTTTTATAAATTTTGTGGGTAGGTCTGAGAATCGGACAACATCTATTTTTCACAAACGTTAAAATTGAATATTTAGGTACATATTGATCGTAGACAAATAACATTTGGTGGGTAAGTTCATAGAGTCGATATCAACAATCCCACCAAAAAATGGGAGAGACAACCGTCCTCTTTCAGGTGATATCTATAGCTCTTAAACTACTAAACCGTTTTTGAAAAAAAAATTTTTTTTGTTCGAAAACTTATCAGTTTTAAATGGTTTAAAAAAATTCGATATAACAAAAAGTAAAATTAAAATTTAATATTTAGAAACATAGTGATCATAGATGAATACAATTTGGTAGGTAAATAGAATCGATATCGACAAACTCACCACAAAAGGGCGTGGCAATCCTCCCCCTTTAAAAGATACCTACAAGTCGGCTAATTCGATAGTTTATAACTACATATCATACCTTTATTGCAACATAGTTATATCTCTAAAAAACTTGAACTTAAGAAAATGCGATTAAAGTTTTGAAGACATAAGTCCTATTGTATAATTGCTGCAAATACTTTTTCCTATAACTTCGGTTCAGCTTGGGATATAAAACTGATTTTTTTTTTCAACATATACAGAATGTCTTAAAGAGCAGTTTTGCTTAAGTAACTACAAATTTTTAATTTTTTGAGATATGCCTATGTTGCAATAAAGGAGCGATATGTACTTCATCAGCACTCTATGCAGCGTATTACAATAAATATATAATGTGACCTGTTTTGGGCAATAAAAAAATTCATTTTGGGTGGAACAAAGTTCGCCGGGTCAGCTAGTACGACTATGTATTTTCTATTAGTGAAATAATTTTTTCTCTTACCCAATAAAATGGCAATTACTTTCTACTTTTTCTGCAAAAACAGCAGCAACAGCAATAATAATAATATTGTAACTGCATATTACCGTTTGCTGTTTGTTGTTATTGCTCCTTGACAGAAGGTACTGTTTATTACGACATTTAAAATACACGCATACACATAAACACACACAGAAAAATACATTCTTTCATTTAAGCACATACCTACTACATACTCTACACACTCTTTAAACGCAACCAAAGCAAAAAGGGGAGAGAGAGATCAAGAGCAAGAGTATGTTATAACCGCAACTACAATGAACATACGAACCAAGGGTACGTATGAACGATGAAGTTACGAAGGGAAAGAACGATGATTTTTTTCTTTTCTTGTATTTTTAATTTGTAGTTGTTGTTGGTTTATTGTTGTGCTCATTTTTATTATTATTATTGTTATAGAGTGTGTGTGTGTGTGTGTGTATGTTTGTTGTATGTGAGTGCAATTTTAAATAGCCGAAGCATAAATGAAAGTGTTTAAGGGGGTAATAGTTTTTTCCCCTTTCGGTTTTGTGTGTGTGTGTGTGTATGTGTGTGTTAAACTGTATCTTTATGCATGTGTATGCCTTAATATAAGTGTTTATAGTCATAAAAAGTAATTTTAAGGATTTATTTCTCACAAAATTTTCCGTAATGAAGAACACAGTCTTTCTCTGGCTACTAGTTTTGTGTTGTAGTTTTGTTGTTGCTATTTTAGATTGTTGTCCTGTACATACGGCCTTGTTATAGTTGTTGGGTACGAGTAACAGTCTTAGAGTTGTTGTTCTCATAAACGAGGAATACAGGAGTAAAAATTTTATTTTATTGCTGAGATTAAGGCCATTATTTCTACCAAAAACAAAAAAAACAACAAAAAAAACTTTTTGAAATACATTTAAAAACGCATATATTCATGCATACACATCCAGGCTGTTAGTGGTAACACTTTAAGTAGGACCATAACATGTATTTTAAGCATTTATGCCCTGGTCTCTACCCCTTAAAAACCAACAGAAATTTACAAATTCTACACGAATGTTAGGTTAGGTTTGCCAGTATGCCTGTGTGTGTGTACGTACACTGGTAGTAAATTTACTTTTTCAAATACAAGCAAAACTATAAGCAATTGTTGTTCTCTTTATTATTATGATTTCATATTTTTATTACATTTTATATGGTTTTTACTATTGTTTTTGTTGTTTATTGTTGTTATTGTTTAAGTCCTTTATTTGAGTTGCAATAAAATTCTTGAATTATGATTCTTATATTGCCTCACTCACTCACTCACTCTCTCTCTCTCTCTTCCTCTCTGCCCTCAAACAATGTTGCGCAATGTTACCGGGGCCATATAAAGTTTATGAATAAAATTTTAATGAATATTTATATATGAACCGCCGTACGTTTCTCTTGCTGTTGCCAAGAAAATCATTAAAATTATCAAGAAAATGGTGAGGGAGAGGTGTGTATGTGTGTGTAAGGATTTGCTTACAGGTTGTAAAATTCACACGTTTAAGTTGGTTTTCTTCGTGTGAAATATTCTTCAAGGGATTTATTATTAACGTCATTGCATAATGTACTACTCCATTACAGAGAGTGTCTGGACGTTATAGGGATTTTCTTGTTATGGTCTAGTAAGTCTCGAGAAAATAAAGGAAATTTTCTTGTTTAGTTTCAAGAATACTACTTTCTTCTAGCACCCTGCATTTATGAGAAGAATGGCTTCATTAAAGTCCATTTGAGTAGGTAGGTTCGATACAGGCAATGCCAGTGGCTGTGTTGTAAAGTTTGTTGCGCAAGTTTTGAAGGGAAGGGTAATTATTGCCCCCACTGGAGCATCCCATATAGCAATGCAGATGCGTAGAAGCACACTGTTAGGTTTAGTTCATTGTCTCTTGATGTGCTATATCTATATGGAGGAACTGTTAGAGAAACTACAAAGAATTGATGCTTATAAGCACGATCTAGTCACTTTAATCCACATTCCTTTCGTTTGAGATGTAATCCTCGATCCACATAAAAGAGATTCAACCAATGTTTTTCACAATGATAAAGTATCTCCATGTAAATCAAAATCTCCTAAAGGACCGCCATGCCGTTTAATACCTCTAAAAGAGTGGGTAATGATAGAGCCAACTTTGGTTTACGAACAAGGAGTTATGAAACGTCTTAATCCAGATTGATAAACAGAGTAGGCAGGCAGTCAGCAGACCTGTTTACAGGGGCATTCTGTGTCACTCCAAATAAGGCGATATTTGCTAAACTCAGATGGCTCCTTATCTTTAATCTTCTAGTGTCTGGACGTTATAGGGGATTTTCTTGTTATGGTCTAGTAAGTCTCGAGAAAATAAAGGAAATTTTCTTGTATAATTTTTCAAGCGTTTTAATTAGTTTTTCATTAGTTTTCTAGGAGATATTTTAAGTGTAGAACACAAAGTATTTTGCAAAAATATGTGGGGGCCTATTGAGAGGTCTTTGAAAGATCGTCTTGCATTTGTACCCTATTGAACTCTACTTCTTCTAGCACCCTGCATTTATGTGAAGAATGTCTTCATTAAAGTCCATTTGAGTAGGTTTCGATACAGGCAATGTTAATGGTTGTGTTGTAAAATTTGTTGTGCAATTTTTGACCGGAAGTGACAGTAATGACCCATCCCATATAGCAATGGAGATGCGTAGAAGCACACTGCAAGGTTTCGTTCACTGTCTCTTGATGTACATTTCTTTATGGAGGAACTGTTAGAGAAACTACAATGAAGTGATGCTTATAAGCATGATATAGCCACTGTGGTAACACACTTTAATCCACGCTCCCTTCATTTGAGATATAATCCTCTATCCATAAAGAGATTCAACCAATGTTTTTCACAATGGTAAAGTATCTCCATGTAAATCAAAATCTCCTAAAGGGCCACCATGCCGTTTAATACCTCTAAAAGAGTGGCTAATGATAGTGCCAACTTTGTACAATGGGTCAATTCGACCTCCGGGTACTGTACTTGTCACAGTTCACAAGTACACGTCCTCTAATCCAGTGCCAACTTTGTTTTACAAATAAGGAGTTATAAAACGTCTTAATCCAGATTGATAAACAGAGTACGCAGCCAACCAGCTGACCTGTTTACAGGAGCATTCTGTGTCACTCCAAATAAGGCGATATTTGCTATACTCAGATGGCTCCTCTTTAATCTTCTACTCAAGCAAATAGTTAAGCTGGCAGCAGTAAGGTTCAATGCCTCTAAGCCTTGACTCAAGCTAGGCTATGAATATGCTGCAATATGGGGAAATCATAGATGAATTGTAATCGACTACAGGGTTCGATAAATTATTCTCCATTGATTTTACAATACCAACCACCGACTTCTAGTCTGATTATCCAAAGTTTTCTGCCGGACTGCTGTAAGGATGTTTGATGGGATTTTCCCTAAAAATCTCTGCATTTACTTGGACAGCCAGGCTGCTATCAAGTTTCTAACAAATGCCACCTCAATGGTGGAGATTTTTTTACTCGGATGATGCAAAAGCCACTCTTATGTGAATTCCAAAACAACGTTGTTAATGAACTGGCAATGATCGGCATGAAGCTCATAATCTTCCACATGCTGCAGGGCATAAGTGTTTGGACTGCCTCAGTTAAACTGGATTTTTTTCATTAGTTTCAAGGAAAACTTGACTTTGTTGACAGCAGGACGGTACATGAAATATTGATAGGTTATGCGGCACTGATTGCTTTCCTTCTATAAATCAATGCCCTCCATTGTAAGATAGCGGTTTTCACTACTGTTCAGACCACATAGACCTATTGAAAGAAATTTCGATGGACATCGTATTTCATCTATAAATTCTGCAGAAACTGTGGATCTGAAGGCATTGAAGCCAATATTTTTCATTTCAAAAGTATGTGATCGGCTATTACAGTAATGAAACGAAAATTATTGCCTTCATGACAAAGTTCGCTTTATCTTGGCTCCATCGTTGCCGCCAAAATTGATCTCAGTCTGGAGATTAAGCGCGGGATAACTCTTGCCTGCAGGTGCTACTATGGTCTTAATAGGCAATTGAGTAGCAGAGAACCCTCCCGTACGACAAAACTACTACTATTCAACAAGATGCTCATCCTCCGTGTAATTCTCTATGGCGCAGAGGCTTGGACTCTATTAAGCACTGATGCAAAAGCCTTGAGAAAACTTTCGAGAGAAAAGTCGACAAGATCTTCCGTCCAGTGCGAGTTGGTGATGATTTTCGCTTCCGATCCAACAGTAAGCTGCATGAGCTCCTCAATGACATGGACGTTATGCAGCGTATTGACATCCAGGGGCTGGGCTGGCTCATTCATGGCGTTCAAATGGAGGAGGATGGTTCAACGAGACGGGTATCTGTGACAGTCGGCGAAGGAGACGGAGATGGAAGGCCTAGATCGAGAAATCCTTATTACCCATTGGTGGAACCAACTAGCGTAGGCGCACAATTATTCATGGCGCCTGGAATGATGTGTTAAGGGAAGTCATAATCCGTTAATGGGATTATTAATAGCCAATTAAGTACATAAAATAGTTTCCTTTAGAAAATGTTTGATTTTCGGTTTGGTAAGTGATTTGTGGGTAGTGTGTTGGCTTATTAGACAAAAGGCCCGGGTTCGAATCCAAGGTCAGACATCAAAACGAAAAATATTTCTTCGGCGATTCCCTCTCAGCAGATTTCTGGCAAAAACTCTGAGAGTAAAAATTGCCATGAAAAGCTTCTCAAAAATCTGTCGTTCGGAGACGACTTTAAACTGTAGGTCCCGCCACTCTTGTATAAAATTAACGCACACAACATAAGTGGTGTGAGAAGCGAGGTCGTAATCCTGATTGAAGGGCCAATTATGTATGTATGTAAGTGATTTGTGGTAACACAATTGATTTAAGCTCTAGAACAAATGGCTCCCTACCAGAGATCAGCAATGAATTGTTTTTTCGCTACTCATAAGCACTCAATGAAATTTTGAATACAAGTGAGAGTCAAGAATATTAAAATTTAACTATTTATTCTGATACTCACTACAATGTTGATTGTAATGATGTTGCAACGTTGTTAATATCAAACTCATACCATTCGAAATATGTTTGATTCATAAGCCCACACCCATTTTGATTCATAACTTTAGAAACGACAGAGCAGCAAGCAGAGCAAACATACAACCTTCTAGTGAGTATTTTAGTTTTCGTACGCGAATCATACTTATTTGTGTATTCGTATGGAGAGTGAAGTTATAGGAGAGTGAAATCATCGAACGTCATACGTGTTGTAAAATCCGTGATATTAAAATGAGAATAAATGCATGTAAGTATCAGAAATTATGAGTATGATTCGATTCTACTAATCAATTTGAATAGTCATTTCTTTTGTTTTTTTTTTTTAGAGGACGTGCACCTGTCGGTCAAGACAAGCACAGTATCCCGGAGGTCGAAATTGACCCATTGTACATTGTCCTTAAGGGGAGGAAGGAAATGGAGGATATAGGAATGTAGGGAAGGGGAGGGAGAATGGGAAACGGAAGAATAACACATAAAGAAACAGACACAAAACAAAAGAGGTGAGAGTGCGACTACACTTACGAAGCCCTAGCACCTTTCAACCAGCCCAAGCTGCTAATGAATCTGTGGAGAGCCTTGATGTCGGCTCTCGACACAGAACTCAAGTTCTCAAAGAAGGCCCTGCCAAGGGTCCTCAACCTCAACCTACCAAGGGCTGGGCAGTTGCAGAGGAGATGTTCGACAGTCTCCAACTCCTCCTCATCGCAACATACCCTGCAATAGTCCGGCTGGGATCTGTTCCAGATCCCCGTCAGCGACCTAATCTCGCAGTGCCCCGTGATAAAACCGACAACCAACCTTAAGCTGGCCTTAACCAAGCCCAGCAGCCACTCTGTCCTCTTGCTGTCCACAGCAGGCCTATAGACGCTAGAAACAGAAGAACCCGATCCGTTCCCCCAACGTCTCTGCTCTTCCCTCCTGACCCATCCATCGATGAGGCGATAGAGGTGACAGACTGGGGGGTCAGGGCCAACCGTCAAATCGCCAGCTGAAAGCGAACCTAACCTAGCGAAGGCATCCGCCGTCTCATTGCCCAGTATTCCGCTGTGACCCGGAACCCAGCATAGACGGATACGATGCGGTCCAAAATTCCTCAACGACTCTTTGCACTCGCGAACGAGCCGTGATTTGCACCAGACCGACGCAATGGCCCTAAGGGCAGCCTGACTGTCAACGAAGATCGTGTAAGATTCCGAATCCAAAGATGGGCCACCAGCTATGGCCTCAATAGCCTTCAGTATTGCGAAAATCTCCGCCTGAAAAACCTGAAGTGGAGTTCAAGACCGAGTTCCTTACAGAAAACCCCAGCACCTGTACATCCACCTAACTTAGACCCATCTGTGAAGATGGGTTTGAATACTCATTGCTGAGCTCTGTTTCCTAATGTACAAAGGTAAAGAAATGCAATTTTCATTTCCATTTCTTCCTAATAACCAATCAAACATTTTAAAATAATTTCCCAAAAACCTAGATTCGCTTCGTTCTTTGGTTATCTTGACACTTTTTCTTCATTCATCTTGTTCGTTCCTTCATCTTCGTATTTCATTTTGAGTTAAAGTTTTATGTTCAACCGCTTGTAAGCCAACAAGCGATTTAAAGTGAAACTTTAAACTTTTCTTTCTCAATTCTTTTTAAGACATCAAGTCTTCTGCAGGTTTTTGTTTTAAAAGAAAATTTTAAAAAAATTCTTTTCTTTTGTTTTTCTTTTTTTTGTAAATTTTCTTATAAAAATTATTATGTTTTCTTAAGCCACCTTTTTTTATTCTTCTTTTCTTTTCTTTTTAACCGAAAAAAAAGAAGAAGAAAAGAGTTGAGTTGAGTTGAGTGGAGTTGAGTTGACTTGTTATCTTAATCACTTGCCTACAGCTTTTGCCAGACCTGGCTGCTGCTGGTGCATTGTAATGCTTTTTAAATCTTCATTTTCTTAATTCGTAACACATTTAAACTTTAAGCTGCTCGGATTCTATCGGATTCTGTCGGATTCTGCCGGATTTAAAAGTCTAAAACACGATAACAAGAGAAGTAGCAGCGGCAGCAGCAAACAACGGGGTTTTATTGTTTCAATCTTGATTGCATGGAAGCAAACCGACACCTCTAGGCTTAACGTTTCCATTTTTTTTTTCTGTTTTTTTGGACGAAACCGATTAAGAGGAGCAACAACACAATGATGTCCAAATGAAAAGCAAATGCTGCCCGAAAGTATAAAACGAGACAAGTAGGCCGGCTGACCGCTTTAGAGCGACTTTTTTTTCACGAAAATTGTTGAAAATGAAATGCAAAAAAATGCTTAAGAATAAAGGGTAAAAAAGGAAAAGAAAGGAAAAAAATGAGAAGAGAAAGGCAATAAAAAATTGTTGAACTGCTGGTCCCATGTAATAAAACGAAAGTAAACGAATTAAATTTATTTGTGAACATTCAATACCCTGCGGCGCAATTTTAGTGAGGAATGAAAAGGGATAATGAGTTGAATTGCCGAGTGTAGGGGGGAGGGGAGGGGGTTGTGTAGCGTTTATTACAACTAATAATCTTAAGTTTTTCGTTTCTCAGTTTCTTAGTTAAAATTGCTTCCATAAAGCATATAAAAATTTAACTTTTTTATGTTACGTAGGTAGTGAGAAAAGGTTAAGCATCTTTTGATTCTTTGCATTCGTCTTGGCATGGAGAAAAGCAATGTATTAACAGAAACGCTGTACAGAGAGTAAAAGGAAATCACGGAAAATAAAAACACATGGATCACACGGTGCGACAGTGAAAATGCAACCGAGTAACTACATAGTCCACGTTGTTCAGTTAGCTGAGTAGAACTCAAAAATACCTTTTTTTATATTTCTCGAACCCTCCAAAAACAGGTTTTTTTTCTTTGCACATAAATTTCTTGATTCTCTCCTATGAATGGACAAATTTGAAAAAATATGAAAAAAATTCGAATCTTCCAAGTTTGCCACATCAAATCTCATAACATATTAAATCGAATAATAGATATATGTACGTTAAAGGTCCATCTCTCCCCTTTCCAACAAGATTTTAATTTTGAAAATCGGGTCAAAAATGTTTGAGTAATCCAGAAATATGTGCGTAAAGTCAAAAAAAAACCGTTTTTGTCAAATAAAAAATATTTGAGGGTTCGAAAGTATAAAAAAAATATTTTCGAGATCTACTCAACAAAACTCACAACCTACACTTTGTCATTAGCCAAGTGTATTTAATTTTTTTTTTTTATTCTGTCGCATAGTGTAATTTATGATAGATTTCTGAGACACTTTTCATGCAATTTAATTTGCTCCCAGAGTTATTTTTTTTACCAGGAGACTGCTGAAAGGAAAACGGCGAAGAAATATTTTCCTTTCGTATTTCATTTTGTTTGAGATATCTGAGACAAGGGTTGAACCACGCTTCCTACCACACTACGGCTGTGAAGCCTTAATGGGCTGACAGAAAGCTAACGCAAGACTCAATGAAGAAAATCGTAGCACATGCCAACCAATTTGGAATAGAGGGGTCCCCTCGAATGACGTCGACTGCTAGTAAGATGTCAAAAGTTTGATGCTAATGGAAATCGCAGCAGATGGCAATCTGTTTTAATCTGAAGGATCCACTTAAAAAAGATCTCTTGCTGGCTACCGGTCAAAAGTTTGTTGCTGAAAGAAATCGCAACATATGCCAACCAATTTGGACTTAAAGGGACCACTTCATAGAGACCTATTGCCGGCTGGCGGTCAAAAGTTTGTTGCTGAAAGAAATCGCAGCATATGCCAACCGATTTGGACCTGAAGCGTACCCTCGAAAAAGATCTATTGCCGCCAGGTTGTCACAGGTTTGTTGCTGAAGCAAATCGGAGCACATGCCAACCAATTTGGACTTAAAGGGACCACTTCATAGAGATCTATTGCCGGCTGGCGGTCAAAAGTTTGTTGCTGAAAGAAATCGCAGCACATGCCAACCAATTTGGACTTAAAGGGACCACTTCATAGAGATCTATTGCCGGCTGGCGGTCAAAAGTTTGTTGCTGAAGAAAATCGCAGCATATGCCAACCAGTTCGAACGTAAAGGGTCCACTTGAAAGATCTCTATTGCTGCCAAGTTGTCACAAGTTTGTTGCTCAGGATCTCTTATTCTGAATCAGTTTCCCAATGTGATTTATGGACAGTATTGGGGATTGCAATCTACTACAAAAATTAAGCAGGCAAAGGAGGAGGCTCATTTAAACAATTCGTGTAGAATGCCACAAAGTCTGCTTTGAGGACCAACTTCAAACGAGTTATTATCAATCTGAAAACCTTTAGACTCACTAAGAATTAAGTCGACATTGCGACAAGTACGCCTGAGGGAATCGGGTTGTTGGAAACAGCGCTCGATAGGTCACTCCAGAGTTCTGAATACCGTCTTTCGGAAGGTACGGACTTTCGGAAAAAGCCACTGATTATATTGTGCCTGAGGCTATGTTCCTACTTGGTTTGAGTATACACATACCGGATAGGGCACAATGGAGTGGTGGGGTACTCCAGGGGCAGAGTGGTATACCCATCTTCACAGATGGGTCTAAGTTAGGTGGACTGTATAGGTGCTGGGGTTTTCTGTAAGGAACTCGGTTTTGAACTCCACTTCAGGTTGAATGATGACTGCAGCGTTTTTCAGGCGGAGATTTTCGCAATACTGAAGGCTATTGAGGCCATAACTGGTGGTCCATCTTCGGATTCGGAATCTTACACGATCTTCGTTGAGAGTCAGGCTGCCCTTAGGGCCATTGCGTCGGTCTGGTGCAAATCACGGCTCGTTCGCGAGTGCAAAGAGTCGTTGAGGAATTTTGGACCGGACCGTATCCGTCTATGCTGGGTTCCGGGTCACAGCGGAATACTGGGCAATGAGACGGCGGATGCCTTCGCTAGGTTAGGTTCGCTTTCAGCTGGCGATTTAACGGTTGGTTCTGACCCCCCAGTCTGTCACCTCTATGGCCTCATCGATGGATGGGTCAGGAGGGAAGAGCAGAGACGTTGGGGGAACGGATCGGGTTGTTCTGTTTCTAGGCGTCTATGGCCTGCTGTGGACAGCAAGAAGACAGAGGGGCTGCTGGGCTTGGTTAAGGCTAGCTTAAGGTTGGTTGTCGGTTTTATCACGGGGCACTGCGAGATTAGGTCGCTGACGGGGATCTGGAACCTAGACCATCCCGGACTATTGCAGGGTATGTTGCGATGAGGAGGAGTTGGAGACCGTCGAACATCTCCTCTGCAACTGCCCTGCCCTTGGTACGTTGAGGTTGAGGACCCTTGACAGGGCCTTCTTTGAGAACTTGAGTTCTGTGTCGAGAGCTGACATCAAGGCTCTCCACAGATTCATTAGCAGCTTGGGCTGGTTGAGAGGTGCTAGGGCTTCATAAGTGTAGTCGCACTCTCAATCTCTGTTGTTTTGTGTCTGTTGTTTTTCATTCCTCCGTTTCCCATTCTCCCTCCCCTTCTCTACTTTCTTATATCCTCCTTTTCCTTCCTCCCTTAAGGACAATGTACAATGGGTCAATTTCGACCTCCGGATACTGTGCTTGTCTTGACCGACAGGTGCACGTCCTCTAACCTAACCTAACCTAACCTTGCGACAAGTATCGCGTGTTTCTGTTTAGTAATCGAGCTAGAAACCAATTAAGCATAATAAAGAGGGCCTTTGAAGAGTAGTGGCATCGCAAATAATTTCCTTACTTTGTCAAGGGACTTAACATTACAATTTTTATTAAGAGTAGGAGCGACGATCAATTACTCTTGCAGTATTTCTGAAATTACTACCCTCTGGGACAGCTTGCATTGAACAACTTCTTTCCTAGTTTGGTGAAACTCGTGATATATAGGGCCAGAGTTTACCTGTGGCGTCACAGTAGGCCGTTATGTGTGCTCAAATGAGTTTCCTACTCTCTAAGGCACTGAGAAAAAGTACGCTCTGATTGGAAATTATATTAAACAACTGCTGTGTTAAAGCTTTCCAGTAGAATCTTAAATTTTCTTTAATTTGCTTTCATTTTTCGTCCTCATCTATTCCTAGTATGCTGGAGCATGCTGAAGCTAAAATTTACCCTCTTTGCCAGAGTGTTTACAGGCCTTTGTCCATTCGCTTTCCGTTTTACTGGCATTTTTAGCACCCCATTTCTCTTTTTTCTTGGTATTGTTGCTCTGTTGCCATTAAGTGTTGCTAACATTCGCCGTTTTCCTATGTATTTCCCCTCCAAAAAGAAAGAAAAAAAAACCAAAACAGTTTCGCTTTTTCAGCTTCTCTTTTTTTTTATGGCAACTGGTAGTGGAAAAATTATTTTTTGCAAAGCACTTGTGCTATCAAATGGAGAAGATAAAAATACTGAGATTATCCTAGCAAGTCCATCAAGTCCACAACAATTTCCGTTTGCCGTTGTCGTTGCCGTTGCCTGTTGGAGACTGACATGACAAAACAAGACAGAAGTTAAACTGTGTCACACAGCCTCTACAAAATGAAAGCAAAAAAAAATTCAACATTCAACGGACGGTTGCCAATGCTAAAGCTGTTGCAAGTTTAAATTATAAGGACAGACTCACACACCCATACACTCACTCACACACACTTGCAAGTTGCTGTTGTACTAATGAATTAAAGAAAAGCGGCCAAAAAAGGAAAAAAATCTACTCGCCATTAGAGGAAGTAAAGAAAAACTGGGCCACCACTTACAACCATGTTAGCGGAGGGGGCAGGGGAGAGGATAGAGTCGCTCAATTGGTCTTTGGGTCGGTGGCATCATTTGGCGACAAAAAAGATGAGGAAATTCTGTAAGAAATTTTTCAATTGTTTGGCTGTTTAACAAACGGTTGATTGGTAATATACCATTAACAGTAGACACAGACCATCGATGACACTATACTACCTAAATTTAATAAATACGTACAGCATACATAACTTTTTAAAGAACCTTTATGGTCGGGTCATTTATGGTCACCCTAATAAAAAATATTAAATATTTTCTATTGCCCATAATCTTAAAAATAAAAAAAATTTGACCTGTTATGGTATATTTATCTAAAAATAATTGGAAGGAAGTACTTAAATACTTTTCGCAAATCATTTGAATTCCAGATTCTAAACGAGTTAAACATTTATTTTGTGAGTGATCACAATTGTGATAATTTAAAAACCAAAAAAATTCCACCTAAAAAATATTCGGTTTCTAAACGCATCAAAAATGCAGTAAATTTACAATCACATAGGACTGACGAAATTCTCGAAGAATTTGATGTTCGTCTGAAAATTGAGAGGTCTAGAACCTCCACATCTAGAGCTGCTGAGACTCAAGTTCACACGATGAACGTTTAGAAAGGGAAATAATACGATCGAAAGAGCAGTAACTACAAAAACACCAAATCAGATGTACGTGTAGAAGGAGAGAGACTACGAGTATCATCATCTAGAACTGCTGAGACACCTGATCAACGTGATGCACTTCTTAAACGAAAACGATCCCAATCGTCAAGGTCAAGAACTCATGAGACAATGGATCAACACGATAAACGCCTAGAAGGAGAAAGACTATGAGCATTAACATCTAGAGTTGCAGAGACACCAGATCGACGTGATGCACGTGTAGAAGGGGAGAGGATACGAGCATTAACATCTAGACCTGCTGAGATACCTGATCAACGTGATACATGTCTTAAACGAAAACTATCCCAATCATCAAAGTCAAGGACTGATGAGACAATGGATCAACGCGATGTACGCCTAGAAGGAGAGAGACTACGAATATCAACATTTACAGCTGCAGAGATATCTGATCAACGTGATGCACATGTAGAAGGAGAGAGGATACGAGCATCAACATCTAGAGCTGCCGAGACACCTGATCAACGTCTTAGAAAAAACCGATCTCTTCAACCACCGAACCACTTCAAACAAACAAACCCACAAACAAATAAACACACATTCCTTTTTATATATAGATGTTGTTGGGTTTTAGCTAATATATATATATGTATTCTTTAGGAAATTCATTATAAGAAAGTCAAATTTACTACAGACAATTGAAGACAAGAAATAGCTAATATACATACATATTAATTCAAAATAAAAATAAATAAATATAAATTATTACCCAAAGGATTGTTTGCATTTCTGAAACGAACTTAATGTAAATAATTTCAAGCCTTAAAAATTCTTATAAATGTTATGAGTTTTTGAGTGTTAGGTAAAATCGGTTAGTTAAGAGTTTTTAAACGCCCAGGTATTGAGCAGTGCGAAATATTAATAATGTATAGACTGAATAATAAATGAATTCTAAATTATAATATTGGATTAACATAGCCGCCGAAGTTATAAACGATAGCAATATTGTTCATAATATGGGAGTGATCCATAAATCTTATTTTCATTCTCAATGCACCAAATAAATACAATCATGTGAAAAATAATAAAGGCAAGAGATGACACATTGACAATCAATAAAAAAATAAGTAAAAAGTTATGTTATAAAAACAATAAACGCAACGCAGCAAGCTCAATAAGTTTGTAGTTGCAGTCTAGGGTAACCTGTATCAATAATAATAAAGGCAGCAAAACATATAAAAAGTACACAGTTCAGGGATGGGAAATTGGTCTTAACAAATTGTACTTTTTTCAGACCGATTGTACTAAATTCACTTTTTTCTTTTTTAAACTTTTTTTTATTATAAATGAATAAAAATATAAATGACAATTCATTTCATTCTGTGTAGTATTAATATAAAAGATCAAAAATAACAGTAAATTTTTCAAATTGTTAGCGCAGTTTTGACTTCAGTACAAAAATTGAGGATAGTCTTTGCATTATTATAGCACCAGTCTCATTTTTGTTCAATAAGAAGCTTTATTTAACAAAAATATTTATACTTAAAACTTAGTAAACCCCCCTTATTAAAGTAAATAAAAAGCACTGGTAAATTGTGTGTTATTTTGAATATAATCTTCGGACAAGAATGGGGAATTCGTTTGGGAAAACGTTTTCAATAATAATCATATCAGGAGAGCAAGCTGGCCACGATAAAACCTCAATAGATTGTTTACGGAACCATTCCATCCTCTGTCTGCTGACATGAATTCTGGCATTGCCTGTTGTAAAATATATTTTTTCGTTTTTTTCTCTCAAGAAGAGGAGCAAACTACAGCTAAGAACAGTAAAGTACTCTGTACTATACATTCGCGTAGATGGAAACTGAAATTCGAAGCAACCACTTAAAGAAATAACCCCACAGCAATAAACTATACAGCCAAAATTTGAATTTCTAAGGTCACGACAGCAGCATCGATAGCCATCTGGTCTATCTAAGTTCCACTTTTTTTCATCAGAGAATATGACCTGAAGACAATTCATTGTTTGTTATTATTGATATGGTGGTGGTGCTATAATTATGAAAAGCACTTTATAATAGGTAAACTTAACAACTTACTTTAATACTTAACTATAAAGGAATAAAAAAGTTTATGAGATCTAAATTTTAAATCGCTATTTGTGATAAATTTTGTACCAGCAAACTATTTGTTATTTCAAAGTTGTAGCAACACTAAATAAATGATTTCAATAAATCCCTTTTTTGGATTAAATTAGAGACAGTTAAAGGAAACAGTCCATTTGTCCTTCGATTTTTATTAAATTTTAGTATGAAAATATCTTTTCTACATTTGCAGATGAATGTGGAACGAATAATATTCCTTTTATAACTATTAATATGTTAAGTTAGCAACGAGTTGCCATATGGAAATGAAACGAAAAAAAAAATTATACACAATTATTATATGAGACAGAATATTTGAGTAATGTAATAAAGTATAGAACATTTTTCAATAGTGCTAAATAAGTCATTGAGGTGCTATGGTGTTTTTGACTTCTAAATAGTGCTAAAAAAGTACAATTGTACCAACTTTTCCATCCCTGACACAGTTCATTAATTTCTTATCAATGGTGCCAATAAAACGTTCTTTCGTTTTATATTTCATACACAATATTTTTGAAACTATCTAATTTATGAATATATGCAAGATGCTTGTTGATAAAAACTTTCAATACCAATTTATGTCGAATATTTTCTACATTGCTAGAGAAATGCTTTCAAAATTATCTTTTTGCCTTCCTGATAAAATTTGTATGTTATCTATTATTCTCTTCCTTTGGTGTTATTAAACAGTTCCATATCTAATATGGATGTCAAAAATATATATGTATGTAGCACGTGTTAAAATTAAGATACCGATACCAAAGATTTTCAAAGATTACATTTTTTATAAAAAGAACAATTTAAAAGGTTCTCGATTCAAAAATTAAAAAAAAAATAATAAATATGGGTCATATAACAACAATTCTAATATACACGCGTCTATTCCAGTTTTGAGAGATTTCTGTTTTTGCTGAGTTGCTTTTAATGTGTTTATAGCATTAATATGTAATTGCAGTTATTCTCACTTTACAGGTTACAAAAACAAATGTCATTGTGTTTTTATTCAATATTGCTTTTTCTTTTAATTTTTTAGTAAATTAAAATACGAATTTTAATACTGTTCCAGAATGGTTATTATTTTGTACAGGTTCCATTATTGTTTAAAACAACCAGACATCGTCTAGGCGTATTGTCATTATAATTTCCGCATACTGTATCCGGTCGTACATTTTCTCACAGGGTGGATTTTTTTTAATATTAACTTAATGGAACTTTTAAAATAAAAACAATAATTTCATAAAAACACAATGACATTCGATTTTGTAATATGTATATAAATTGAAAACAACTACAGTTACCTTATCAGCAATTTTAAAATTTGTCTAATTTTCTCATCAAAACGCAACGTATAGCATTTGTATCTTAACTTTTTTTTACATTACTGCATAAGTACACCATAATAAAATCCTACATACTTCCAAATTATTATAAGTTTCTTCTGAAAATTTGAAAATTGAAAATAAATAAAAAATAATATAAAAGAACTACTAACTTTGTGAATTTTAAAGTTTTCTTTAAATAGAGAAATAAAATTTGTATTTTATTTGTTTATTATTTAAGTCTGAAATGAAGTTATTTTGTCACGTTTTTTATAAAAATTTGTTTTAATTTGTCTTAAACTCCGTGCTAACTTTAATTTGTTAATCTGTGTTTGTTGTATGTATGTATTGTATGTGTATTGGTACGCCAATAACGCTTAGGCGTATATGGTCCTGTATGTACCCACGTAATCTACTCATGTTTCATAACGAGGCAGTAATTTAAATTACTAAACATTTTGATAAATTTGATTTTTTAAGTAATTAGTGCTATTCGGTTCGCACCTGTTTCACCTATATAAATACCAGCAGCTTGTGTATCGCCAGTGTTATCGAACGATATTGACGATGTAGATACTTGCTCCGTAAATGATACTTTTCCAACATTAGCTCCGGTTCCAGTAGCAGAACTGCTCAAAACGTTGCTACCACCGCCACAACTACCACTGGAGCCAGCACCAGCATCATCTGTTGAAGAATAAGCCTCAGAGCGAAGATTATTGATGGGACTACCTGAAACAACTACTTTGTTACCACTGCTGCCGCTTGCACTAGCTATAGGTGTTATGGTTGATCCATTAATCTGGGGTAAAATATCGAATCAGAACAAACAAAACAAACAGATGGGCATATGACAGTTATGTGATATTATTAAAATATATTTCATTTTATGTTTTATATATGTATATAATGTGTAAATAAATTTATAAAATTATTTCCTTTTGTTTTTCAATTTTTCAACAGGTATTATATACATACATACATCTATTTTTATTACAGCTTTTCTTTTTGTATTAATAAACTCTCAGTTTTATTTTTATAAATTTGCGTACACATAAAAACACATTAATAAAAACTCAGTTAATAGAAATACATAAATAAACAAATAAAAATATTTGTTGCTTAAAAGCCAAAGAAAAATTTAAACTAATTAATGAACTCAACAGAAACAAATTTATCAATATTTGCAAAAAAAAAAAAAAATTGGTGCTAGCGCCATTTGGTTCGTACTTTAGGCTTTGCCTGAAGAGAATAATGAAAATGTGAATATCTAACAAAAAGTGAGACTATTGTAATCGTAAGTCTGCAAGAAAATAGTTTTCATATTTTATTCAACAAATTCTTATAAATTATTAAAATAAAAATTGTTCACAACAGTTTTGAAAATTTTTAATTCTAAAACTCCTTTGAAACAATAGCTTACAGTTTATTTCGTGCACTCAATTGTCTATAGCAAATTTGATTGTTTTTTACAATGTGACACGTGAATGAATTTACATATCTAGTTTTAAAAATGAGAAAAATTTATTCGTATCAGTCATCACATAGAAATGCTGTCGAAGTTGGTATTAGAGATTTGAGCACGCGTAATAAACTGTAAGCCACTGCATCTGTAGTTATCAAAAACATGCATTTTTGTTATGCCACAGAAACGCATACATTACTAAATGCCTTATACCAAAAAGAAAAAAATAATACCGTCAATATATTTATACCAATCTTAACCCAAGTGACGAATGTTTGTTAAAATGTAAACTATGTTTTCTTCATAAAATCTTAACGATGGTTATAAATATCACGACTAATATGGAGTATAAGTTGTTCGGTAATATTAACTTACATTTTTACTATATAAAAATAAAATTACTAAAATTATTTACAATTCAACATAATCAAATGATTTTTTCTTTTCTTTGTACGTGATATAATTTTCTCTTTCATAAATCATTGAAAAAAAACGTCTCAGCCACAATTAACTAGAAACACAGTGAAAGACGTCTTAAATTTGTACAAATCCTAATGCTGTGAACCAAGGAATGGAAGATTAATTTTCAGCGTAGTCAGATTGCTGCATTGCGATTATCTGAACCAAGTAAGCATTATTAATTGTTGTACTACAAGCGAAAATTTAGTGGCAGAAACATAATGCTTTAGCTTCATTACCGCTCAACGGATTCATCAATACGTTTTGAACAATTACAGATATCCTTATCCCAAAATTGGACTAACAGCAAATAATAAACAGTATATGTATATGATCTGACAGAAGGTGGGCGGTATTTGTAAACATGGATTTTTTATTATCTTGAGGCTTTAGATTTGATAGTTTCCCAACAACTGCTGAATTTGGGAAACGGAAGTATGTATATAATTTTTTCTTTAAATAACCACAACCTATGCAGGAGTTACGTTTTTAAATTAAAAATTGGTTATACAAGCTTTGCTGGCAATTAAAATCATTGAGTTGTTAACACAACTTTAACTAGAATCCATGACCGTATATGTGAATATGAATGACGCTTGGTTTATTTATTGCTTTTTCTAAAAGCTGAGAATTAGAAAAAAGATGCCAAGGGAAAAATGTTTAAAACTTTACAGCAAACATCCCTTACAACATTTTATCATAAAAGTAATATTTTTAAAGTTATGGGCAATAAAGTTAAATTTTAAATTTTTACTGCAGAATGCAGACTATTGAAAGACAGACTACAATTTACAATTCTTAATATCCCAATTTAGAGCTTACTGCCAAATGTAACAAACAAATGCTTTTGGTAGTTTATTTGCCCTGAAATAATTTAATTTACGTCGTTTTTAAAGGACGCATTTGCATTCCTCTTGAATAAAATTTATTTATTTTATTTAAATGCTCTAAAATGTATTGATGTTCTATTAAAATTAAAAATTTAATAGACATTAATTCCATTAATTTACATTTATGGAATTTAATTTAATTGGCATTTGCATTTGAAGTTTAGTAGGAAGTGTGTTAGCTTACTAGACGAGTTAAATGGTTCAATCCCTAACTCCGACATCGCGATCAAAACGAAATATGAAATATATTTCTTTCAGCGACTTTCTCTCACCAGTCTTCTGGAAAATAATCCGAGAGAAAAATAAAATTGTCATGGAAAGTTTGTTAAATCTGTCACTCGGATTCGACTTTCAATTTCACATTTAGTCATGTAAACGAAGCCAGCAGTTTTTGATAGTAATGATGTTTCCCAGATTAATCAAATTATTTCAAAAACTGTTAAAAACTGTTAAAACTGTCATTTAAGGTTCAATTTTGGGGAAAACCATGCACATACGCCTACTTCCACATAATTGTACAACTAAAAATATTTTGTATGTTTGTATATACAAAAAAGATTTTTTATTGGTAAAATTTAAAATAAATAATGCCTGCTGTAGCGTAGTATATTTTATATGTAATAGAAACATTATGTTGTTTTATCCCGATTACCATTAAATAATCGTACGTCACTAGAATGTGTGACTTTCTTAAGATACAACACTGTCATTAGGTAAATACAACTCTGTAATAGAAAAACATTATTTCGTTGAGTTTGAAACTGAATTTGAATCGCAGCGCTTGCAGTGATTGATATGAGGAAAAGCCCATATTGAAAAGGGTATAAAAGCAGTGCACTAACGGTCTTTTCTATGTTGCAGGTTGGTGAGAGTGGTCACACAACCAATTGCAACTGCATTATAAGATTCGTGGCAGTGATGGTTGCCGTTGCTTATTTTGTAGATGCAATTGGTTGACAAATTCTAAGTAATGTTGGTCGCGATGGTTTCCGCAAATACTTGGAATTTGTGTGACTCTTTCCTTTACTCTATTATTGCAGAACTTTTTATAAGTAATTGTAAATAAAGAAATGGATATAATGCGATTTAAAGCAAATCGAAGAACAAAATAGTTTTGTTAATTGTGCATAAGTTAAGACCTGCACACAATTTAATTTAAGACTTACAGCAATAAAGTAAGTAAATTCCATTTTCATTGGCATATTTTCCCCAAAATATTACTCTTTTCTTCTAATTTGCAATATTTTACAATTTTATGTGAATTATTTCACATAACATTAACAACATATTTCAATCATCTTGAACAATTTTGTTTCACCGAGTTCAGTCACAATTCTTCAATTCTTCTTCAATTAACGTATTTATATACTTTATTTTTATAAGGAGTAACAGTACACAGCAACTTTTAACAGTGGACGTACGATATTAATGTCCAATTTGATAAATATGTTTTGTAAAATTAATTAAATAAAGGCGATACTCTTCTATAATGAAAGAGAGTTTTTCAGTAGATTTAGGTTAGAGGACGTGTACTTGTCAAATGAAACAAGTATAGTATCCGGAGGTCTAATTGACCCATACAAACGTCCTTAAGATATTCTGAATATTATAAAAGTTGGTTTATTTCTGGTAAATGGAATGTGATATAAAACAATGAATTCATTTAATTCCTTAACTAGCAAAATTGGTTATGATAGGATTGATTCCGACTAAGCAATTTTGGTTTATCACGTCTTTGTTTCATGACAACTGTGATGTTTACAAAATTTATTTTCATTCTGAATTTCTATTTTTATTTTGGGTGTTTTGTTTTTATTTTTCAGAATACATATTCATACATTCATTCATTCATTCATTCATTCATGTACTCATTCATATTCATTCTTATTTAAATAGTGGAGATGATGAAGCAAAAATAATTGCAGAAGTTTTTAAGTCTCCTCTTCCTTATGCCAGAAATAAATTAATTTTTGGAAAAACAAAACAGAAAAACAACACAAAAAATGAAAAAGGAAAAGGAAAATAATTAACAATAATTATACTGTGGTGGTAGAATCTTTAAGGGATTATTTTGATGGAAAAGTATAATCGAATCATAAAGGGCTATCCACTTCGTGGTTTTCCAAAGTAATGGGACTGGAATTCAACATCTCTCAAACTAAGTTGTAAAATCAATTATTTTCTTTCCAGTTGAAAGTCTGATATTGGCATTCTACTCATATAAAGAGTTTGAATTACTCATCATATTCATACTTAACAACACGTATGATATTGTTGATGTGACTCTCCATAACCCAACATATGTACACGAGTCACAAAATAAGTAAGATTCGCGTACGAACATTAAAATACTTACTACAAGATTGTGTGTTTGCTGCTCTGTCAACAACAACAAAATTTTGATTAATGATTCGAGTCAAACGAATCATTTTTAAGTATTATAAGTAGTTTCCTAAAGTTATGAATCTAAATGAGTGGCCTTATGAATCAAACATATTTCGAATGGTATGAGTTTGATGTCAACGTTGTACTCATTGCAATCTTTACTGTATAATGAGTACTTTGTAAGGAGTACAAGTAAATCAGAATACAAAGTTAAATTACAATATCAGTGACTCACACTCACTTATATTTAAAATTTCATAAGTGCTTATGAGTAGCGAAAAAACGACTCATTGCTGATCTCTGCACGCTATACAAACATTCAATAGAAAGGACTACCCATTCCGTGGTTTCAAAAGTATGAAACTGGAATTCGACATCTGTCGAACTAAATTGTGAAATCAATTTTTTTCTTTCCAGTTGAAAGTCTGACAATGACAAAAATGGATGGCTTAACTATCACGCAACGCATCTAAATTATGAAAACCTACTACAAAAATTGTGATTCTGCCACAGCCACGTATCG
Source organism: Sarcophaga peregrina (assembly GCA_014635995.1). NCBI lineage: Eukaryota > Metazoa > Arthropoda > Insecta > Diptera > Sarcophagidae > Sarcophaga > Sarcophaga peregrina. Next base: position 5,480,473 of record CM025789.1, read on the forward strand.
TCCAACTAGGCAAGCAATTGACAAAATTGGGAAGAAATTTGAAGAGACTGGAGTGGTTACAAATATTGAAAGGCCTATGCATCATCGTTTTGCTCGTTCTGCGGAAAATATCGCTATTGCAAGTGAAAGTGTAGCCGAAGACCCGAATGTGTCAATTCCTCGTCGCTCTCAGGAACTATGACTGTCTTACAGCACATCATGGCATATTTTGCATTTAGATCTACACCTACATCCATATAAAGTCTAGCTCACGCAACAACTGAAGCCAGCTAACCATTTCCAATGTCGTAAATACGTGGAATAGGTACTGGAACAACAGGCGTTGGGCGGCAATTTTTCGAAAAAAATTTTCTTCAGCACTTATGTTGTGTGTGTTAATTTAAAAAAAAAAATACAAAAAGTATTTTTGCGGCGATTTCTTCTCTTTCTCGTCTTGTTTCTATATAAGATAGCTTAAACACATTTGGATAAACTTATTGAAAATACAAATTAAAGCAAAATTTCCTTTAATTTTTTTTAATCACCAAATATTTCTTTATTTTTATTATAGTGGTACATTTTAAAAATTTATAATTCACAAAAATTAACTTCAGTATTAAATTATACAGTTCGCGAATTAATAGTTAAACAGTTTTTTTATGAAAGTAATGGATTTAATGGTGGTTGCTAAATATTTACCCTAATGCGTACAAATATATTGCTATTAATTTAATAATCATAGAATTACCTTTCATAAACAGTGACTCTTAAGGCGCAGTCATTATTATTTTTATTAATTTTATTATGATGGTGCATTCTCATTTATTTTTAATTAAATTTTTTGAGCCACTTTTGCAAGACTTTGTACACTCTGCTAGTTTCTTTTAGTCAGATAGTTTTAGCTAAAGACAATGAAATTTTGCTTTAGTTAGTGTTTTCAATACATTTATAAAACATGTTAAACTTACTTTATACAGAATTAAAGATTACAAAATCAACTTTCAAAAAATGTAACTCTCAAGACGTTGTCGATATTAATATCCAATATCCAAAATGTAAAAAACAAAAATATCTGGTGTTCAAATTAATAGTACATACATACATTCATATTTATTTTGTTACATTTTAAAATAATGTTTGCCTTTATATTAATAAATAATAATCTCGTTATTTGGGATTGTTAAAATTTTATTGTATCTTCTTCACCCGTATGTACCCAACTTTTTTTTCTCGTAAAAACATGGATTTTTTGTATTTATGGAAATCTATATATCGTATAAAATCAGGGACCGTAACTGTTATAACTTTTATAGTAAAAGTCACAAAATAAGAATTAATTTTTGACTTTTATTTTTTCGAGCAAAAATAAAAGTTATTTTTTGATTTTTATTTTTTCGAGCAAAAATAATAATTATTTTTGACTTTTATTTTTTCGAGCAAAAATAAAAGTTATTTTTTGACTTTTATTTTTGCGGTTGGAAATAAAAGTTATTTTTGACTTTTATTTTTTCGAGCGGAAATAAAAGTTATTTTTTGACTTTTATTTTTTCGAGCAGAAATAAAAATTATTTTATGACTTTTATTTTTTCGAGCAAAAATAAAAGTTATTTATGTTTTATTTCATGATGAATTCATAATATTTATTAACATTTATTGCAAAACTTAATTCTAAAAATTTTTTAACATAATTTACTTTAACTGTTTTAAAGAATTTTTTAATAAATATTATGAATTCATCATGAATTAATATAGAAATGACTTTTATTTCTGCTCGAAAAAATAAAAGTCAAAAAATAACTTTTATTTCCGCTCGAAAAAATAAAAGTCAAAAATAACTTTTATTTCCAACCGAAAAAATAAAAGTCAAAAAATAACTTTTATTTTTGCTCGAAAAAATAAAAGTCAAAAATAATTATTATTTTTGCTCGAAAAAATAAAAATCAAAAAATAACTTTTATTTTTGCTCGAAAAAATAAAAGTCAATTTTTTAAAAAGCAGCACATTTTATAAAAATTTGGTCCAAGACAATCAAAATGGTATACTAGATTCTGTTCTCCGACATTTCCTTGCGGTTGCTTTTTTTAATAAAAAATACAAAAATAACAGTTATTTTCGGTCCCTGTATAAAATAAATGTTTTTTTTTTTTCAAAGTAAAATACTAAAAGGTGTACTATTTTGGAAAAATTCAGCACTCCAATTTTGGGACACTGAGCACCGCCAGCCACGAATAACCAATCAATATCATCCCGTTTTAAAAATGGGGCGCTGAGCACATATGGGGTTATAAAAAATTATTTTCGCAAATAGTATTGACAATTTTGTTTTGTTTCTTGCAAAATTACAGAAAATGTAAATAGATTAATTTAAAAACATATGTGCATATTATAAGCTTTTATAATTGGTATTAAAAATAAAAAATGAACAGAAGCTATTGATCGAGAAAATTTCTTTTAAATTCCTTAAATTTTTTAACTAAGAGAATATTACGGGTCTATAGTAAAAATATTTCGAAACTTTACACTTTAATGTATTATATAAAAATATTGCATAAAATTATTAACTTATAAAAAACGTATGCCTTTTTGAATTTAATGTTAATTTATTAAAATGACAGACATAATTTTAACATCATACACTTTCTAATAAAATTTGAAGTCTTCAATTTGTTAATTATATGCATAAGTATGAGTATAAATGTACATATAACGCATGCAGCTAACTTTCGTTTCATGAATAGCACGGTAAACTTGACAGTGCACGTACTTTCTGTTGCACTGATTAATGCCTACATTTAATATTCGCTGTAAGATATAAAGTATATCAAATAGTATTAATTTTTGTTTTTCTTTTAGAATAACATAAATCCGATCTAATATTTATGATTTGCTTTAAGCCGAAAGTTCATACCATGCGTTTTATGCGACTTGCATTACATGCTTTTCGCACATTCTATTCATTTTTTATCGCAAGTTACGCTGGGTGTGGTAAAATAATTATCAAACAAAAGCAGTTCTGGGAAAAAGGGCAATCAAATTGTGATTTTAAAAGAATTTATGGCATTAATTACATTATGAATTTATATGTATGTGTAAACATTACTATAAAATTTTTTTAGTGTATCCTATATTTTTACAATGAATTACTTTATTTACTTTTTGTAGTATATGTATGTATTTTATCATAAAATGTTTACATTCATTTAAATTTAAGGATTATTTCTTTATTAAATTTGGAAATGAAGATTATTTGTCTTTTTGCTTTATATTTATAATTGCTTTAGTGGAAATAAAGAATTTGAACAAAAATAAAGCAAATACATAGACTGCTATTGAGTTTATTACATTTTTATTTACTTTTCTACCTATTTAATATTACTTAGTTTAGTTTCTTTTCAACCATTGAAGAATCAACATCTCAATAAATTTGTAAATTTAATCGTTATATGTTTTTGTTTTCGTCTTATGATATTTTGTGCTACTAAGGTTTACAGAAAGCTTCAAAGAGCACGAGACGAGTGTTTTTAATTAATTCCATTCACAATAGAATATTTATTTATTTTATTTATTATAGAATATAATACCATTCACAATATAATATAATGCATAGTCGCATAGAAAAGTAGAAAGCAAACCTATTTGATGCGTTCTATGCATTCTGTGGACACTGTACGTTTTCTTCTGTAACTTGTCACAAACAACTACATTGATTCTAGTTTATTGACACACACATGAAACGCATAGTATGGACCTTCGGCTTTATTTATTTCATTTTTATGCAGAGTGGTAGCTGTATTCAAAAATCAAAATGTGATAATTTGTTGAAATATCTTTAAGATAGAAACTCAAAACACTGTAAATAATTTCACTTATCCAATGTTCCTATGATAGAAAATAAATAAATATAAAATCTAATAAAGTCTCTTTTCTTCTCGACTATGATTCGTTTGTAGATTCTATTTGATAAAATTCAAAACCCTTATACTATGTTCAGACATGCACTTATATTGAGAAAATCGCAATAAACGGCATTATTGATTCAATATTTCATATAAAATTTCAATTAATTATTGGTCAATAAATTCATAAATTGTTATAATATTGATTAAAACTTCAAATACAACACTGTCATATAAGTATGTTCAGTGCGCATATAACATTTTTCCGAACACTTTCTATTGATATTTGACAACTCAAATGTAAACAACGACAGTGCCATAAGCAAAAGCTTTCTATTCTGCTAGCTATCCAATATTATCAAATTTTTATGTCTCATCCTTCTGAGGAAAGCCACTTTGGAGTCACGAGTAGTCCCCATTAACTGTAACAGCTCGGCGTTTCGGTTAATCATTAGCAATACCTTCTACAATCTTAAATTGTTTTCCATTTTTTCTAAAAATATTTTTGCCACTAATTTTAAATTAAAAGCAATTTTGTTGAAGCAATCAGCTGTTTTGTTTACCAGCTGTGAAATAAATTTTCGTATTTTATATATCTGAACGCTAAAAATATTGTTCTCAATAAACCGAATATTGATTTAATAAAAGTGCATGTCTGAACATAGTATAATATTTACAGGGTAACGTTCTTTTGATCTGACATCAAAGGATTGCAGGAAAATTATGAAAAATTTGAACATTTTTTTTAAAATTCGTAAAAAATGCAAAAATAACTGTTCATTTTATAACCGGATTTCCGCTTTTTAGTTGCAGTTTTTAACAAATATAAAGCACAGCCGGACACACACACACACAGACAGGCAGCGCCTAGAAAAACAAGAAAAACTTTCACTATCTATTGTTGTTGTCGTTGAATTTTTAAATTGTTTTTTTGTTGTAAAAGAAAGGTTTTTTCTAGGCTTAAAATGCTAACAACAAACCATACGGAAAATAAAGAAAAAGAAAAAAAACATGAAACAGAACAGGGATGGAAAAGTTGGTACAATTGTACTTTTTTAGCACTTTTTGGAAGCCAAAAACACAATAGCACCTCAATGACTTATTTAGCACTATTGAAAAATGTTCTCTACTTTATTACATCATCACTCAAATATTCTTTCTGATCAGTGTATAAGTTTTTTTTTCGTTTCATTTGCATATGGCAACTCGTTGCTAACTTGACATATCAAGAGTTATAAAAGGAATATTATCCGTTCCACATTAATCTGCAAAGGTAAAAAGGATATTTTGATACCAAATTTAATAAAAATCAAAGGGACAAACGGATTGTTTCCTTTGAGTGTCTCTAATTTAATCCAAACAAGGGATTTATTGAAGTCATTTAATTAGTGTTGCTACAATTTTGAAATAACAAATAATTTGCGGATACAGAATTCATAACTTTTTTATACCCTCAGGTCATATTCTGTGATGAACAAAAGTGGAACTTAGATAGACCAGATGGCTATCGATACTACTGTCGTGACATTAGAAATTCAAATTTTGGAGATATAGTTTATGGTTGGGGGGTTATTTCTTTAAGTGGTTGCCTCGAATTTCAGTTTCCATCTACGCGAATGTATAGTATAGAGTACATTACTGTTCTTAGCTGTAGTTTGCTCCTCTTCTTGAGAGAAAATAATGAAAAAATCTATTTTACAACAGGACAATGCCAAAATTCATGTCAGCAGACAGAGGATGGAATGGTTCCGTAAACAATCTATTGAGGTTTTATTGTGGCCAGCTTACTCTCCTAATATGAATATTATTGAAAACGTTTTCCCAAACGAATTCCCCATTCTTGTCCGAATATAATATTCAAAATAACAGACAATTACCAGTGGAAAATTTTAAATTAAAAATTATCGAAGAGTGAGTGAAAATAGACGGAGAAATATTAAATAATCTTTATAAGAATATCAAAGATCGAATATTTACTTATAAGAAGGGGGGTTTACTAAGTTTTAAGTATAAATATTTTTGGATAAATAAAGCTTCTTATGGAATAAAAATGAGACTGATGCTATAATTTTGCAAAGACTAAAAACCTTAATTTTTATACTGAAAGTCAAAACTGCGTTAACAATTTGAAAAATTTTAAAGTTTTGTTTTGTTCTTTTACATTAATACTAAACTCAATGAAATGAATTGTCATTTATAATTTTATTAATTTATAATAAAAAACTTTTAAAAAAGAAAAAAGTGAATTTAGTACAATCGATCTGAAAAAAGTACAATTTTTTGGGAACGTTAGTACAATTTGTTAAGACCAATTTACCATCCCTGAAACAGAACTAAAGGCTTAAAAAGGGATACACAAAGAAAGAGAAAGAGGTAGAGAGAGAGCAACAAAAACTACACATACATACATAAGAACTCAATTAAATTGAAATTTTATCGCGTCAACTAACAAGTAAACAATGCTACTCATAGCGCCTGTTGTTAGACAATAAAAATGACAAAAAAACAAACAAACAAACAATGAATAACGGCCCAACTGTGAGTAATTTTTAACACCTATTCACTTACATACACACACACACACGCATACAGTTACGGTAAGGCTATTTTATGTTTACATGAAACATTTTGTTTTTTTTTTTGTTGTTGTTGTTTTTTTTTTCATTCACATGTATTTACAATACAATTGTATTTTACGAACACATGCAAACACAGAGGGACAATATGTTTGTGGATTATACGTTATTGGCCCTGTAGGGATATTGAAAATGAACAATAGCAATAGCAACAACAACAACAACAATAAAACGAAAAAAAAACTATTGTTTAGCAGGAGACAACAAATTATTATTTTTGGGAATTAAAATTCAGGAAAATTTTTAATTAAAATTGTTTTTGATAAATCGTGACTAATAAACAAGATTTTTTTTTTTTTTTTGAAGGATTAAAATGGAGTTTTTTATGAATATTTTTAGTTTAAAATTTAAAAATTTAAATTAAAAATTATTTTGTAGAAAATACATTTCTATAGTGACTCGCCTAAAACTCGATTAATATCTGACAATGACAAATAATGTGTGTAAACTCTCTATAACATACAGACATACATACAGCTGCGTGCAACTAATTAAGGACACGAAGCTTATTTCTGAGTTTGAGGCAAAAAATACAAATGGTTGTATGATATTGTCAAAATTTGTCCAAGTTTAGTTAATTCAACTCTTAGTCGTAAAAAATAACTGCTTATTATGCCAAATAAATTATTACTTTTAAAGCTGTGAGCCATATTTTAAAAAAATATTGATTTCAGTGGTGCATATAATTAAGCACACTCCGTAAACTTTATGAAAAACATGCATTTATTAGAAAAAAATCAATGTTTTGTTGCGAAACCACTGATGTCGATAACAGCTGGACATCTGTGAGGCATCGAGGTAATCAGATTTTCACATGCACTGGTTGGAATGGCCTCCCAAGCTTTCTTTGCTTCGGCGAAGAGATCATCAAAATTGCTAACTTTTACTGAGCCTACTTTGGTTTTTACCACTTGCCATAAGTTCTAAATCGGGTTGAGATATGGACTGCATGAAGGCCAATCAAGGACAGTGACCGTATTGTTTAAAAACCATTGTTTGACGTGGTGAGCCGTATGGTTCGAGTCATTATTTTGTTGAAATATCCAAGCTACTGTCATATTCGCATCAGAACACGGCATCATTGTATTGCTAAGGATTCTTACACATTGGAACTTGTCTATATTTCCGTAAATTTTGTGCAGCGGCCCAACACCGCATGACGACATAGCACCGCAAAGTGTAATAGAATCTCCTACATGCTTTAAATTGGCCCAGATGTATCTTGGATTAAATTTTTTTAACTTTGGTTGGCGAACATATTTTTTTTCACCGGAAGAGACTCTGTTCTTTCTGTTTCATCCGAAAATAACACTCTTTTCCATTCCACAGCGGTCCAATGGTGGTATTTTTTTCCGTACTCTACTTGCTTCTTCTTGCTACGCTCAGACAACAATGGTTTCTTCCGGGAAAGTCTTCCAAAAAGCCCAGCTTCTTGCAATCGACGTTTTACTGTGTCTACAGATGGTATTGCTCCATTTTCATCACAGACTGCTATCCGAATTTCATTCGCTGATTTATGCGGATTTTTTTTTTCGACTGGCGGACAATCAGTGCATCTTCACGAACTGACGTAATTCGGCTTCTTTGTTTACGAGGCACATTTTCAGCTGTCGAATGTTTTCTGAAATATTGCACCGCTTGGAAAACCATTGTTTTAGAAACTTTTAAGGCTGTTGCGATCTCCCGATAAGAGTTTCCATCCTGATGCATTTGTAAAATAATCTTTCAAGTACTGAGGCCATTCCAACCAGTGTATGTGAAAATCTGATTACTTCGCTGTCAATTATGTAATTGGGACCAACAGAACGACAGATTTTTTTCACCGAACGGCAGATTTTTTCAGAAGCTTTTCATGGCAATTTCATTGTTTATTCGTAAAATTTTAGCCAGAATACTGCTGACAAGAAATCAATATATTTTGCAGATTTCGTTCTCCTCGCTATTTATGACCTGAGATTTGAAATGTGGCCTCGCATCTAATAAACCAACAACAACTACCTTCTAACACTTTTATAACATCAATGTAGACGATGCCTTTAAACAGGTGGCTCTCTAGGCTACAATTGGTCCCTAAAGTACATACTACGTTAAAGTACTTAAGTTCTGATTTTCCCTGTTAGGTATTGCGAAGCATTTGGTCTGGCTCTAGTCTTCATAATTATGCCAGTTAATGACATAATTAAATATACTTCCAGCTCCTAACAATTTCGTTTCCGTAGATTTTTATATGCCAATGATGTCTCCACGCTTCATAGTGAGTTCCCCAGATAAGGACTGTGACCTGTGACGTCATCCTATCACTTTGGTAATGGTAGGGCCACTCAACTTCCATTTGCGACATTGAGTTAGACTCCTCGAACAGCGTTGTAAAAAAACTTGAATCGCTTGTGGAACTTATTTTGATGCGTTGCAATAAATACAGATCAACTGATTTGATGCCTGCGTTTAATCGACTTATTTTGGTGCCCCTTGAAAGCTTCAAATCATCAAACTACCACCAGTGAACTAAATGCTATGCTGCGCTGTTAAACACCCGGAATTATTATGAAACAACCAAGGCAACGGAATTAATCTGGAATATAATTTGGTTTAATTTTGTCGTCGTAGTCTAGTAGATAGTATGTTGTTGTTTTGCATAGCATGCATAAATACGAAATATAAAAAATATTTCTGGGAAAAACTTCCGGACAGCAAATAAACCTCCCATGGAAACTTACGTTACTTACTTAATTGGCCATAACAACCCGATTAACGGATTTCGGCCTGCCGCAACACATCCTTCCAGGCGCCTCTGCTTCTTGCGCGCCTACGCCAATTGGTCACACCAATCCATGACAGGGCTTCTTCGATTTGGTCCTTCCAACGGATACAAGGTCGTCCTCTTCGCCGACTTCCGCAGATCCCCACATCAAACACTTGTCTCGCCGGATCATCGTCCTCCATTCGAACGACGTGGTCGAGCCAGCGCAGCCGCTGGATATTAATACGCTGTACAACGTCCATGACGTTGAGGAGCTCATACAGCTCACTGCTGTATCGGATGCGAAAATCATCGCCAACTCGCACTGGACCAAAGATCTTACGTAGGACTTTTCTCTCGAATACTCTCAAGGCAGCTGCATCAGTTCTTAATAGGGTCCATGCTTCTGCGCCATAGAGAAGCACGGGTAGGATGAGCGTCTTGTAGAGTATTAGTTTCGTCTTGCGAGAGAGGTCTCTGCTACTCAATTGCCTATTGAGACCATAATAGCACCTGTTGGCAAGAGTAGTCCTGCGCTTGATCTCCAGACTGACATCATTTTCGGTGGTAACAGCGGAGCCAAGGTAAATGAATTCCTTGACTGTATCAAAAGTATAGTTATCGGCCGTAATTTGAAAATCAATACGCCGCACGGCTCTAGTTGTTGATAACATATACTTCGTATTGCTCTCATTTACTGCCAGACCCATCTTCTTAGACTCCCGTTCAATAGCGCTAAAGGCAGCAGTGACATCTCGTTTGGTACGCCCTATGATCTCGATGTCGTCAGCGTACACAAGCAACTGGACACTTTTTTGAAAAATAGTGCCATTACGATGCACTCCCGCCTTTCGCAGAACACTCTCCATGACGAAGTTGAAGAGGTCGCATGATAAAGGGTCGCCTTGTCTGAAACCTCGCTCCCATGGAAAAGCTTCTCAAAAACCTGTCGTTAGGAATCGACTAAAAATAAAGGTCCCACCACTCATGTATAAAATGAACGCATACAACATAAGTAGTGTGCGTAGTTGTATAATTTGATTTTTAGCTTACAATAATCAGGTTAGAACTATTTGTGTTGATACGCAGCAAAGATCAACAATGAATCGTTTTTTTCGCTACCCATAAGCACTCATGAAATTTTGAATATAAGTGAGTCAGTCAACAATATTGAAATTTGTACTCTGATTCATTCATTCATACTCACTACACAACGTTGATTTATAAGTACAGGTTGCAATGAGTATGCATACAACGTTCGACATCAAACTCATACCATTCGAAATATGTTTGATTCATAGGCCTACTCAATCATAGATTCATAACTTTGGAAAAATACTCTTAGAATATTTATAAATGATTCCAGTGACTCGAATCATTCATCAAAATTTACAGTCTTAATAGTTGTTGCACTTACAAGAAAAGACAAAAAGGCGTATATGCAGCAATCAGAGTTAATACACAACCTTCTAGTGAGTATTTTAGTACATACGTACGCGATTCATACTTATTTTGTGAATCGAGAACATATATGTTGAGGTATGGAGAGTCGAAATCATCAAACATCATCCATCTTGTGTTGTTAAATATGAATATGATGGGCACTTTAAACTTTGAATATAAGTAGAGAGGTTCCATGATATTAAAATAAGTATGAATGCGTAGAAGTACCGGAAATTATGCGTATAATTCGATTGTACTCATCTTTTTAAATACTCATTGCTGATCTCTGATACACAGTAAACGAGTGACTTTAAAAATTGCTTTGAATACTTTCACATTAAAAATTAGAAATTTTGTTTCCGGTTCTTTGTATTTATTTTATGAATTCTAATAAACAGACACAACAACATACATCCGCATGGATATGTCTGCCTATATACACACACATACATACATATGTTTACGTGTATTGTATTTGTATTGGCTTAATTTCAACGAAAAATATTGCATTCAAACTGTTGCAGTAACAAAACAAAAACAATAGAAAAAAAGTGGAAATAAAAATGCAGGAAAAAAGGCAAAAAAATGATACACAAACACACACAGTCACACACAATGTTAACGGAAGAATAAATGTGCGAACAAATAATAAATTATTTACACGTCTGGTGTCAACTGGTTGATGTTTTTGTCATCATTTGTCGTCACTCTATTGTTGTAATTTCTATGAGGGAGGCCAATGACAATATTTTTTTTGTTTATCTCGCACCATCACCAACAAACAACAAGACACAATCTAACATACACACACACACACACACACTCTATAGCACTCTTTCACATCGCCTACATAACGGCGATAGTGATATTTATGTACTCTCAAATGCCAGAGTATTAAATGTAATTTAAAACAAACAAATATTCAACACAGTCACAGACACATACACATACTTATACCTATACATCTTTTCGCTCTCGATCTCTGGCAATCACATCCCTGTAGTAAATAAAGTAGTCGGTTGATAAAAACGAAAATTAAAAATTAAATATTTTGCAATTGTAAAAAAGAGTAAAAATGAAAAAGCAAAATAAGAAAATGTAAGAAAACAATAATAAAACAAAAGAAGCATGTCTCGGTAAATCAAATATCAACCACTGCAAATACGGTTTTTAGGTGGTGCTCAATTTTATTAAAAAAAAGGGAAAAACCCAAGTAAATATTGCAATTTTATAAAAAATCTATAAAAGTGATACTGAGGTGATAGTGAAATAAAATAGTTCATTAAAAATCTAAATAAAACAATGTGTATAAATCAAATCTATACTTGTACTAGCAATTATGAAGTGCATTTATCTGAGCACTGCTGGTAAGTATCTTGTACAATCGTTAAAATATGCCTCATTATTTATGTTGTATTTTAACAGATAAAAGTACAGAAAATGATGATAAGGCGCCTTGCCAATGTTCCCCAATTTGATGCCAAATTTTCTGAAATGAATGCCAAATTATCAGAAATAACAGGTAAAATGAAAATATGTTTTATCTAACAAAATATCACGATTTTCTGATAAATATTTACATTACAAGGCGAAATTAAGGAGCTCAAACCGAGCTCAAACAGAGCTCAAAATGAGATTATAATGGCAGCATTGTCTACCCAAAAAGTAGTGACCGAAAGAAAGCCTTGTTCGACAGGAAAAACGCAATGTGGCATTTAAGACTACACCCTCGAGGAGCTGAAAGCGCTCAGTGATAACATAATCCGTGAAAATCAGTAAATTTATGTGAGTTTTTATTCTTCTCTACTTTTATCATTTTCCAAATTTTTGTGCATTTTTGCAGACCAATGCCATGAAATTATCACTGAAAGGGAAATGCCAAAAACTTTAACGACAGTTTTATCTCTGCAATTGAATCTTGCTAGAAATATTGATGGCACTCATGGCAAAAAGAGCTTGAAGGATTACAAAAAAGTTTTTGATGCATTGACGGATGCACTTCGACCTCTCTGTGATGACCCAGACAAAGAATTACGCAACGCCTTAGCCGTTATTAAAAAACGGCATTTTCATCACGTTTGGGTTGGAAAAAAACTTAATAATATTACTTAATAAGATTTTACTTTTGAATTTTCCTTCAGTACAAACTTTCGGATGTATATCAGTATACTTTTTATTTAACTTGTTTTTATTACAACTTTTATTTTAAATCCTGAAATGTACATGAATTTTCTTTTAATTTAATTAATTTTTTCTTTTTTGTATTATAATAATTATTTTTATATATAAATATATGTTCATATATAATAAAATATAAATAAAACTATTTAAAATTGAATTTAAAAAAAAAGTGATTTTTAAATAATTTAGTGTAAACTAATATTTAAATTAACTAGATTTTATTTAACTACACAAATTGGTTGAAAAATAAGTAATTTGTAGTCAATTTAAAAGTCATGCAGAGATGACCAATTGACTACCGCCTAGGCCATGCCTATGTTAAAATAATGAGTCGGCAACAGGAAAAAAGTCACTTAATCAACTAGTTGTGCTTATTAAAATACCAGTTTCAAGTTACTTTAAAATTACGTTTGATTTCCTACAGGGATGATACAACTGCAAAATGTTTTTGTTTGGCTCTGTGTGTGTGTTTTTCATTTTTGTTTTCTTTGTTTATCAAATTGTTTTTGCAGGTAAAATAAATACAATGACAAACATTTTTTTGTTTTTTTTTTTTATTATTGTCGTTGTTGTTGCAGTTGTTGTAGTTGTTGCAACTGTCTAGTGTTGGCGAACAACTGTATTGACGTGATTGTTTGTAGGTTTTTCTTCTCAATTTAATAATGAGAGCATGACAGTGCAATACAACAACAAAAACTAACGGATAAAAAAATGGTAGTATTTGCATGCGAATCTTTTTTAACGGTAATTTTGTTATTTTTATTGACAGACAAATAAAATTGATATCCTGCTATCAAATACTAACACAAGCACTTTCTCTTTCTCTTCCGGGTTTTTTATTTTCTTAATTTGTGAGACAAATATTTATACACACACACACACATACACTCAATATACATACATGCACCCATACAGTGTGAAAATGTGTGTAAGGCCTAGAAAGAGCAATTTCTATTGTTTTGTGAACCCCCATTGTTGGCAACTAAATTTGATTTTTAATTAAAAAAAATATATTAATTCGTAGGAATTTTTATATTTTTTGCTGTTTAAATGCTATTTTTAAATATTGTTACGTATTTACCTTTTAAAAACGTTAAAAATATGAGTTCGTAGATTGCAAATAAAATTCTTAATTATCTGCACAACTTTTGTGCCATTGTTCGGACTTATTTCACGTATACAACAATAACTATCACAATATATGCTTGTTCGTTATATTTCACTCTGGTTACAATCTTTTTGTAAGCACAACGCGAACAACTGTTTTCTTCACACGCAACTTGTCTGCACACAAGTCTGACTGAATTATAGCTCGATTACGTGTCATCCCACACAACCGATTGAATTCCCACTGCAACCAACGTGACGTCGCTACACACGACTAACTTAATTCGAACTCCATCATTACTCGCTTTGTCTTGTCTTTTATATCGCTGGATGAACACTCTCGAAGAATGATGACGGTTTTCGGGAAAAATCCAAAAATGTAAACAACTTGTTTTCATTATTATTGTTTATGTATCTTGTTTACCGTTTATCCGTTCTTTTTTTTTTTTTTTGTACTGCATTTTGTTGTTAGTTGTTTACTTCTCGGTCCGCTCCACTTTGTTGTTGGCTGTTTACATCTTCTATTTCTTATATTTTTATATGCTGATATTGTTGCTAGATTTTTGTTTATTCTTTGATTACGTGATCAAGTCCATTGTGTTGTTTTTGAAGATTTTGTTTATTATATTAACGACACCATTTCCACTTTTGCAACAATATTCTATTCAAATATTGTATATACCAAGAATGATAACCTACAGATTACGCCTTGCGCATGATTTCCCGTTAGATGACGTAGTTGGGCTATTTTAAAGGTGGCCAAGTCTTTTTCATATGTGAAAATTAACACTTCTTCTGAAAAGTATATGCACTACGTGGAAGTAGTTGGCAGCCCTGCAATATAACTTAAATTATCATTAGCCAATAGGAACACAATTTGCGTGACGTCATTGATTCAACATGCGTAGAAAGTTTTAATTTTGTGTGCGTGATGGCGTAATCTTTAGTTTATCATTCTTGGTATATACAATGTAAAGAGAGAGCACGAAACAGTTTAGTACACAAAGTTTTCTTTCTGCAGACACTTCTCTAGGCTATCTAAATAAATCAGGAATGTTCTCTACTCATGGCGGGACCTGCAGTTTTAATCGGTTGCGAACGACAGATTTTTTAAGAAACTTTTCATTGAAATTGAAATTTTTCTCTCATAGTTTACTAAAATGAAGTCGCCAAAGAAATTTGTTTTCGTAATTCATTTTGTGCAGGTTGGATGGGTTGTGGCTTGAACCACAGCCTAATAACGGCGACGCCTTTAAACACACCGCAAAAATGTTGATGGGGATTCAACTCTAATCTCTCCCACTCCATACATGTTATTTTATTAATTCAATATAATTTTGACACCAGCCACTTCCAATAAAGTCCGCCATTCTATGTATTTCTCCCGACGACAGATTTTTGAGAAGCTTTTCATAGCAATTTTATTTCCTCTCAGAATTTTTGCTGGAAATCTGTTGAGAGGAAGTTGCCGAAAAAATATTCGTTTTCATATTTTCGTTTTGATGTCTGACCTGGGGCTTGAAACATGGCTTTACGTCTAATAAGCGTACGGCGATTAAAATTATACATAATTCCTACGGCCTCCCTCATGAAGGGATGGGTTAAGGAGAGGGAGTAGATGTTCAGCGAAAATTGATTAGCTGAAGAGTCTAGTTGATTTGGTATAGATCTCAACCTGGCAGGATATTTGGAGATGCGGAAGACTTGGTCAATCTCCCATGCAACTGCCCAGCCGTTTAATAGAAGGATGAGTAGCCGGAATAAGGGACTATTAAGCCTTTGATTTGGTAGTCAGGAGCCAATGTTCAAGCTCTTCTGAGGCTTACAACTCGATTGAACTGGCTGAGGATAGTACATTCATTTTTGTGCATCTTTTTAACATTTCAATCTCTATTCTTATTTCTATAGAAATAGCATAATGGTTCCAATGACCATCGAGTGTATTTGCAATTATGGTCGCATTCTCTAGCCTCTAATCAAACAAGCAATCAACTACTCGGTATTATGGTATTACAATCGAGCCTTAGATGGAAGAGCTGGTTGCCAATTCAACATAACGTCTTATTGTTTTTCTGACTCAAAGGCAAATTACAAAATGACAGAGTAAAACTCTTCGTCCTTTTATGGGACTTAAAATTTTTTGAGAAAAGTGTTATTGTCGTGATTCCATTCAAAATATGGACATTTTCTTTAACAGCACCCATATTTTAAATTAAATTTTTAAGTGTATTTCTTCAATATGATTGAAATCATTAACAATATTTACTCTCACCTCCAAGGGACTTCAAATGTGGCATAAATGCTACAGAATTTGCCAATCCATAAATATACGAGTATTAGACTGGGTAATACAATATTAATCTTAATTTGTATCTTTTAATTAAAATGTTGTCATTGAAACAAAAATCAAATGCCATAAAAATATTCCCTAATTACGCTTTTACCGTCAAAAACTTCCTCCCCGCCGTAAAAATAAATTTTTATTCCCGAATTACATTAAATTTACGATTGAATTTCATTGTAAATCTCTCACGTAATACACCAGAGCAACACATAGCAGCAACAGTCGTGCTGAAAACCTCGTGCAACATTGTTTTCAAAGTTCATTTAAAATTTTAATCTTTTTCTGTAATCAACTCAACTGTTTCCCCAATTATCCATACCTGGTGTATCTAAATTGTTGATCTGCTACAGTCAGCAAAAAAAAAATAAATTCTTCTTCTTCTTGTTGTTGTTGTTATGTTTTGTTGGTTCGATTTGCGATTTATCAGTGTTTTTTAAAATTATTTGCTTCGCTTTGGATGTTTGTCTGTCTAAAGCAAAAAACAAAACAAAACAACAAAAATTTAATGACATTCACCCCAAGGAGAAATAATTCACACACGCATACATACATACATACCTACAGACACACATTAAAATTGCACGCCATTAAAATAGATTTTGGAAATGTTTTTCCCCAATAACCTGTATATGGAATGGAATGGCATAGCATACGATGGCATCATTTGCTCTATTGTTCCCTGCAACACTGGGAATAATTGATAACCCTAAAGTGTTAGTGGAACGCAACACCGAGTTTGCTTACGAGCATCTCTATACACGCGCATAATTTAGCGAAATCGAATAAAAAAAATCGAACACATACGCACACAAACAAACAAACGAACGAACGAACAGCAGAAGTAGCGGAAAACTTTATGCTGTTTTAGAGCAGCAAATAATGCCAGCCAGACTGTAAATTGTCAGAGCACACCGCAAATACCAACTTCAACAAAACCGATACACACCAGACTCTTCGGCACTTAACTTTACACACACTAACACACACATACACACGAAGCTTAGCCAGCCATTCATTCAATACAATGCCACGCAACCACGTTATGCCATGTAACTCTTACTTTTTATTCATTTCATTTATCACCACACACACACACACACACACACACACACGTCCCCTCTCTCTTTCTCTTCTATTAGAAGCTATTTGTACTCTTTGTGCTTGGCTCCCTTCTTGCTGTTAGACATGCAATGCATTCCTTTACAATGCGTTGGTATGTGTCTGCTTTGGTGTGTAGCATTATCATTATTGCTGTTGTTGTTGTTGTTGTTTTTTGTCGGTCACAGTGCATTTTTGTTTTTCGACTTTTCACAGCAAAAGGATTAGAGATTATAACACTTCACTACATACATACACTGGTTCTTACACACGAGCTTCTCAGTCTCTTTGTTGCTGTACAGAACAACACTCTGCAAATTGAGTATTGCCGGTGGCACACATACGCATTGTCTGTGTGTGTAAGTGTGTGAGTAAGTAAATGACTGTGAATTTTTTGGTGCACATTATGAGAGGGTGTTTATTGAATAGATTATATAGGAAGGTTGTGCGGGAAATTTAAAAAAAACTAATTTGTTAGGAAGTCGCCGTAGTCTAGTAGCTAGTGTGTTGGCTTATTAGACAAAAGGCCCGGGTTCAAATCCCAGGTCAGACATCAAAACGAAAAATATTTCTTCGGCGACTTCCTCTCAGCAGATTTCTGGCAAAGACTCTGAGAGTAAAAATTGCCATGAAAAGCTTCTCAAAATCTGTCGTTCGGAGTCGACTTTAAACTGTAGGTCCCGTCACTTATAATAAAATTAACACACACAATATAAGTGGTGTGAGAAGCTAGGTCGTAATAATGACTGAAGGGTTGTAATAGCCAATTATGTACGTATGTAATTTGCTATGAAGTCGCCGTAGTCTAGTAGCTAGTTTGTTGGCTTATTAGACGTAAAGCCAGGGTTCGAGTCAAAGGCCAGACATCAGAATGAAAATATGAAGAAAATATTTCTTCGGCGACTTCCTCTCAACAGATTTCTGGCAAAAACTCTCG
This sequence comes from Sarcophaga peregrina, assembly GCA_014635995.1. Taxonomy (NCBI): domain Eukaryota; kingdom Metazoa; phylum Arthropoda; class Insecta; order Diptera; family Sarcophagidae; genus Sarcophaga; species Sarcophaga peregrina. The sequence goes on from CM025789.1 coordinate 5,498,834, forward strand.
CTGAGTAAATAAAATTGCCAAGAAAAGTTTCTCAAAAATCTAGTGTTCGGAATCGACTTTAAATTATAGATTCCGCCACTCATATATGAAACTAACGCACCCAACATAAGTGGTGTTAGAGAAGCTAGGCCGTAATCCTAACTGAAGCATTGTAATGGTCATTTATGTGTGTATGTAATTTACTAGAGAAGAACATTGCTCGGGGAGTGATCAATAACATCATCAATGGTTTTGATTTGCCTATGAATCTTAAAGGAGGGAGGGATAGACATTCTGATCAATGTGCAATCGTCTCATTTGAATAATCTTGAGGAATCTACATGTGCCTCAGTAAACAGCGACATTATACATCTTTCGGACTAATTTTCTAATCTAAGATACATGCTCCTTATCCGAAATGTACTTAGCATTCCCTCGTTGGTTCGCGCAAGTGCTAGGCAGTACCACCTTAAATACAGAAGTCATGCGCAATGGTGTCTAGTCGACGGGTATACCTCCCTATTAGACAATGTCTTATGTGAACATAGATCGCACTTACTCGTAATGAATGTCAATTCGGTAGAGAAAAATGAGTTAAATCGTCCTCTCTGGCTTAAAATTCGGCCAGCTTAGTCTAGTGATCGTCTAGGTCTTCTCTCCTACTCCGGAGTCTAATCAGTCTAATCCTAAGCGCAGAATCTCGTATGCCCGTATCATACATACATAATTGGCCATTACAACTCTTCAGTCAGGATTTCGACCTAGCTTCTCACACCACGTATGTTGCGGGCGTTAATTTTTTTACGTGAGTGGTGGCACTTACAGTTTAACGTCGACTCCGAACGACAGATTTTTGAGAAAAATTTTCATGGCAATTTTATTTACTCTCCGAGAGTTTTTGCCAGAAATCTCCTGAGAGGAAGTGGCCTAAGTAATATTTTCTTAATATTTTCGTTTCCATGCCTAACCTGGGATACAAACCCGGGCTTTATGTCTAATAAGCCAATACACTACCAAATATACTACGGCGACTTCAATAACCATATCACATAAGAGATTATTTACTGTGATATCTGATCTGGTCAAGGAATATTTCGCTGGTGAGCGGATAGTCATATGGATAGTCACGATATACGCCTCGGAAACACTGTAATGATCGGGCAGTGTGTATTAGTTTCTGATATTGAGGTCCTCTATTTACACACCACACCTCATTTTTACAGCCTAAGATAACTTTGAAGTCGATTCCACGATCTTCGTGAGTATATTGATCGTGATCAAGTTCTGTTCACTCTTCTTTAAAGAGTTTCCGCGTATACTTTGCTTTGACAGTTGACCTCTTACTTTGTGAGCTACTCTCGCATTTAGTTTTTGCTACAGTTTTTTGCTGTTGTTGTTGTTGTTGTTGGTGGTTTCGTAATATTTTTCGTCTCGCATATATTTACGCCATATTGATAACACAGCTATTGTCTGCGGTTGCTTGTCACTTTATTCAGGCGGAAGTGAAACATTTGCTTGTTGTTTAATTAAAATCACTTTTTTTCCTGGTGACTCTTTCCTTTTTTTTTGGAAATTCAATGTTTTTACTCTCTCTCTCTCTCTCTCTCTCTTTTTTTTTTTGCACTCGAATTTTGGTGTTTTTTTCTGTGTTGCGGATACTGATCATTATCAACCGGGAAAAAGTTGGTGTTTTTGCTTTCAAATTGGCAGCAATATTGGTTAAAGTAATGTCTGATGGGGGGTGGGAGGGTATGTGATACTCACACGTATACACTAACACAGTTTTGAGGGCAGAGTAGAGAAAAAGCGAGAGAGAGAGAGCAAAGAGCGAGAGGCAAAGTAACAGAATAACTAGAGAATTATACCCCATGATGACAACGACAATAAAACTAAGTTTTTTAGCCGAGTCACCGACAGATGATAATCAAAAGAAAAAAGGAAAGTAAAAATCAAGAAAGTTTTATAATAGTTTGACACTCTTCTCTACAAATTGTTTAAGTAGTTGTGTGGTCTTGAAATTGTGTTTATAGCGTTAGCTTATGACCATCATTTCATTTGAAAATTTAATTTAAGATGGTTAGGAATGGTCAGTAGATGGTTTCTAAAGGTAATGTAACTCTGTTAGTATCAATTGAATCAAGGAAAGCTATTGCTTGTTTAAAAGTCGGTTGTTTAAGGTTCACTTTTTGTTGAGAGATGTCATTGCAATCACATTAATCGGTTAAAATTTATTTGCGTTTTAATAAAAATCTTAAACGACATATTATCGACATTTTGAAAGAAAAGAACTTTGATCTTAATAGGCAATTGACTAGCAGATACCACTCTCGTACGACAAAGTTAAATATCAGTTAGAAAACAGAATCTGATATTATCTCTAAGGATTATCAAGTTTTTCAGCTGAGCAAGGTGCTATAGAAGGTCCTACGATGATAGACAATACCTTTTCTAAACCAAATTAATTGGGTTCTTGTCTTAGGTATAATGGTGAGAAACCTTACTAAAGGAATTCTAAGAATTTTTCTTATTGCTGTAGTCATATCTGAGATGCTTGTATTTTTAATCAAGCATTTCGCCAACTCTTGTAAGTAACAGTGGTTTTAAGTCCGTATATTCAGAATACTTTTTTACCTAATTTCCTCATTACAACACATTAGTCAGGACTAAAACCTAGTTCTCATGTCACTTATGTATGCTGTGTGCGTTAATTTGTATTCATGAGTGGAGGGATCTTCACATTACATTAAATCTTGGAAAAGGCCCACGAAAAACACCATGTCGACATACACCATATTTTTGACGACTATAAGGCAGCCTGCAGTAGGACCATAAACAAACGTGTTTTTGCCGCAATGTCAGAGCTCGGTATACTTGCAAAACTGATAAGGCTATGCAGAATAACGTTGAGCAATTTCTGCAGTTCCGTCAAGGTAGGAATGGACCTTACCGAACCTTTTAATACCGTTTGAGGTTTCAAACGAGGCGACCTCTTCAACTTCGCTATGGGGAGTGTTCTGCGAAAGCCAGGAGTGCATCGAAATGGCACCATTTTTCAAAAAAGTGTCCAGTTGCTTGCGTACGCTAACGTCTTTGACATCATAAGGCATACCAAGCGAGATGTTACTGCTGCCTTTAGTGCTATTGAACGGGAGTCTACTAAGATGGATCCGCCGTTACCAGCAAAAATGATGTCAGTTTGGAGATCAAATGCAGGATTACTCTTGCCAACAGGTGCTACTATGGTTTCAATAAGCAATTGAGTAGCAGAGACCTCTCTCGTACGACAAAGCTAATACACTACAAGACACTCATTCTCCCCCTACTTCTTTATGGCGCAGAAGCATGGTCTGTATTAAGCACTGATGCAGCAGCTTCGAGAGTATTCGAGAGATAAGTCCTACGCAAGATCTTCGGTCCAGTGCGAGTTGGCAATAAATTCAGCATTCAATCCAACAGTGAACTGTATGAGCTTCTCAACGACAAGGATGTTGTGCAGCGTATGAACATCCTGCGGTTGCGCTGGCTGGGCTATATCGTTCGAATGGAGGAGAATGCTCCTGTGAGATGAAGGACCGGCAAAGAGGAAGGACCATATCGATGAAGCCCTGTCATCGATTGGTGTCACCAACTGGGGTAGGAGTGCAAGAAGCAGAGGCGCCTGGAAGGATGTATTAAGGCAGGAAGAAATCTGTTAATGGGTTGATAATGTCCAATTAAGTAGGGAATTTTTATGCTAAAGATGCAACTCACTCTCACCGACTAATCACTAAAATATTAGATGAACTCATGGAAAAAATTTATAAAGATCGATAAAAAAGGCTTCTAGAAATGGTATTGATTAGGAGTTTAAAAAGGGAGATATCCCAAAAGCATGGCTTACTTGGATTTTGTAAAGAAATGTTGTAATATCGATAATACTCCTTCAGTCATTCAATTATGATTGCTGGCTTAATTGTCCATTACAACCCTTTAGTTAGGATTACAAACCTAGTTGTAAGCATGTTGTAAGTGTTAATTTTTAAACATGACTTGTAGCATCTACAGGTTAAACGCCTATCCTCAGGGTTTCTACCAAAAGACTACTAAGAGGGAAAGGCGCCCAGGAAATATTTTTTCATACTCTGGTCTTGTTTGAGATGGCTAAGATGGCTAAGCTCTGCCTACTAGACTACGGCGACTTCAAATGCTGCAAATTTGAATTTCTCCAGAGAGATGTAAACTACAAAGGCTCTACACTGATGGGATGGAATAATGGTGACAGGGAAAATGTTATCGAGCGAAAGGGCCCATTCTTGGTTTAATAAGACTCGTTCTAAGTGTTATACTCGTTCTAATTGAATATTTAATTACAATTTTTAGTTGTCATATGCAAATGATTTTTAATATTCATTTTTTTTTCATTTTTCTTCCTTATTTTTATCATGTTTAGTTTTGTTTTTCTGTTTTTCTGATTTTTTTGTGTAAATCTTAAGCTTGGTATTTAATTAAAAATGGAAATCATTTGAATTTCATTTGTTTTTCGCATATGCAAAATGGGAGGGGGGGGAAACGTAATTTAAATATTCATTTACATACACCACCAGCAAAAGAAAGTCAAAACGAGAGAGAGAGAGGGAGAGAGTGAATGACAAAATGAGAGAACGAGATAGGAAGGGCAGCCAGCTGGTGTAAAGGGAAATTATATGAGATGCTCTAATAATTGTTTAAATGAATTAAAATGTAAATACAAATGCACATATGTGTGTGTACATCCATACGTATAAGTATGTGTGTGTATTCATTCAGAAAAAAAAGAAAAAATTAAAATTTCATTTCATATGCCATCCTCTACCTCGAAAATTTAAATTTTCATTCTTGCCATTAAAGCCTTTAATTGCTACTCACTTTAGAGAGAGAGAGAGAGAGAGAGAGAGAGAGTATGTATGCATGTATTGTACGCTATATATGTGTGTTAATTTGTAGATTTAAGTGAATCCCCCTTGATTTTTTGCCTTTCAATTGTATGGAAAGAAGAAAAACAGAAACGGAAAAAAACAGAATCTTTTGCCAAATTGTGTGACTTTAGCATGTGTTTCCATTAATAATTTTCCTCTTTACTCTTCCTCTCTAACCGGCTGTTTCTTCGTTTAAGGAATCAAATACTATATATGGCATCATAATAGAAATTAACGTTGCACAGTGTAATAAAATGAAATGAAATAAAGATTCAGAGATCGTTTGGAGCAGATATCAGCATAAAATCGTTTATTCTTTACTCATAAACACTCATGAAATTTTGTATATAAGTGAGTGAGAATCAACAATATTGAAATTTAATTATGTACTCTGATTCATTTATTCATACTCACTACACAACGTTGATTTATAACAACAGGTTGCAATGAAGGTATGCATACAACCTTGACATCAGACTCATACCATTCCAAGTATGTTTGATTCATAAGTCTACACTCATAATAATGATTCGAGTGATGCGATTAGTGTATATATGTTGAGTTATGGAGAGTCGAAATCATCAAACATCATACATGTTGTGTTGTTAAGTATGAATATGATGAGTACTTCAAACTTTAAATATACAGTGACGAGCAGAAGTGAGTGGATGTTCACAATACTGAGTTTCCACAAAAACAAAACCATACATACATACATAATTGGCCATTACAACTCTTCAGTCAGGATTACGACCTAGCTTCTCACACCACTTATGTTGCGGGCGTTAATTTTATACATGAGTGGCGGGACCTACAGTTTAAAGTCGACTCCGAACGACAGATTTTTGAGAAGCTTTTCATGGCAATTTTTTACTCTCAGAGTCTTTGCCAGAAATCTGCTGAGAGGAAGTCGCCGAAGAAATATTTTTCGTTTTGATGTCTGACCTGGGATACGAACCCGGGCCTTTTGTCTAATAAGCCAACACACTACTCACTAGACCACGGCGACTTCTGCGCTAGGAGTACGCTTTCCATCTTACTGAAAGTGGTTACATTTAGACTCATCAGACCAGATAACACGTTTCCAATCAGATGGAAAGCTGTACTATTACCGAAGACCCGGGGAACGTGTTCAAAGATACCATGTAAAGCAAACTGTTAAAAATGGCGGTGAAAATATAATGATTTAAGGATGCTTAATATGGTGACATATTGGCCCTCTATATTTAGTAGACGGTATCATGCGAAAAAAGACTATCTAAAGATTCTGCAAACCCATCTTCCGAATTTTATGGACAAATGTGCTTATCCCGAATAAGAAATTGTTTTCCAACAGGATGGCGATCCGAAGCACACAGCAAAAGTTGGAAAGATATGGAGTGGAAAACAATATTTTCAATTGATGGAATGGTCGGCACAAAGTTCCGACCTCAATTCGATTGAAAATCTTTGGCTAGTCGTGAAAATCCGGCTCGGACAGTACGAAACAGCCCCAACAAACATGGTCAAACTTTGGGATCGTATAAATGCGAAATGGACATCGAATTCCGAAAGATCTAATTGATCATTTGGTAGAAAGCATCTCAAACCGCGTAAATCAAGCTATTTCTAATAAGGGTCTATGGACCAAATATTGAAATTGGGCTAGTTTCTTGAATTTTCTTGAAACGTGCAAAATTGAGTTTATGTGGGTTATTTTCGTTTTTTCATTCAAACTCATTGAATTCATTTCATTAATTATTGTTTTTTTACTGCTATTTGTTAAGAATAAAATAAAGAATTAAAATTAATTTTTTTTTTTGTATTTGTTTGTATGGTTTTGTTTTTGTGGATGACGAAACTCAGTATTGTGAACATGCACTCACTTCTGCCCGTCACTGTAAGTAGAGTGGTTCCATGATATTGAAATAAGTATGAATGCGTAGCAGAATTATCAGAAATTATTAGTATAATGCGAATCTACTCATATTTTTGAATACTCAAAGCTGATCTCCGAGGCATGGCCGAGCCAGAGCAACCGCTGGACGTTAATACTCTGCACAAAGTTCATGTCATTCAGCGTGCGGACATCATTGCACAACTCGCACTAGACCGAAGATGTTTTGTTAGGACTTTTCCCTCGAATAATTTCGAGGCTGCTGCATCAGTGCTTAATAGTACGCAAGCCTATGCGGCATAAAAAAGTGCAGGGAGGATAAGCGTCTTGCAGAGTATTAGTTTTGTCGTACGAGAGAAGTCTCTGCTATTCAATTGCCTATTGAGGCCATAGTAGCACCTATTGGAAAGAGTAATCTACGTTGAACTCCAGGCTGACATCATTTTTGGTGGTAATAGCGACAAGATAAATAAACTGACTGTAGTATCGGCCGTATGATAATCATAGCCGCTCGTCAGGATAATAACTTAGTTGCCTTATTATGCCAGACCACCTTAGAAACTGTCAATTGCACTAAAGCGCTACATAGTGTACGCCCTATGAGTCAAGTCATCTACACGCAACTAACTTTATTGCAAATAGTGCCATGCGAGCACTCTGCTTTGCACACACTCTGGCGAAGTGAAGTCCATGAAAACGTCCCTTGTCGAATTTCTATGTTGGACTCGATGCAGTCATCGCCTATCACTCTTAACGAGTCAATATGCCAAAAATAGATACCACGCTTCTTATAGACATAAGCGCTGTTTTATTTCAGGATTCCTGAAGACTGTGTAAACTTGTTTGCCATTAGTTGTAATAAGGAAATTTAAGGACAAGTATTCTGAATACTGAACAAACTTTGCTTAGGTTGACGCGAAATCTTCATTAAAACCAGCTCTCAGAATGACTACCATAATTACAATCCAGAATCCTTCAGCAAGTTTCTCACATTTTATCTAAGACAACAACCATCATTTGCTTTAGAAAAGGCATGCCACTCGTAAGATTCACGGCAGCAACTGCTCACTGAAAACTTGATTTTGTGAAATAAATGAACTAAACAATCCTTGAGAATTCAGATCTCGTCGTACGGGAGGTTCCTATCAATTGCAATCAAAGTTCTTTCCATGGAGAAGTTAAGAAAAAGGCTAAATGAATAAGGATCGCATTGTCTGAAGTTTTGAAAGTCTCCTACCCTGACGGAGCTGCAGGAACTGCTCAACGTCATTCTGCATAGACTTATCAGCTTTGCAGGTATACCCAGCTCAGATATTAAGGCAAAAACACAATCACTTATGGTCCTATTGAACGCTGGCTTATAGTCGACAAAAAGATGGTGTGTGTCGACTTGTTTTTCGTGGGCCTTTTCCAGGATTTGACCGCCACTTATGTATAAAAATTAACGCACACCAACACTACTGAATTGTAACGAATATAACGTTTAAGTAATAGTGCTCTGTGAAATTTGATATTCAAATTCTAGTAGAAGTGTTCCACAGCCTGAATGAAGCCTGATGGTGGACATTATTCAAGGATGGATTGATATTTCTTCCCCCGTATGGCTTTCATTTCAAAATTCAAATTGTCGTTACACTGTGCGAAATTTGATAATTTTATAATATTTGCATTTAATACTTCAGCTCACAATTTAACACAGACACACACACACACATACACTGTCATATTACAATCGCATTTGCTGTAGAGAAGAGTCAAGCCACTCCATTCCATTTCATACATCCATTCGTTCATTCGCTTACTCACTCGTTCAGTTCGTTCATTCATTCTCTCAGTTTTGTTAGTTTCAGTTGGAATATAATTATTCTAGTGGATTTAGTGATTTTAATCTTAATCTGTTTAATTTGCCATACATTTGAGCATTTTTAAGCTTCGCTGCATTTAAAATAAATGTCTGCCTTCCTGTCTTCCTGTCTTCATCTTGCCATCTTCATGCCGCCAGCCTGCCTGCCTGCCTGCCATTCTAGCTGCCTTAACTGTCATCATCCGTTGTTCCTCTCATGTCTAGCAGCAGCAGCAGCAGCAGCAGCAACAGTCTTCTTCTAGGCTGAAATACTGTTTCACTGTATGACTGTGCATATGTGTGTGTGTGTGTATCATCGTGTTTCTATTTCTTTGCATGTGTATGAGTGTTGAAATTGTCTTTTTCAATTGTTGTCTTCGTTATAGTTGTAGTTGTGTAGTGATAGCTTTTTCCACGCTGTTGTTGTTGTTATTGTTGCTGTTTTTTCTTATTTAGTTAGAGAGAGAGACAGAGAGAGAGAGAGAGAAATTATTTTATTATTCAGCAAAAATCGTCATATTTTTTTGCTATTCATCGCCGTCGTCATGGTTTATTTTGGCATGTGAATGCAAATTTAAAGAAGCCAGGAGTAAAGCCTCAAGCCAAAGGCAAAGGACGAATTTAATAAGCTCTACGACTATCTTGTTCTTTGGAAAACTTACTATTGCTATGGAAATGTAAAAGATGTTTTGCTTTTACATCCTTTAAAACATTAAAATTATAAATAAAAGCTACAAAAACAAAAACAATAAACTTGTTTACATGATAAACAAGTAAACAAAAATGCAACAACAAAAACAAGAAAAAAATGTAAACAACATGTTTGCATATATAATTGGTCATTACAACCCTTCAGTCTGGATTATTGATCCAGTTTCTCACACCACTTATGTTGTGTGTGTTAATTTTATACGTCAGCGGCGGACATATTTTTAATACGCTTTTCATGGCAATTTTATTTACTCTCCGAGTTTTTGCCACAAATCTGCTGAGAGGAAATCGCCGAAGAAATTTTTTTGTATTTTGTTTTGATGTCTGGAAGAGGCTCGAACGCTGGCTTTACGTCTAATAAGCCAACACACTACCTACTAGACTACGGCGACTTCAACATGTTTACAGTTAGTAAAAGTTCAGTCAGTGTTGTGTGAAGATGCGTGGTTTGAAGATCTCCGTTGTTATTGTTATTGTAAAAGAGAAGAAACAGAGGAATAACAAACAAAGCAATTATTGTTGTTTACACCAAGCTGTGAACAGTGGCACACAGAATTAAGCGAATAATAAAGAATTTTATTTAAAACTAAACAAAAAATTTATTTTTTATTTTATTTTTAAGCTACGAGCTCATATTTTAAACGTTTTAAAAGGTTAAAAACGTAACAATATGAATATTTGCATCGAACATTGTTTAATTACAAGAATGGAAAGTACTGTGTGTGAAAGTCCATTAAAACACCAAGTTCTGGGAAATAATCTAATCAATAATCTACTGAGTATATGCACCACTACTGAGTATGTTGCACCAATAAAACACAGCAGAGTTTCTTAATTCCTTTCTAAACTCGAACGCATAGCGGCCCGTTGTGAGTACACAGTCCCTGTACTGGCCAAGTTCCACGAAACTAGCAAAGAAAAAAAGTTATCAGCGCAAAGGTTTCACATTAAAATAACGATTACCCTACGCTGAAAACCAGCTATATCTTTGACATCAATGAAGGATGATAACTCCATCAAGCTGCCAAGGATTGAAGAGCCAAATAACCTACATTTGAACATTGCAAGAGATGGACATTGACAAAGGAATAGCTTAACACTCTCCTCTTATTCAGTGGATTTGCACCCATGGCAGAAATCGTTAAACGGGAGCTGGATTCTTTCCGCATGTCTTTCCATAACACCTGCAAGCATGGCCACTACGATCTAGATGACTTGACGAACAAGTCCGAGAAACTGATTGGTGCGCCTTCTATCCATCGAGGACCATGTGAGTCCAGCGATGGAGTAGAAATCCTCATTTAACCAGGATAGGTTGGCGTTCCGAAAGAATTTCCAGGCAACGGCCAACTTAGCCGAGATAAGTGGTACAACCAAGTCGATTGAAGAGTATTCCGGAAGGAGTGCACCAGCCATGGAGAGCTCTAAATTTGCCAGAATATTAATGTGCCCTGACAAGTGTGACACTGAAGCGGCCAAAAACAAGATGCAGACAGTGGCGATGTTCCTGATGTTATTCATAACACTCAACAGAGATCTTATGGCAGCCTGACTATCAGAGAAGATTGTTAAAGACTTAATATGGCGGCTTTAAGGTCGCCGTGGTCTAGTAGGTAGTGTGTTGGCTTATTAGACGAAAGACCCGAGTTCGAATCCCAGGTCAGAATGCAAAAACGAAAATTTGAAAAATAATTTTTCGGTGACTTCCTCTCAATAGATTTCTGGCAAAAACTCCGATGGTAAAAAAAATTGCCATGGAATGCTTCTCAAAAAATGTGTCGTTCGGAGTCGACTTTAAACTGTAGGTCCCGCCACTCATGTATAAAATTAACGCACACAACATAAGTGGTGTGAGAAGCTAGGACTTAGTAAAATGGGTCAAATCGACCACCGAGTACTGTACTTGTCAGAATTGACAATTACACGTCCTCTAACCTAACCTAACCTAACCTAATATGGCGGCTTTAACCCCTGCACAACAGCAAAACTTTGAAGATGCAATTCTTTTTAGCTGTACTCTATAAATGCTCGTTCGGATGTGAAATCAATCACACGCTGAATGAATTCTGTTACGAATCCTGTTACGAATCCTGTTTCGGATGAACTTTCGTTAATAACAAGGGCCTGCAACTTCGTTTTCAGATGGATTCAAGATAGCTGTTACAGCTATTGGTAAAGAAAGCATCTCCTTATCTAAAAAAAACTGTTTATGTGCCGATATTGGCCTGTGTTGAGGCCACAAGCAGTAGAATAACTGTATCAGCAAACAGCATCATCGGTGGTATGAAGAACATTCAACACTTTGATAATATTTTTGGTGAGAAGCCCAGCAAAGAAATGGAACTTAGGAAATACATTCACACTCATACTCTTCATACATCGTACACTTTACTTCTGTTGGTGCGGGAGGCATCTCCGTATCTATGGGCAAATTGCCAAACCTTTCCAATATTCAGAGTTAAAATTGTGGGACAGTATCACAGCTGTACATGGCCAAGACGCACTTAGTCGCAGTAATGAAATTGTGGCTGACAGGAGCGTGCTTTAGCTACCATGAAATACTCGGTGGAGTTAATAATGTTGAGCTTTGCTTAAAACGTTGACACAATCCAAGCACGCTGGCAATGAAATTGAATTTACGGGAGATTTAATCTGCATTCAATTTTTTGTCCTATTGCGGTATAACATACATACATAATTGGTCATTACAACCCTTCAGTCAGGATTACGACCTAGCTTCTCACACCACTTATGTTGTGTGCGTTAATTTTTTTTAATACATGAGTGGCGGGACCTACAGTTTAAAGTCGACTCCGAACGAGAGATTTTTGAGAAGCTTTTCATGGCAATTTTTACTCTCAGAGTCTTAGCCAGAAATCTGTTAAGAGGAAGTCGCCGAAGAAATATTTTTCGTTTTGATGTCTGACCTGGGATTCGAACCCGGGCCTTCTGTATAATAAGCCAACACACTACCCACTAGACCACGGCGGTATAAACTCTGCTGAAATTAGGTCTAGCATGGATCGTTATAAAACCCCTCTCGGGGCCCGACAATGGAAAAGTTTATTAGTACCCAGCCAGGACGATGTGTAGAGCATTGCTTTATAAATCCCTAAGAATTCAATTTATAGGACATTAATAATACCTGAATTAGGTTTTCTGCTGCTTGTATTACGCTGGAAAAGACGAGATTACATAGGAATAGAATCGCATTCACGAGGAATCAGATTAATTCATCTCGTCTATGTGCTGGTCTTTATTTGAAGTTGAATTTGCCTTTCAGTTTGTTATTCTTTAATGGAGGAAAGCCTATTTGCTCTAGGGGCTACAACTGATTATCGTTTAAAAAGTTTAGAAATGATTTCTTATTTCTGCCTTGGCTTGCTACAGAGTCTGAAATCTAAACTTTGAAGAAGTGAATTAATTCGTTCACTTATTCTAGTAAATTTATGTTACACCCCCGTTTTTAAATGACAAACAAATGGACAAAAGAAAAATACCTTCCTAGGACTCAACTCTCATTTGTTACAGGATAACTCAAAAGGATAAGCAGGGGTTTTATGCATTTTAAAAGTCCCAGTCAAATTCTCTTTTTATTGCCAACAACAAAAAGACGAGGCAACAATACCAAGTCAAATCACTCATATGACAGCCAGCATGTACAGTAATTTGTAACAAATAAAATCAACAACAACAACAACAACATCAAAAGCAACAAGGCAAACAACAAGAGCAACAATGAGATGATGACAACAACAACAACAACAAGCAAAAACAACAACTTTAATAACAATAGGCCACACAATTGAAAAAACGTGGAGAAAAATCCAACAATAGGCAGCAACAGCAACAAAAGCAATGCCCACCCCTCGCCCTTCCCCAACCACTATTTAAATGTTCGTTAATCTTAAAGCTTTGCTTTGCTTTACAAAATAATGATGAAGAAATAAAATCATGGCACTACCAACCAACCACCACCACCACTACCACGGCACTCATTAAACAGCCAAACAGCACAGACACACTTACACGCTAGAAACGTCAGGAAGAAGAAGAAGAAAAATTCAGCGATTTGTGTAGAGTCATGAATATTCCACCACAATGAAAACCGTTTTTAAAGGCTTTTGGTCCTCATTTGCATTTCTTTTGGAAAACAAAAGTCAGCACAAAAAAACACAAAATTTAAAGGGCATCTCTACCTCTCCATCTGCGCCCAATCCCCCCCTTTACCATACTTTATTATTAGTGGTGTTGTTGTTGTTGCTGTTGTTGTCACTTATACTCTAAGAATTGTTCCGCTATTGTTTCTATTTGTCTTGCTGTTGTATTGTGACTTTGCTCTCTCTCCCTCTCTCTCTCTCTCTCTCTTCCTTTCTGATGCCCACACTTTTTTCTTTTCCAAAAAGTTGGTCGATTTAACGGTTATTTAGCCGGCTGTCTAATAGTCTGTCTGTCTATCTGTCTGTCCTGTCCTGTGCTTTCCTTTCCCACCATTTGTCTTTATGCATAAAATAATTGATGAATATGCACGAAATTTTAAATGCTGCTTCTAAATGAAAGTGTGTGCGTTTGTGTGTGTTAGTGTGATTGTGATTGGGGCATGTGTTTGGTTATAAATTTACAGATAAAGTTGCCAGTCAGCAAGCAGTTGAATTGTTGTTGATGGCCATTTCCTGTTGTTGTTATTGTTGCTGTTGTGTACCGGCTACTGTTGTGGTATTTGTTCACCCTGTTGTTGGCGTAATTAGACCATCAATTGCGGCAAATTCATGACTGTCATGAATGTCGTCGTAAAAATTTTTTGGAATGCATTGCCACAGGAATATAAGGAATAGGCATCTGTTGAAGAAACTTTCTTTCTTTTTTTTGTTGTTGTTGTTGCAAAGAAGTATCACACAGAAATTTTTTGGTTGGAAAATTTTGATGCTGAGAAGTGCCTCCTCATTCAACACCATTTTTAAGGGAAATTTATGAAAGACAAACGCACAAAGTAGGCTGGTTTTTAAAGTTTTCTGAATATCAAGGATATTGTTATGTTTTTTACTTTTTTAAAAAAATTTAAAAATTTGAGTTCGTAAATAAATAAAAATTAAATAAAATCAATTCTTTATTGTCCGCATCACGTTTGTGCCACTGTTGCAACTTTGCTTTTGCTTCTATACTATTCATCGTTGACTGGACTCCTACCTCTCCCTTAGGACTCAGTGGGTATTGTTTAGGAATTCATTGTCTAAGGCTGTATATGTTACTTCTGGTGCTCCGCAGGGTAGCCATTTGGGTCCTTTACTATTTTTATTGTTTCTGAATGATCTTCCTTCTGCTCTTTCTGATTGTAATATTCTGATGTATGCTGACGACGTTAAATTATTTTATAGTTTTGATGATGATCATGGCCAGGCTATTCTTCAGCGAAATATTGATTTATTTGTTACTTGGTGCAGGATAAATTTAATGGATCTTAATTTGAGAATGCATGGTTTTCTCTCGCGGTGGTGTAATCTCGTCCACTTATGAGATTAATTCTTGCCCTTTGGAAACTGTGCCTTCATTTCTTGATTTGAGAGTATTATTGGATATTAAATTGTCTTTTATTGATCATATTAGTTTGATGATTGGCTAGGCTCGAGCTGTTCTTGGTTTTGTGAAAAGATGGGCTAGGGAATTCATTGATCCCTGTATAACAAAACTACTGTGCATTTCAATTGTTAGGCCTATTTTGAAGTATGCGTCTGTTATTTGGAATCCATACTATCGTTGTCATAGTGATTCAATCGAGTCTGTGCAGAGGCAGTTTTTATTATTCTGTTTGCGTGGCTTAGGATGGGATTATGCCAATGGGCTTCCGCCGTATGAGGATAGATTAGTTTTGGTAAAACTTCCACCTTTAGAACGTAGAAGGTCTGTTTTAGGGGTTTGTTTTATTTTTAATCTGGTTAAAGGTGATATCGATTCTGAGTTTTTGCTTTCTAACCTGAATTTCAGCATTCCTGCAAGATTTTCACGGCACTATCGTCCTCTTTCTTTAGATTTTTATAGATCGAATTATGCATGTATTTTTCCTTTTCGTAGATTATGTAATGATTTTAATTTGCATTATGATTTTATAGATTTTAATTGTAGTGTTTGTAATATAAAGCGTGGCTTGTATACTGGCATTAGTTTATAAATTATTGTATAAAAATGTATTTTTGTTCTTGTCTTAGATTGTTCCGTTTTATTGTTACCTTATTCAGCTTGTGATTAAGTTCTGTAGCTGTTTTATGTTCTCGTTGCCATAACTTTTCCCTTAGCCGCTGTAGTCCGGACTGTAGTGTTTACGTGTCCCTACGTAATGGGGACGAGCCCTCCACGTTCGAATATAACGTATACAACAATAACTATCACAATGTGTGCTTGTTCGTTAAATTTTTCTCTGGTTAAAACCTTTTTATAAGCAACAACACTAGTTCGGTATTCTTCTTTGCTCACAACCTTCTTGTAAACACAACACTTCCGCTCGAATAACATTAACAACTGTTTTCTACACACGCAACTTGTCTGCACGCAAGATTGACTGAATTATTACTCTCTTCACACACAACTGATTGAATTCTCACTCAATCCAACGTGACATCGTCACATACAACTGATTTAATTCGAAATCCCTCATTGTTCGCTTCGTTTTACCTTTTATATCGCTGGATCAGTATTGTGATGAATGATCTCGAAGAAGAATGACGCCCTTCGGGAAAGACCTAAAAATGTAAACAAATGGTTTTCATTATTGTTGTTTGGGTTTCTTATATGCACTTCGTTTTTCCTTGTTTACTGCTTTGTTCGCTGCACTTTATTGTTGGCTGTTTACATCTTTTATCCCTTATTTTTATTTATTCATTGTATAATATTTTTGTTGCTATATATTTTTACTTATTCGTTGATCACATGAACAAGTCCATTGTGTTGTTTTTGGAGCTTTTGTTTATTATTTTAACAACACCATTTCCACTTTTGTAGCAATTCTTTTTGACTTAAAATCGATCAACTTTGTTTGATAAAAATTGGGGAAAAAGAAGGGTTCTGTCATAGTATTCATCGAATAATGGTTGTTGAACATGATAATTTTAGAAATGACTGAAGAATGATACCCTGAGTGACATATTGTCTTAGAAAAAGTTATTGTCCTCTTGAAAAGCAGGATTTTGAGGCTAACTAAGTTTCTTATGATTATTTACTAATCAAATGCATTTCATACATGCATACATACATACCAAAGTGGTCATTGCAACCCTTTAGTCAGGATTGCAACCTAACTTCGCACACCACTTATGTATGTATATTGTGTGCATTAATTTTATCAATAAAAAATGGGATCTACAGTTTAAAGTCGATCCCAAACGACAGATTTTTTGAGAAACTTTTCATTACAATTTTATTTTTACTCTCAGAGTTTTTGCCAGAAATCTGCTAAAAAAAATCCATTTCAGAAAACTAAACTGACCTATGTGAAAACTTTCATTGATCGTTCTTAACCAAACCATCAAGCTCAACGTGAAAAACCCATCGTATTTGCATTGGAGTCGAGGCAATCTCATCAATGCCTTCGCCATCAAAACCTACATGAATTGCACTGTTGAGTCCAGTATTTTCTCAGCCGAAGCCAGCCGTAAACATTACAACAGCCTTCCGAATATTTCAAGTGTCTTTTGGCTAAAGATCTTACCAATACTCCACAAGACATCCATCCTCTCGGTGCTTCTTTATGGCACAGGGGCATGGACTGTAGTAAGCACTGATCCAGCAGCCTTGAGAGTATTCGAGAGAAAAGTCTAACGCAAGATCTTCGGTCCAGTATGAGTTGGCAATAATTTCCGTATTCGATTCAACAGAGAGCTGTTAGAGCTCCTCAACGATATGGACATTGTGCAGCGTATTAATGTACAGTGGCTGCGCTGGCTCAGCCATGTCGTTCAAATGGAGTAGGGTGATGCAGCGAAATGGGTATTTGATGCGGAAATTTGCGGAAAACGACAAAGAATGAAGGACCAGATCGAGGAAACTCTGTCTGCCATCGATTGGTATGACCAAATGGCATAGGCGCACTGGTAGAATTATTCTAACTATAGAGGCATGGATACGAAGAAATTTTGGAGAGATTAACTATTTTCTTACCCAGTTTCTATCGGGTCATGGTTATTTCCGACAATATCTATACCGCAGGCAAGGTGATTGATCCTGGCTGCATTTAATGCAAGGAAATGAGTTACGACGCTGAACACACATTCTTCCATTGCATCAAATGGCAAGACGAGAAGAACATGTTAATAGAGCAAATTTGGTGAATTTACACTCGAAAGAGAGACGAAATGGAGCGCTATAAGTAGATACGTTGAATGTGTACTCCGCAAGAAGAAGGTCGACAATACAACGAAATGATAGATGAGAAGACGAGCCAATAGCATGAAGCTGGCTTCAAATATGGCGTATCCAGACGTGGGAGAGTTGACAACGGTCCTTAACGGAATGTCGTTCAGGGCCCTACTTGAGGTAATGGAGACAGCCGTCCCGGGAAGGGAGTATTCCCAGGAGAGGAGAGGGATTGTATTAGTGGAAGCACCACTCGACGCAGTTGACAACGTTCACTGTAAGTGCGACAGCATTCTGAAACCTACCTCACCCGCCAAAAAAAAAAAATGGCGTAGGCCGTTAAGAAACAGAGACGCCTTAATCGGGTTATTAATGGTCAGTTAAGTAACTAAGCCTTGACCACTAATAAAGCCGTCTAGGATAGAAGCCAGTGAGCGTATCTTAAATAGCGGCAAAGCTTGTCATTCGATCAAATGAATTATAATCCTTCCCCCTCTTATCTTGGATGACGTTACTGTAAGTTTCAGGTCATTTAAGTTTCTGTGATGCTCACTGATCCTCACTTGGGATTTACGTTCTTGGTTTAAAGGAGGTAAGCTTGAGTTTTAATTTAAAAAAAAAAAAAACAAATACGGGAGAATCTAGTGGGACTTAACTCCAGTTTTTCCCAAATATCACGCCTTTTATGCAACCCAGTAAAAAGCATCTGGACTGGTCTCTGTACTTCCCATACACTGGAAATCATGATTGCATCTGCCTTCCATTAATATTGAATTCCCTACGAAATTAGGGGCAATGTAGGCGATTGAAGTCGCCGTGGTTTAGTGGGTAGTGTGTTGGCTTATTAGACGAAAGGCCCGGGTTCGAATCCTAGGTCAGACATCAAAACAAAAAATATTTCTTCGGCGACTTCCTCTCAGCAGATTTCTGGCAAAGGCTCTGAGAGTAAAAATTGCCATGAAAAGCTTTTCAAAAATCTGTCGTTCGGAGTCGACTTTAAAACTGTAGGTCCCGCCACTCATGTATAAAATTAACGCCCGCAACATAAGTAGTGTGAGAAGCTAGGTCGTAATCCTGACTGAAGAGTTGTAACGGCCAATTATGCATGTATGTAGGTAGACGATTGAAACGTTAAAATGTGAAAAAGCGTGGTTTGAGTATGTTTTTCTTAAGGATTTTTTTCGATCCTCAGAGATATTATAGACGTGCCATCATTATGGAATAGAAACGGGACGAAAACCAGTAATTTTGCTGTTTTACCAAATTCCTTTAAGTTCGAGAGTTTTCTGGACATTACCAGTTCCTTAGCAATCGAGCCACGCATCTTAGCATCTAATAGACATTCAAACGCATAATACGTTATGCCAACAGAAGTGAAGTGTACGACGTATTATGAATGTACGAGTGTGTGGATGTATTTCCTGAATTCCATTTTTTTGTTCCAGGGCTTCGGTTGATGCTTTTGGCCAAAAATATTATGCAAGTGTTGAATGTTCTTGATACCACCGATGATGCTGTTTGCTGATACAGTTTTTCTAGTGTTTGTGGCTTCAGAAAAAGGCCAACACCGCCACATAGTCTTTATATGCAGTTTTTTTCTATGCATGAGTGTACGTGCGTATGTATGGGTATTATGCGTGTCTGTGCATGTGCATGTGCAATTTGTGGTGGCATCAACTACAAGTTGAGCCATCAGTTATAACATTATCATCGTCATAGACGTCATCAACAACAGCAAACAGGGCTCATCATTGTGTTTTCGTCATAGACGTCATGCTATGGTTACCCTCCAAACATACAAGCAAACAACTGTCAGTCCAGCCAGCTAGACGACAGGCAAACTAAAACAGAAACCAAACAGATTATAGTTGGCCTGCTTCTTTGAATCCATAAGTATCCGGACAGCAACAGCATTCACCATCAGCATCAGTACGTACCTCTTAGCAGCAACCACGATACCACAATAGAAGGAAGGCAAAAAAAAAAACAAAAAACTGAAGGAACAAAAAGAACGAAAGCCCCATAGAAAATGGAATTAAGCTCAATGGGCGTTATGTTAGAGGCGGACAGGACAGAACAGAACAGAACAGAACAGGACTTGGATGAGTACACAGGAAAACATTTCTTTTTTAAATTGAGTTGAATGAGTGGCGAAAGCGCCACACTTTGCAACTCATAAATATTCGTAACGTATCGTTTGCCATTTTTGTATGCGATGTTTGCCTGTTATTGTTGTTGTTGCTGGTGCTGGTGTTGTAGCTGTTGCTGAAGCATTAACTTTAAACAATTCCTCCATTTTGCCTTTAATTCTCTAGAACTGTAGGTCCATCTTTTGATGTTTTTGTGTGTCAATATCTCCATTCATTTTCCTTTTTTTTTTTGTTGTTGTTTTAATGTGGCACAAAAACAAACGTTTTATAAACTTTGAAACACTCACTCATACACACACACACACACACACACATTGAAGTGAGTGTTGAATTTTAGGATTTTTGTCCACAAAAGTCATACAAACTTGAAGAGGTATTTAGCTCGTAGTGGCTGGCTGATTGGCTGACTGGCTACATGGAATATGAATACGAAAAGCCAAACGTTAATATCCCACAAAAGCTTCGGGCTTAAATTCGTTAGAGCCACTCTCTCTCTGCTTTTTAAAAAAACGGCGCCCACTAAATAATAATAAAGCCGCTGTCGCTGCCACTGCCTAAATTTAAAGAATTTCAAATTTAAATTTGAATTGAAAAAAAAACAAATTGGCATCGTGTTGTAATAAATATTCATTAGCGCTGGATGCGATGCTACGTTCTCCAGGAAATGTTGGAGTAAAATTGCTCGATAATAAGCAGTTTAAGGGTGCGATAGAAAGGCAAAACATTGATTCTGGTGTCTGGAACTATTCATGTGATTAAGGTAATAATGAATGAGTGATTTAAGTGCCTCTTGTTGTATGTTGCAACTGATGCTACTGGTATGCTCAAGGTGCAGCTTGATGTTATGCTTCTTAAATATTATTTAGTGAAAGGTTTCCTCCTTACGTATGAAAGATCAACAATTAGTATTCAAAAAGATGAGTAGAATCGAATCATACTCATAATTTCTGATACGCACGCATTCATATTTACATACGTAATTGGTTATTACAACAGTTTAGTCAGTATTACGACCTAGTTTCTCACATCGGCGGTACCTACAGTTTAAAGTCGACTTAGAACGATAGATTTTTTACAACTTTACATGACAATTTTCTTTGCTCTCAAATAGTTTGTACTAGAATTCTGCTGAGAAGAAGCCACATTAAAAATAACATCATTATTGGTCATTACAACCCTTCAGTTATGATTACGGCCTGGCTTCTCACACCACTTATATTGTGTGTGTTAATTTTAACCATAAAAGGCAGAACCTACAGTTTAAAGACGACTCCGAATGATAGATTTCTTGAGAAACTTCTCATGGCAATTTTATTTTTACTCTCAGAGTTTTTGCCAGAAATTTGCTGAGAGG
Organism: Sarcophaga peregrina; assembly: GCA_014635995.1. Lineage (NCBI taxonomy): Eukaryota > Metazoa > Arthropoda > Insecta > Diptera > Sarcophagidae > Sarcophaga > Sarcophaga peregrina. The sequence goes on from CM025789.1 coordinate 5,520,024, forward strand.
AAAGCGCCGAAGAATATTATTTTTTTTCATATTTTCGTTTTGATGTCCAACTTGGGGTTTGAACTCGGGCCTTTCGTCTAACAGATAACACACTCTCTACTAGACAATTGCGGCTGCACTTCCTTATAACTTCAACACATTTTAACTTTTCAAGAAATTCAAGGCGAACATTTCAAACCAACAATAAAAAAATCTTACGAATCCCTTAAGTTTATAGGATCAAGACAGGTTTATTTAGTTCAGCTTTGGAGCATATCTTTTGGACTCCATTTTCCCACATGAAGTAGTGAATATGAAGAGAAATATTACCGCTTCGAGTTTTGATTCTGTTGATATCCTTCCGACAATACATTCTTTGTCTCGAACATTCTTCACATGATAAAGACCTCATTAAATTAAAAACTATACATGTACTTGGAATATCATGGAACCTCTCTACTTATATTCAAAGTTTGAAGTACTTTTCATATTCATACTTAACGACACAATACGTATGATGTTGTTGTTGAGTTCGACTCTCCATAACTCAACATATACACGAAGCAGAAAATAAGGATAATTCGCATACGAACACTAAAATACTTACTAGAAGGTTGTGTGTTGACTCTCTGCATGCTGCTCTGTCGTTTTTGCTTGTGTGTCTCTTTTCTTTTGATGCAACATGCAACACCAACTGAGACTGAAAATCACTCGTACCATTATTATAAGAGTATTTTTTCTAAAGTTATGAATCTAAATGAGTAGGCTTATGTATCAAACATACCTCGAATGATATGAGTTTGATGTCAATCATACTCATTGTACGTTATAAATCAACGTTGTAGTGAGTACGAATGAATCAGAGTTCATGTTTAATTTCAATATTGACTCAGATAATAAGACTGGAATTCGGTATCTGTCAAACTAAGTTGTGAAACCAATTTTTTTCATTTCAGTTAAAAGTCTGACATTGACGAATATGGATCGCTTAACTATCACGCAAAGCATCTAAATTATGAAAACCTACTATAAAAATGATGATTCTGTCACAGCCACGTATCGGTAATTTTTCGAACAAAATTTTCTTCAGCGATGAAGCACATTTCACACTCGGTGGGTATGTTAATAAACAAAATTGTCGTGTTTGGGCTTCTAAGAATCCTTAAGTAATTAAAGAAAGGCCATTACATCCAGAAAAAGTCACTGTTTGGTGCGCTCTTTGGTCTGAAGGTGTAATTGGATCTTACTTCTTCGAAGACGACAATGGAACGACTGTCACCGTCAATTCGGAGCGTTATGATCATATGATAACCGACATTTTTGCCTGCTATTGAAAAGCTATGGCAACGAGAACATAAAACAGCTATAGAACTTAATCACAAGCTGAACAAGGTAACAAAAAAAACGGAACTATCTAAGACAAGAACAAAAATACGTTTTTATACAATAATTTATAAATTAATGCCAGAATACAGCTTGAGGAATACGACTTGGAGACTATGTGGTTTCAACAAGACGGTGCCACGTGCCACACAACTTGAGCGAATATGGCTTTATTGCAAATGACATTTCTTGGCCGCATAATTTCTCGTCGTGGCGATATCAACTGGCCACCAAGATCAAGAGATTGGACACCATTAGACCTTTTTTAAGGGCTACGCGAAAGACCACCTTTATGTAGATTAATCTTCAACTCTTGAGCACATAAAAGCCAACATTCGACAAGTTATGGCTGAGATACCACCCAATATGTGTCAAAAAGTGGTCGGAAATTGCCTCAGAAGAATCAATACTTGCAACACTTCGTGTGGAGCTCATTTAAATGATGTAGTGTTTCACACATAATGTCAACGTTCAAACTTTACAATAAAAAGGAAATATTATGGAAAAAATATTTTTTTATGTGTTTTATTTACGTTTAGTTTTGAAACAACGAAATTTCGGTGATTCCTTGCTGATCTCTGTCCTGTAGTATACCTTTGTCTCGTCTCTAAGTGGATGTATAGTTTATTTGCCTACCTTTGTAACCTAAACAAAACCTAACCTAACCTAACAATTGCTTGTCAATAATCCCTTTAAAGTTTTGCTATTTTTATCCTTACAATGCTTTAATATTTCAACTTATAAGGCTTCAAAACTTGGACTTTTTTTGGTATTTTAAAATCCTTGCAGGTGAATATTGTGTTTCCATTTTAAAAGGGGAATCGTTTAGAATTAGAAAAAGAGAATGAAAGAAAAAAAGGGAAAAAAGGGATTGAGAATTATAAAACTTGCAATAAAAATCGTATAATGCGGATGATGATGATGATGATGATGATGGTTATTGGTAAAGGATTTTCTATTTTCATTCTATTGTTCCATTAAATGTTTGTAAAACGCTTATTAAATAGAGCATCTCATCATTTATTGCCTGCCTGCCTGCCTGTTTGCTTCTGCTGCTACTACAACTTCATATAACAAGAACACATGAGGCTTGTTAAGAGAGAGAGAGAGAGAGGGAGGGGGTTGGGAACATGAATATAAGAGAGATTAAATTTAATGAAGCCGGTATAAAATCTTTATAAACTTCATGACCTGTTAAATTCAAAAGAATAAAAAACAAAAAAAAAAAGATTTTAAAGGATTTTAATGTATGTAACACATGTGATGATACAACTCTTATGGTTGTTATTGTAAGAGAGAGAGAGAGAGACAGAGAAGGGAGATAAAGAGCTAAGCTAGAGAAAGAAAAAACATTAACTAAGCAAATGTTCTATCAGCAGGATTTTTGTTGCTCATAAAAGTGAGCATCAAATATTTAAAATTGTAAAGAAAAAAAACCGCACACACACACTCACACACGTTTAAATAATTATTTTGTGTGAAAAACACAAAAATATAGAGAAAGTAAGAGAGAGAGAGAGAGAAAGAGAAATAAATTTGTAACAATAACATCATCACCAGCAACACATGCAAGTCCATACGAAAGATTCTAGTATTTTCGTTAAGCATTCACATTAACAAACACATACACGCACACACACATCCATACATACATTCTCTTCAATACCCAACGAAATATTATAAAAACGTCTGCATAATCTGTAAAGAGTTGAATAGAGCAGAGCAGAGCAGAGTAAAGTAAAGTAAAGTAGCGTGGTGAACAGAGCAGTAACGTTCACAAAACATTTCTTTTGTTGTGTTGAATAATTCGTGTGTGTAACTCTCCTTTTGGAATTATCCTCCTCGTTTATTTTTATTCGTTCATTTTCGTTTGCTTGATTCGTTTTCTCCTATTGCAACCTCTATGTACATATGCAACAATATGAATGCGATTGTATGTGTGCATGTGTATGTTTAACATTTACATTGTGTTACTTTTTAGATTTTAGTTGGCTTTGCCTTGCTTTGCTTTAACTTTTCCATACGTTGCCTGCTATTTCGGCTAACATCTGTTGTATACCGGAGTGTGTCTGTGTGTATAAGTAAAAATCCTCCGTTTTATTTGTCCGTTTCACAAATACATTTTGCGCTTTTCTGCTATTATTTTATTCCGTATTTTTGTTTTTTTTTTTGTTTTTGTTTTCAAAGCAAGGGAAAACTGCTATTTTAGTTGCTTTGCTGCTTTGGCATAACATCTGGTTGCTCTTCCTCTATTGTATCACATACTTTTAGGCGAATAAACCATATAAACTCCACATTCAACTGAAATAAAGCAAATTTATGTATATTGGTGAGGAGAAAAAATTATTTTCGTTTTTATTGTAAATAAGAAAAAAATTTTTTTTAAAAAATTCTTCATTTTACATCGTTCAACGAACGGAAACGATTTACACTCCATAGAAATTCTGGTCGTTTTGTTTTAAATACTTAGTGAAGGACTAGGAAGTCGTCGTGGTCTAGTGGGTAGTGTGTTGGCATATTAGACAAAAGGCCCGGGTTCGAATCCCAGGTCAGACATCAAAACGAAAAATATTTTTTCGGCGACTTCCTCTCAGCAGATTTCTGGCAAAGACTCTGAGAGTAAAAATTGCCATGAAAAGCTTCTCAAAAATCTGTCGTTCGGAGTCGACTTTAAACTGTAGGTCACGCCACTCATGTATAAAATTAACGCACACAACATAAGTGGTGTGAGAAGCTAGGATCGTAATCCTGACTGAAGGGTTGTAATGGCCAATTATGTATGTAAAGGACTAGGTAAAAAAACAGAACCTGCCATTATTTCCAAGGATTTTAGTATCATTCTGATAGTTTAAAGCTACCGCAGAAGCAAAGGATAATTGGAAGAATCAAAGCAAAATTTTAATGGGTTTGCGGGCATTGCGACATTGAGAGGAACAGATGAAGATTACAAAGGTATTGACAAAAGACTTTATATTGTGGAATTGGTGGAAAGACATGCTTTCCTACAGTTGGAAAACTTCTATGGGTTGTTTTACCCACGAACCTCTAGGCTACAATGGCTCAGGCTAGACCATACTGGAGCAGAATGGATTTTGAGCCTAAGTAAACAGGGGTGACTGACTACACGAAGGTCTCAAGGTTAATTCTGAAAAAAAACTTTACTAGGAAAAAACTTTTCTCTCAGCGATCTCTTCTCAGCAGTCGTCTAGGAAAACTTCTGAGAATAACTAGATAAGGTGAGACCAGTCAAGCCTTAGCCCTGAATAAATAGTTTTAATAGCCAATAAATTAGTTATTTTGCTCAGTTAAAAAACAGAATCTGATATTAGCTCCAAGGATTTTTATTTTCTATTCCAGTTCACATAATCAAGTTTTTCAACTGAACAGATGCTGCAGGTGCCGTAGTAGGTCCTACGATGATAGACAATGACTTTTCTAAAGCAAATGAAATGGGTTTTTGTCTTAGGTATAATGGTGAGAAACCTTGCTGAAGGAATTCTAAGAATTTTAATTATTGCTGTAGTCATATCTGATGATCATATCTGATGCTTCTATTTTTAATCAAGCATTTCGCCAACTGTTGTAAGTAGCAGTGCTTTCAAGTGCGTATATTCAGAATACTTTCTTACCTAATTCGCTCATTACAACACATTAGTCAGGACTAAAACCAAGCTTCTCACACCACTTATGTATGTTGTGTGCGTTAATTTGTATACATGAGTGGTGGGATCTTTACACTACGCCAAAAACACGAAAAACAAATCGACGCACACCATCTTTTGTCGACTATAAGGCAGCCTTCAATAGGACCATGCGAAGCTAATAAGGCTATGCAGAATGAAGTTGAGCAATTTCTGTAACTCCGTCAAGTTAGAAAGAAAGGATCTTTCCAAGCTTTTTGATACCGTGCGAGGTTTCAGACCAGGCGACCTCTTATCATGTGACCTCTTCAACGTCGCCATGGAGAGTGTGCTGCGGAAGCCAGGAGTGCAATGCAGTGGCACCATTTTTGAAAAAAGTGTACAGTTGCCTGTATATGCTGACGACTTTGACATCATAGGGCATTAGAAGGGAGATGTAACTGCTGCCTTTAATGCTATTGAACGGGAGTCTACTAAGGTGGGTTTGGCAGTAAATGAGGGCAAAACAAAGTATAGGTTGTCGACAAGTAGAGACGTGGTTGACTTTTGATATAGTCAAGGAATTTATTTGTCTTGTCTGCGTCGTTACCACCAAAAATGATGTCAGTCTGGAGATCAAATGCAGGATTACTCTTGGCAACAGGTACTACTTTGGGCAATTGAGTAGCAGATACCTCTCTGCAAAGTTGAGAACTCTATTAAGCACCTATCATCCACAATGTCCTAGAAATTTAGAGTACTGGTTTGTTAATCTTCACTCTCCAATACGACACTTAAGTACACTGTCGGTGCTTGATTTCCAGTAGACTGAAATGCTTTTGATTCTGAATAGAATTATAATTGGTCATTACAACCCCTTGTTTTCGATTCGAGACGTTTACGTAACGAAGTACTCAACTGTGGAGCTCTACTCAAACATATCAAACTATTGTTTAACACGTCGACTATCGCAACAATTTTCAGAAAACGCACCAAAAAACAACAATTTGATTTTTTCACGTTAGTGAGTACAAGATAACTCGTAGTTTGGCTCCCTAGAAGGGAACGCAATCTACGAGTTATTTCGTAGTCGGCAGTCAACGTGTTAAAATCTTTTTTAAGGCGCGAGACAGGACGATCATCGAGAAACTTTATGAAATTAGAGAAATTGCGCATGGCATACAGAGTCCCATGGCCTTTTGCGAAGGGTTCGAGCACTATTTTGTCCTTCCAGTGCATTTTTGGGAGCATAATTGTAGCCGTGGAGGGCTCTTTTATCGGAACACACTGCTTTTCATGTCAGTAGCCACTTTTCCCGATTAAAAGCCCTGATCTGAGTAGCGGGTATCCTTATTCAGTGGGAAGTGTCTCTATTTCTAACATATATTCATTTGATGAGGAGTCTGTTCTTGAGTCTTTGTTTGGACTGAAACTTACATATTTGCCGGGCCCTGACGGGGTTCCGGCCTGTATTTTAAGAAAGTGTGCTGTTGTTTTGAGTGCTCCTTTGATCTTTATATTCAATAAGCTTCTGAGGGTTGATCATTTTCCATCTATTTGGAAGAGTTCGTTTATAATTCCTTTGCATAAGTAATAGATCTAATATTTCCAATTACAGGGGTATTGCCAAGCTCAGTGCTATTCCCAAGCTGATGGAGAAACTAGTGATGGACTATCTCTTTTTTAATGCGAGATCTTTAATATCTCCTTTCCAGCATGGTTTTTTGAAAGGCAGGTCGACTGTCACTAATCTTCTTGAATTTACTACACATGTTTCAAGGGGCTTTCTTGTCGGTGCTCGGACTGACATAATTTATACTGATTTCAGTAAAGCTTTTGATAGGGTTGACCATAGAATTTTACTTCTTAAACTTTCACTAATCGGTATTCCTGATATTATTCTTCGTTGGCTAGACTCTTACCTCTCCCTTAGGACTCAGAGGGTATTGTTTAGTAATGTATGGTCTAAGACTGTATATGTTACTTCTGGTGTTCCGCAGGGTAGCCATTTGGGTCCTCTCTCGGTTTTTATTGCTTCTGAATGATCTACCTTCCGCTCTTTCTGATTGTAATATTCTGATGTATGCTGACGACGTTATACTTTTGATGATGATCATGGCCAGGCTGTTCCTCAGCGAAATATTGATTTGTTTGTTACTTGGTGCAGGATAAATTTAATGGATTTAATGGTGGTGTAATCTCGTCCACTTATGTCATTAATTCTTGCCCTTTGGAAACTGTGCCTTCATATCTTGATTTAGGAGGAGTATTATTGGATATTAAATTGTCTTTTATTGATCATATTAGTTTGATGATTGGCAAGGCTCGGGCTGTCCTTGGTTTTGTGAAAAGATGGGCTAGGGAATTCATTGATCCTTATATAACAAGACTACTGTACATTTCACTTGTTAGACCTATTTTGGAGTATGCGTCTGTTATTTGGAATCCATACTATCGTTGTCATAGTGATTCAATCGAGTCTGTGCAAAGGCAGTTTTTATTATTCTGTTTACGTTGCTTAGGCTGGGATTATGCCAATGGGCTTCCGTCGTGTGAGGATAGATTAGCTTTGGTAAAACTTCCAACTTTAGAACGTAGAAGGTCTGTTTTAGGGGTTTGTTTTGTTTTTAATCTGCTTAAAGGTGATATCGATTCTGAGTTCTTGCTTTGTAACCTGAATTTCAGCATTCCAGCTAGATTTTCACGGCACTATCGTCCTCTTTCTTTAGATTTCCATAGAACGAATTATGCATGTAATTTTCCATTTCGTAGATTATGTAATGCATTATGATTTTATAGATTTTAATTGTAGTGTTTGTAATATAAAACGTAGCTTGTATTCTGGCATTAATTTATAAACTATTATATAAAAATTTATTTTCCTTCTTGTCTTAGATTGTTCCGTTTTATTGTCACCTTATTCAGCATGTGATTAAGTTCTGTAGCTGTTTGATGTTCTCGTTGCCATAACTTTTCCTTACACGCTGCAGTCCGGACTGTAGTGTGTACGTGTCCCTACGTAATGGGGACGAGCCCTCCGCGGTCGGGTGAGGGTGGGTGACTTTCGAAAGAAAAAGCAATTTTTTTTCAGTGTTAGACTATGCGAGTGATTACAAATTCATCCAACTTTCAGTTTCGTTTTACGGTCTACATTCCTCTTTTTTTAATTCTTAATTTTTTTTGTGATCTCTACGTATTTGCCTTAAATCCACTCGCCTTTTAATGTCTGACATACAGTAGCGAGCACAATAAATGCAACGTTGGGTAAAATTATCTTTAAGTGCGATAATTTTAAAAAAATGGTGACCAGTTTAAAATATTTCTTTGGGTTATTAATCCCTACAGTTATAGATGATACCTATTATCAATAACATTATGGAAATATTTTTAATTAATGAAATATTATTTTGTCATTTATTAAAAAGAGTGCGAATTTCATGGGAGCAATAAAAATGCAACAGCATAAATTTTAATGTGTTTATTTAAATTAAATAGTTATTCTTACAAAAAAAAAAAATCTTAAAATTAATATGTAGTGGCGTAGCCCTTATTTTCTATGACTTCTTGCAACCTAGAAGGCATAGAGTCCGACTAAAGCTATTAATGTGTTAATGGATATTTTCTCCCATTCACTTTTCAAAATTTCTTCTAATTGCCTCTTATTTGACGGATGTTTCCTCTTAACTTCCCGATCTAATAGCTCCCATAGATTTTCTATGGGGTTTAGATCGGGAGACTGTGATGGCCAATCCAAAACATTGACATCATTGTCGCTTAAAAAGTTTCGAACTAAGCGACTTGAGTGCTTTGGATCGTTATCCTGTTGGAATATGCTACCAGGAGGCATTTTTTCACGCAGATGAGGAAGCATGTGTTCTGCAAGGATTTCACAGTACTTCTTGGCGTCCATTTTTCCTTCGATTTGAGTTAAGGGACCTACCCCATCACGGGAAAACGCACATGTAAATACGTGACGTAAAATCAATAATTTTTTTTAAACATATCGTTCCTTACCCAACACCATTATTGATCCACCGCCATGTTTTACGGTTGGAAGTTGATATCTTGGAGAATATCTCTGTCCACGCGGTCCTCGAACAAAATTTATCCCATCGGAGCCAAACAAATTAAATTTGCTTTCATCGCTCCACAAGACTTTAGCCCATTGTTCATTTGACCAATCCTTGTAACGTTTTGCAAATTCCAGGCGCTTCTTTTTATTGATTGCACTGATGAGAGGTTTCTTTGCGGGTCGTCTCGCATGCAAATTAGCCTCTTTCAACTTACGGCGAACAGTGTGAACGCCTATAGAGACTCCCATTTGCTCATTTGCGAAATTAGCAACGTCCACTGCGGTCCTTTCGTGGATCTTTTTTAACCAGTGCAATCATCTGGCGGTCTTGGCGAGAGGTAGTTTTCGAGGATTACCACTACCTGATTTCCTTTCCACACTATTTCTCAAGGAAAATCGAGATTTAATCCGACATACGGTTGATTGATTTACACCAAAGAGGTGTTCCAACTTCACGTATGGATTTTCCTTCTTCTAAGGCTTTAATGATTGCAGTTTTGCTGTCAGCTGAGAGCTGCTTCTATTACAAAACACATGTTGTATAACTTATTTAAGAAATTTTCAATTATAATTAAATAAATAACTTCTTTAACTATTTTTTTTATTATGTTGCATTTTTTTTTGCTCGCTAAAAATTTGCACTTTTTTCACTAATTCAAAAATCTTTAACTTTTTAAAGCAGAATTTGGAATAAACTGTGGTTACTTTGAAAACTTATAATTGAAAGAATTAACAGCAAAAGAAAATAGATAAATTAGTTACCGTTATTTTGAAACAGATCTTATTAAAGATCATATGGCACAGTGTTGCATTTTTTGTGCTCGCTACTGTAGGTTTGAACCATGGCCTTATAAGCCTACACACTATCTACTAGACTACGGTGTCTTCTATAGGATAAATGCTAGACTCTTTAATCGTGTAGTTAAAAGCTTTATTTCCCTAGAATTTCTTTCTTTACATTCATGACTAGTATTGAATTTTATTATTGCTTTACAATAATTTCGTGTAAGGATAACTCTAACAGACAAGCGGGCATTGAAAAATCGATTTAAAACGTTGAAATCAAAAGGAAAATCTTAAAAATCCTCCAACGAAAAAAAGTTGAACATTTTCCCTTACCGAATATAGAAAGAGTGTGAATAACTGAATGAATATTTGAATGGAAACGTTTGTACGATTGTTGAGATCAACTGGAATACAATGATGAAAGAAGAGCCACACATATGCACACATTCATACGTGTATCCTGGCATATATCCTTTGTATATGTATGTGTGTATGTATGTATTGTTGAACAAATATAAACGGTGTTTATATTTATTTATGAATAAATATTTGATAGTATGTGTATATATATGTATGTGTATGTGTGTGTATGTGTGTAACGGTATAGTGGAATACAATGTAGTCGAATATTTTATTTGGGAAAATAAATTACAAGCTAAACGAGCAACAACACATGCCCATGTATCAGTTATTCTATGCTATTTGGGCAACATAACCATTGTACTAGTACATACATACACACATACATACATACATACATATGTATGCAACAGTCAGCGTATGTATGTTTGTTTGTATGACAACAAATGAGTTGGATATGAATGCATTTGCTAAAGGATTGCTCGAATATTTTCAAATGAATACCAAGTTTTCGTGGAGTTTTTCATTCATTTTTTTGTTTTTTCGTTTATTTTCCTTTCAATTCATTATTTTGCTTTGTTGCTGTTTTGCTTTCGTTTGTATTTTATTTCGTAATTCTAAATAAATGTTCTACACCAGCCAGACCAGACCAGGCCAGGCCAGTCACTTTTACTAGCGAACGCTAAACATTGTTTTTCTTTTCGTTTCGTTTTTTTGTTTAAAAAACATTCAAGTTTGAGCTTTGCTTAGTTGGTGTTGAAACTGGTGCTGGTACTACTGCTAGTGCTATTGCTGTTGTTTGTTGTTGCCGGTAATAAAGTTGAATTCGCTTTTCCTGTGCATATCCTAGAGGCGTATACCACATTCATTCATGCTTTTTCAACATTTTCATTTCCGTTGCAAGTTAAAGACTCTATGCAAACTAAATACAAATGTGGGGTCTTTTCTTTTTGATTTTTAGTTTTAGTTTGTTGGTGTTTTTGTTTTTTAATGCTTAGATGTTAGTTTTTTTTGTTCTTATTTCGTTGAAATACACTCTAAAAAATTGTTTGAAACAGAATTGTAGGAACTTTAAATGGTAGTCAGAGTACCATGCTTGGAAGTCAAGAAAACATTTTATTGGAGTAGATAATGAAATGTTCGATTCGAAACAAATTCGATGTAAAGATTCGCAACTAAGGCCGTTTCCTCAAGTAAAGGGTGATTTTTTAAGAGCTATAGGAAAAATTTTCAAAAAAAAACACATAAAATTCAGAAAAATGCATGAAAACTTTATTTGAATCGATAGTACGGTCCATATAATTTAATGTTTGAAGATTATTTCAGATATCCAGGTCAGATATCAAAACGAAAAATATTTCTTCGGCGACTTCCTCTCAGCAGATTTCTGGCAAAGACTCTGAGAGTAAAAATTGCCATGAAAAGCTTCTCAAAAATCTGTCGTTCGGAGTCGACTTTAAACTGTAGGTCCCGCCACTCATGTATAAAATTAACGCACACAACATAAGTGGTGTGAGAAGCTAGGTCGTAATCCTGACTGAAGGGTTGTAATGGCCAATTATGTATGTATGTAGATTATTTCATGCAAATCTTGACCGCGACTGCGCCTCAAATGGTCCATCCGCTTAGTCCAATTTTGGCATACTCTTTCTAACATTTCGGCCGGTACCGACATTGTCTTCCAATGCGTCAATTGAAGCGCGGTTGTGTGTATAGACATGAGCTTTAACATAGACCCACCAAAAATAATCTAAAGGCGCGAAAATCGCACGATCTAGGAGGCCAATTGACTGGTCTCGAACGTGAAGAAATATTTTTTCGTTTTGATGTCTGACCTGGGATTCGAACCCGAGCCTTTTGTCTAATAAGCCAACACACTACCCACTAGACCACGGAGACTTCTTTATGTTATGTGTGTGTAAGTGGCGAGACTTAGAGTTTGAAGACGACTCTGAACGACAGACTTTTTGAGGAACTTTCCATAGCAAATTTTATTTGCTATTCGAAAGTATTTGCCAGAAATCTGCTGAGAGGAAGTCATCGGAGAAATATTATCTTCATATTTTCGTTTTGGTCTTAACTAGGATTTGAACTGAGGTCTCACGTCCAATAATACCTACTAGATTACGATGACTTAGAAGTCCAGAAAGCATTCTGTTATCTCCTCCAAAATAAAATGTCAGATAAGATTCGATTTTTAGAATGCGATAAGGTTAGGTTAGGTTAGGTTAGAGGACGTGTACTTGTCAGTTCTGACAAGTACAGTACTCGGTGGTCGAATTGACCCATTGTACTACGTCCTAGCTTCTCACACCACTTATGTTGTGTGCGTTAATTTTATACATGAGTGTCGGGACCTACAGTTTAAAGTCGACTCCGTACGACACATTTTTTTTTAGAAGCATTCCATGGCAATTTTTTACTCTCAGAGTTTTAGCCAGAAGTCTGCTGAGAGGAAGTCACCGAAAAATTATTTTCGTTTTGATGTCTGACCTGGGATTCGAACTCGAGTCTTTCGTCTAATAAGCCAACACACTACCTACTAGACCACGGCGACCTCATGCGATAAGGTTGTTTCTGCTAGTTATTAATCTTATTCCTGCATGGATAGTAAAGACCTCCGTCAAATGGCTTCATTTCTTGTGTGAATATTAAATCACGGCAGAGCTATTGCTACGTTTGTCATACATTTGCTGATATTTAATGCCTTCTTTATTATCTCTCCCCATTCACAACTCACAGTGAGTATAAGTAACCACTTCGTGAACGATGCAAAAGCGTTTCAATCAAAGTCGGATTTCTCGTATGCAGTTGACGGGCCTGTAGACCCTCAATTTTCGTTATAATTGCTATGAAGCTTCCTAAAAGTGTTCTAAAAAGATGTTCTCAAGTTAAATGCATTTTGTGTGCAGAAGTCTTTCAAGGCACAACGTATGTATGATGACCTCAAGGCCTTTAAAAAATCGCTTCCAAAATTTTTAATTCCCTCTTCCTAGTATTGTTCCAATATTCGTGTGAGGAAACCACCATTTTTCTTTCTCTCTCTCTCTCTCTCTTTCTTTTTCTCTCAGTGTATTATAATTTCCATTGTAGTAGCCCCCATAATAAATACTTAAGCATTTGAATATGCAATACGAATATACAGTTATTCGTATGTACATATGTATGTATTAATTTCCGTATATACAGGTGTGTGTGTGTGTGTATGTGTATGCATGTAAGTTTTTCCAGTTCAGTTAAATGCATGTGTAGCAAATAATTTTTTTCTCTTGCATGAGAGAGAGAAAGAAAGATAGAGAGAGAGAGAGAGAGAGAGTTAACCATGGTTTAGAAATGTGGTTTCGCTGTTGTTGCAAATCATAGTAGTTGTTGCACGAGTAATTTCTATAATAATAATGCTGCTGCTGCTGTTCTAAGTCTTATTGCAGCTGCTGATGCTGATGCTGATGCTTTTGTTGTAGCAATTGTTGTGTTAAAAAGATGCTGGGGTAACTAATTTAAATTAGGATTCTAAATTATACTAAAGAACCCCAGAACAAAAAAACAAAAATTAATACAACAAATTATAAGTGGGCTGCTCAATAAGGCTTTGGTAATTTAGTTAATAACGAAGCACAGTTTAAGTCTTTGCTTGGCTAACTTAAAGCACATTTTATGTATTGAATATGCAAAAAATAAGGAAATTCTCTCAAAATTGCTAAAACCATTCCGATATTGTGTCATTGTATTTTATACGGTATGAGTTTGGTAGCCTAAAAGGCAAATTCAGATTCAGTTATGGATAAGGCCAGACTAGTTATCGATTATATTGTTAAGATTTTACGTTGTACGTTTAAAATATGTGTTCGTAGATTGCTAACAAAATAAAAAATAAATTTGGTGTTTAATTTTAATTAAAATTCTTTATTATTCACTGAATTCTGTGCGGCACTGTTCACAACTTAATGTAAACAACAACAATTTCTGTGTTTGTTATTCTTCTGTTTACATCCTTTGCAAAAACAATAATAACACTATGCAACAAAATAAAAAAATTAAATACACTCGGCTAATGACATTTTGACATAGTAGATCTCAAGAATATTTTTTTTAATATTTCTCGAACCCTCCAAACTTTTTTTATTTGATAAAAACTCATTTCTCGCCCGATATCCAAAATTTAAATCTTGTTGGAAAGGGGAGAAATGGATCTTTAAAACGATGTGATGAGATGTGATGAGGTAAATCTGGAAAATTAGAATTTTTTCTGAGTTTTTCAAAGTTTGTCCTTTCATAGTAACAAACTTTAGTACAAAGATATAGGATAAGTGATAATATTCTTAAAGTCACATCTCTTGTAAAGAGATTGAGTCACCATTTGATCAAATCGTGAAAAAAATTATCAAAGTTATTATTTAAATAGTAAAACAATCGTGTTATATTTTTGAAATCTACTCAACTAATTCAACAACGTGGACTATATGTTACTCGGTTGATTTTCACTGTCGCACCGTGTAATTACTATACAATTATTCGATAGATCTTTGTAATAGCGATCTTTAAACCACGATTACTCTCTTCAAACACTACGCGTCTTCACACAAGACTGACAGAACTTCACTGACTCAGTCACCTGCTTTGTCTTGCCTTTTATATAACAGAGCACACAGTGTGATGAATGCTCTTGAAGGCGAGGGTGAATATTTTGTCATTTCTTTTCCATGGTATTCGCCATAGTTTAGTAAGTAGTGTGTTGACTTATTACACGTAAGGCCGTAGTTCCTAATTCCTTCAAGGGCCTCCAGGTGTTCAGAGGCTGATTACGAATTTTTTAATTTTTTGCAGCCTTGAGAATTTAAGTCTGGCTTGTGGTACTAATAGCATTTCTTATGATGATATGGTTTTTTGATAGGCATTTTATTTATTAAGGCCTTCTGTGAATGGTTTTCCGAAGCATTCGTGATTAATATACTCCCATTGGTCGATGGCCATCCAACCAAATTTAATGAACGATATCTCATTTTAAGGCTTATATCTTACACTAATGGCAAAAAATAATTAGAAATTGAAAAATAAATATTTTCATTGATAAAAATTATATTTTATATAGAACTGCATAATAATACTGTTGTCATTGTGATTATATGTTTTAAAAATGACAACTAACGGTGCGAAGTATTCGTACGGGTCTTCTAGTTATGTTTTAATAGGTTTTAGTATGGTTTTCTTGTAAGTTAAGGCACATTGTCCGATCTTGCCAATAAGTTTGAGGCTAGAATAATGGCGAAAAGTTACATTTCGATGAAGTCGCCGTAATCTAGTAGATAGTGTGTTGGCTTATTAGATGTGAATCCAGGGTTCGTGTCTCTGCCTAGAGATCGAAACCAGATACAAAAATATTTCCCCTCAGCAGAATGCTGGCAAAAACTCTTGGAGAGTAAATAAAATTGCCACGGAAAGTTTCTCAAAAAAATCTGTCGTTCGGAGACGACTTTAAACTGCAGATCCCTTTAATAATAAGAAAATTAACACGCACACTAGGTCAATAATCCTGACTAGGTCAATAATCCTGACTGAAGGGTTGTAATGACCAATTATGTATGATTGTATGTAATCACTTCGATAACCGTTTACAATAGAATTTTGTGAGTCAATCCGATACTCCAGTTGAGCTCCTAAGTATTCCAACAGCGAAATAGTGTCGCACCCACCTATTCAGGCGATGATCTAACCATTTATTTGCTTCTCTGACGCCTGTCGCATTTCTATTTCATTTTTAATTTTTCTCACCAATTTTGTCATTTTTGTTGTTGTTGTTGTCGTCGTTATTTCTATTCTATCGTATTTAGGAAAAATTCTTTTCTTCCTCTACATATACTCTCTCAACGTATTCCATAGTAAAAACGTTCACTTTGTTGTTGTGTGAGTGTGTGTGTTTTTTTTTTTTGGAAATTTCAAGTGGAGTTTTATATTTTGTTTTTGGGATTTTATTTTTCGAAGTAGTTGCTGTTTTTAAACAAATTTTAATTATTAATAAGACACTGGCAACAATATGAACCCCATATTCATACATTCGGATTCACATTCGCATTCACATTCACATTTTTTACTCAAATAAACGAATAAAACAGGGTAGCAACCCTTTTGCCAGCATGGCTGCCGTTTGCCTGGCTGCTTGCCTGTCGTTTGAATGAATGAACGAAACTGTAACAGTAACGGTAACTGTAACTCTCTCACACACTGTGACTGCAATTGTATGTGGCAACATAATTTTCATTTTAACATCTGTACGTGTGTGTGTGTGTGTGTGTGAATGTGTTTTGTATGTATTTCGGGTGTGTAATCTAAAGTTTGTAGCTTGTTGACTCCTGCATTATTTTTTTATTTTTTTTTGGGTAATTCAGTAGATGTTGATGCTTTTTATTACGACTTTTGGTCTGAGGTTTGGTTTGGTTTCTTTAGCGACTTAATTTTATAACAAAACACAGAAAAAAAAATGTTAAATAATGTTTAGGATTTAGTTTATGACTTCTACCATTGCAATGCATATTCGTACACACATATTGTATGGATATTAGCAAATAAACACACACACTCATACATACACATACACACATACATATTAAAGTAGTTATGCTCACTGTAATACATTTATTCAGTTACACATACAACCACTTACATCTCCTATGCTAAGGTAGTAATAAAGATGCAACATAACAGTGGTTAACAAAAGTGTTAAGTACGAAAAATTAAAAAAAAAAATAAAAAAGTTTTCTCTTTTCTCCTTAATCATTTCAGTTTCAAAAATACTCGTTTAATGCGCTCTTTGCCCGTTACATGCATACATACATACATAATTGGTCATTACAATTCTTTAGTAAGGATTACAACCTAGTTTCTTACATCAGCGGAACCTATAATTTAATACATTCGCTGCCAAATCTAAATTATATGAAGTCATTCCCATTGCCATTTATATTTTGAGTGTTATTGTATACCAAAACCCTGTTATTTCTTGGTGAGAGCACATACACATATTATCATACATGATCATTACGAAGCAGAAAACCAAAGACGAGTATACTCGTCGTTGGCAATAGGAAGGCAGAAGGACTCGATATCCTTTTTCGTATTTGCGTACGTTTTAGTAGAAAAACAAATAATAAATCACGCAAATGGATAAAATAAAAAAAATGAAATAAAACGAGACACACTGCGAAAATTGCCAAAACATAGAAATTCATTATTGTCGATTGGAAAAAATTTTGCTAATTCAAAAGTCTGCATGTTATAATATATTTAAAGTATGACGAGTATACTCGTATTTACGGTACGCGATAACATGTCAAAGACGAGTATACTCGTCATTGGAAGCAAAAGTCTGTGTTAAAGTCGACTTTGAACGATAGATTTTTTAAGCAAATTTACATGGAAATTTTCTTTGCAGAAGCAGAAGAAATATTTTTTCATATTTTCGTTTGTGATGTCTGACCTGGGGTTTGACACCGTGAACTTTACGTCTAATAAGCCAACACACTACCTATTAGATTATGACGACTTTTTTGTTCGCATTATTTATAGAAATATTTGAAATGCATCTGCTAAACGTGATCGATCGTGATAGCAGAAGAACATTAATCGTAAGAAAGATATGAAGACCGTGATAGGACCGAATTGAGCTATTCAGATAGTTTGGAATGTAATCTGAGCTGGATATGTAGCCTAAAACATACATACATACATAATTGGCCATTACAAGCCTTCAGTCAGGATTACGACCTAGCTTCTCGCACCACTTATGTTGTGTGCGTTAATTTTATACATGAGTGGCGGGACCTACAGTTTAAAGTCGACTCCGAACGACAGATTTTTGAGAAGCTTTTCATGGCAATTTTTACTCTCAGAGTCTTTGCCAGAAATCTGCTGAGAAGAGGTTAGGTTAGGTTAGGTTAGAGGACGTGTACTTGTCAATTCTGACAAGTACAGTACTCGGTGGTCGAATTGACCCATTGTACTACGTCCTAGCTTCTCACACCACTTATGTTGTGTGCGTTAATTTTATACATGAGTGGCGGGACCTACAGTTTAAAGTCGACTCCGAACGACACATTTTTTGAGAAGCATTCCATGGCAATTTTTTTTTTTTTTTTACTCTCAGAGTTTTTGTCAGAAATCTGCTGAGAGGAAGTCACCGAAAAATTATTTTCAAATTTTCGTTTTGATGTCTGACCTGGGATTCGAACCCGGGTCTTTTGTCTAATAAGCCAACACACTACCCACTAGACCACGGCGACTTCACACTAAAATACTGAAAGTTTACTTATTTATTAATTACTATTACAAATTATATTCTAATTATATACGAGCTGAGTAACTTCTACCATATGCTCGGCATAGTGTTACAGACCAGAGGTGGGAATCGAACCCACAACCCACTACACTACCAGGACGTTCACTGAATATAGTTCAGTGAAATCGTTGAATCTTCCTCTTTAATAAGCAGACAAGCTTCTCATCAAAAGGTCCTCTTCGATGAAAAATCTTAATTTTTCTTTGACAGCTTTGCAATTACCGGGTCCCGCAGTCATCATATTATACGGCTTTTTTTCAGTATGTATAATCAAAAACTTACTCTAAATAGCTCAAAATGTAAATAAAGTTTACGGATCTGTTGCTACAGTAAAATATTAAGACATATGCGCACCTATGCAATTTCTTTGCATAAAAGAACATCCCGTCAAATGCGGTGTTTCTTCGAACCCTGAATAGGCATGAAGGCGTGACCTTCACCATGATCTTCTTCTTGCTTTCTGCTTGTTGTACGGCCATAAATGTAATGGAATTGCTTTCGAATTTGTCCAATTCTTACGAAACAGCACTTCATAATAAATTGAATGTCTAAGCTTTCATAGTCACCACTATAACCACTACGTAGTCACCGTAGGTAGCGGAAGTTGAGTTATTAGACGTCAGGCCACGGTTCAAATCCCAGGTTAGACATTTTCCAACAAAAAAAAATATTTCTTCGGCTACTGCCTCTCAACAGATTTTTGGCAGAATTTTTGGGAGAGCAAAGAAAATTTCCATGTAAAATTGCTTGTTTATGGTTGAAGTTAGCACACTTAACATAAGTGGTGTGAGAAGCTAGGCTGTAATCCTGACTCAAGGGTTATGATGACCAATTAAGTATGTATGTATGTAAGCAATTCCACGTGGACATGAATATCGAAAAATAGTGTTTTATTCAAAGCTTTTATTTATCAGGCACGGTGGACATAGGGACCAGAGATCAGCAATGAGTATTTAAAAAGATGAGTACAATCTTGACAAATATTCTTATAAAAATGGAGATAATTTCTCATTGTTATTATTGAATCTCATTGAAGATTAGTGCAACCTAGTGGAATATTTTTTGGCCGTGTAATTAAAACCTGAAAAAAAGCACCATGAACATGACCTATATGTGTAAAAAGCCGAAGATGTTCCTCCCCTGAGCACAATTGGTGCTGACGTCTGATCTATATGCATTCATACTTACTTTAATATCATGGAACATCTTCTTGTAATCAAAGTTCGAAGTACTCATCATACTCGTACTTAACAACACGTATGATGTTGATTTCGAGTCTCCATAACTCAATACATACACGAATCACAAAATATGTATGAGTTGCGTACGAACTCTAAAATACTTACTAGAAGATTGTATATTTGCTCTGCTTGCTATTCGTTTTTTTTTTGCTAATGCAACAAGAACTAGGACTGGAAAATTTGATGAATGATTCGAGTCACACGATTAGACTGAAAATGTTTCCTTCCATTCTATCGCATCACATAAAACAAAGGCTTTATTAACCCCTACTGTAGTAGAAAACTGTTTATAACTCATGAATATGTATGACTACGAGTGCATATGTATTGTATGAGTTCTGTGAGTTTAATGTTCGTTTATTTAACTGTTGCTGAGTAAGTCAGTGTAACTGTATGCCGGTATGTCTAAAGTAAAGTAAAATGTATGCGTTGTTAAGAGATCATACATGCATGCATATGTATAAACATGTGTGTGTGTGTGTATGTGTATGGGTTTGTATAAATCTACTATTAATTATCCTCTTATAATAAAAATGTGGTTTTCAACTTGGCGCAAAGTTAATGTCCTTTCTATTACTCTTTACATAATATTACACAAACATACGTACGTACGCGTACATACACACAATGTGTGTAATAAAATTTTAGGTTTTCATGCACTCTCTCTACATCTCTGGCCTTGTATGTGTGTGCGACTTTTTTTTTTTGGTACATTTTTATAATTTTTGTGTGTTGTTTGTTGGTTGGTTCGGTTTTTGTTAGTGTTGTTCCTTTGACCCATATGACCTTTATATGACTTACCTACTTTAAATGTATTTTATGCATTTGGAGTACAAGCAAATAACACATACACTCACACACAAGGCACACAAAAAGACCATACGGCACAGGAATGATTACAATTCCGATGTTCCGACTCTCTTCGCAAATGAATTTTATTTCAATTCGTGTTTTTTTTCCTCGTTTCGTTTCGTTTCTTTTTAATTTTTTATGCATCACGCGTTTAATTACGTGCTCCATATGCTGATGGTAATGCTGATGATGATGATAATGACGACGATGATGATGATTATGAGATTTATTTTATTATTCGGTAGTTCTACTTGTACTACACATACATGGAAGTGTATATGTATCTCTTTTTCTCATGTATCCTTAACTATAACACGAGTGCTCACTATTCACTATGAATGTGCCATTACAGCAGTTTTCATAAATTTTTATTAAAGAAAATTGAAATTGAAAATTTATTAAATCAACAAAAGAAAATTACATGAAAAGACCACCAAACACTTGCACTGAGACCACTTGAATATGATTGTAGGCGATTAAAAGTGGCATAAAACCATCGCTTTACTGTTTAAGGTAATGTTTTGTGTAGTTTTCTATGGTTTGGGCATTTAAAATCTTATGAAATAAATTCAAGGCGAGTAGGTTTGAGGCAAATACGAAGAGAACTTCAAAAAAATTAAGGAATTTAAAAAGAGGAATGTAGACCGTAAAACGAAACTGAAATAAGAATGGAAATATAATCACTCGTATAGTCTACCATGGAAGAAAATAACTTTCAGTTAGGACAAGTGGCTACTGACATGAAAAGTAGTATGTTCCGGTAAAAAGTCTCCCTGAGCTACAATTATACTCTCAAAAATGGACTGGATGGACAGTTTGGCCAACCGGTGACAAAGTGGCTGAGATAAATCCTTCGAAAAAGACCATTGGACTCAGTATGCCATGCGCAATTTCTTTAATTTCTTACATAGTGGTTCGTTGGTTCTCGATTACCTGCTTCGCGTCTTAAAAATAGATTTTAAGCAATAGTTTGATATGTTTTAGGGGTCCAAAGTTGAGTATTATGTTATATAGACGTCTCATAACAAAAACAACTGAATGTATTGCCGTAGTCAAATAGATAAAGTGGAGATTTCTGGCAAAAACTCTACTCAAAAACTACTCCTAACTCATGGCATAAAAATTCTTTAAAGAAATCTAATATTTGGTATGCTGATCTGTTCTGTCCTCTTTCAGGGTAAAAATAAGAAATTATTCAACGTCTGTTGGAATTTTAATAGGAGTGTATAGTCCCCTCATTAACACATCTTGGTAAATATAAATAAATAATGGAAAAAATAATTCAAAATATAAGAATATATTGAAAAATGTAACTGTCCCTATTATCTATTACTATCCAGGCCTTTATTTCACAATTTTTTTAAGAATTTGCCAGAGCTGGTCAAATATTTTGATGCTATGAGTTAAACTATTTGAATAGCTTTAATTCAATGTTTAAAATGTATATACTTTGTAATATTTATGGAAAAAATAATTAAAAATATAAGAATATATTGAAAAATTAAAGTGTCCCTATTATATGTCCCATATATATATTTGTGTCACGCGCCGGCGCCATCTACTTAAAATATTGGTTTGTACTATATGCTATGTATCAGAGATGTCGCTGTATGTGAAAAAAGATTTTCTGTTGAATTCCTGTTTTTGCTATAAACCTCAAGGAGCCCGATACCTTTCTAACGAATGAAAAACCGTGGAAATCGGTTCGTTCGTTCTGGAGTTATAACGTCAGGAAGAAAAACTCGACTTATTTTTATATAATAGTTAATGGGGAACCAATGATTGAAAAGAGAAACTAAGTATTTTCCTTACTGCTTACTTACTGTACTTAAGATTCCTTAAACACGGTAGCTTCTATCCTAAAGACCGCAGCTTGTATTAAAGATGTATAATGAGTAGATGAGTAGAATCGAATCATACTCATACATTTCTGACACTTGTACGCATTAAGTGAAGTCGCCGTAGTCTGATAGCTAGTGTGTTGGCTTATTAGACTGAAGGCCCGAGTTCAAACCCCAGCCAGACATTAAACCAAGAATACGAAAATAATTTTTCAAAGTTCAACAGATTTCAGGAAAATAAAATTGGCATGAAAAGATTCTCAAAAATCTGTCGTTCGGAGTCGACATTAAACTGTAGGTCCCTCCTTTCATGTTTATACATGAGTGATGCAAGGAGCTAGACCGTAATAGCCAATTATTTATATAATAGGTAAAATGTTGGCTTATTACACGCTTAAGGCCACGCTTCAAATCCCAAGTCAGTTATAACAACGAGAATGTAAAGAAAATATTTCTTCCTCTCAGCATATTTCTGGCAAAAACTCTGAGAGTTAAATAAAATCGCCATGAAATGTTTGTCAATTTATCATTCGAAGTCCACTTTAAACTAAAAGTCCCGCTTTGTACGAATAAAATCAATGCATACGGCAGAAATGGTGTGAGCAGCTAGATTGTAAGCCTGACTGAAGCGTTGTAATGACCAATTATTAATGCATGTATTGATTCCCTTTCACTTTTTACATAACATAACATAATTGGCCATTACAACCCTTCAGTCAGGATTACGACCTAGCTTCTCACACCACTTATGTTGTGTGCGTTAATTTTATACAAGAGTGGCGGGACCTACAGTTTAAAGTCGACTCCGAACGACAGATTTTTGAGAAGCTTTTCATGTCAATTTTTACTCTCAGAGTCTTTGCCAGAAATCTGCTGAGAGGAAGTCGCCGAAAAAATATTTTTCGTTTTGATGTCTGACCTGGGATTCGAACCCGGGCCTTTTGTCTAATAAGCCAACACACTACCCATTAGACCATTTTTAACATTTTTAAAATATGCTGGCAGCTATTAACAGACTGCAAAACTGAAATAAATGTAACTAGGCAATCCTAAATTTGCACATATAGATCCCCTGGAAGTTTTATTAGCCGTTCCCTTTCTAATGAGCAAACGGCTTATCGAAAGCATCTACGACAGTTCAGCCCTCAGACAGACGCCCAATTGTAGTTACACCATCGAGGCAAATGAACATTGTTGAGCATAAAAATTCTTTGGAACTTAATTTAAATGCTGATCACTGTATTCCTCTTGTCGATGTTCATCTGTAGGGAAAACTACGCTCTTTATACCAGATTGCTTCTTTGTGAAATTACTTGTTCAGGATTATGATTCCACCACTTATGTTGGACGTGTTTATTTTAGACATAAGTGGCGGGACCTTCGGCTTGAAGGCGACTCTGAATGACAAATTTGTTGGGAAACTTTTCAAGGAATATGGTGAGAAGAAGTCGCCAAAGAAATATTTTCTTGATATTTTCGTTTTATTGGAGATGTCTGTCATAAGATTTGAAGCGAAGACTCATGTCTAATAAGAAATCACTTGCTTACAGCTTATTTTTATAATTAAAGGTCATTCATTATCAGCAACATGTAAACTGTCCTAATCCATTAAAGACTTAGAAGAATGAAATCCTTTCTTTTACGTCCGCGTCTTCGGAAGTTATTTCATATGAATTATCAACTACACCTTAGTAGCTCCATCTAACTGCATACACTCATATTATTTTGTAAATTTTGAAGCGCCTGTCTTGTCCCCTATTTAGCAGTTTTTCTGAAGCAAGCAATTTGTCTGATATTCGATGTACTTAGACGAACCAGAGTATTTCTGACTACGTTGTCACGCAAGGCGTTACAATGAGCCGCTTTGATTGTTTAATTGATCTTTTGGTAATCATAGCTACCTTTTCGACCTAACCTAGCTATTTCTGGAAGCACTGATTCCAAGACAACATTTATTATAGACTTACGAAGCCACCACTGTTTGGTTCAAACCTTAGATCACAGAAAACGAAATTCGAAAAAATATTTCTTCGACGATTATGCAGAGTTTTTAGTAGAAGTCTTTTAAAAGGAAATAAAATTGTTATGAAAAGTTACACAAAAATCTCTCGTTCGGATTTGTCTTTAAACAACAGGCCTTGCTATTCATGTATATACAGTGGTGAGCAGAAGTGAGTGCATGTTCACAATACTGAGTTTCGTCATCCACAAAAACAAAACCATACAGGCAAATACAAAAATAAAAATTAATTTTAATTCTTTATTTTATGCTTAACAAATAGCAGTAAAAAAACAATAATTAATGAAATGAATTCAATGAGTTTGAATGAAAAAAACGAAAACAACCCACATGAACTCAATTTTGCACGTTTCAAGAAAATTCACGAAACTAGCCCAATTTCAATATTTGGTCCATAGACCCTTATTAGAAATAGCTTGATTTACACGGTTTGAAATGCTTTCTAGCAAATGATCAATTAGATCTTTCGGAATTCGATGCCATTTCCCATTTATACGATCTCAAAGTTTGACCATGTTTGTTGGGGCTGTTTCGTACTGTCCGAGCCGGATTTTCACGATTAGCCAAAGATTTTCAATCGAAATGAGGTCGGAACTTTGTGCCGACCATTCCATCAATTGAAAATATTGTTTTCCACTACATATCTTTCCAACTTTTGCTGTATGCTTTGGATCACCATCATATTGGAAAATAATTTCTTATTCGGGAGAGGCACATTTGTCCATCAAATTCAGAAGATGGGCTTGCACTATCTTTAGATAGTCTTTTTCCACATGATACCATCTACTAAATATAGAGGGCTAACATGCCATCATATTAATCTTCTCCAAACCAAAATATTTTCACAGCTATGTTTAACAGTTTGCTTCACATGGTATCTTTGAACACGTTCCTTGGATCTGCGCTAGCAGTACTGCTTTCCATCTTACTAAAAGTGGTTACATTTCGATTCATGAGACTAGATAACACGTTACCAATCAGAGACTGACTGAATTATAATTCGATCTCGTGTCTTCACATACAACTAAATGAATTGTTACTGCAACCAACGTGACGTCGTAACACACGAATAACTTAATTGGAACTCCATCATTGCTCGCTTTGTCTTGCCTTTTATATTTTGGTTGTTTACTTCTCTGTCTGCTGGACTTTGTTGTTAGCTGTTTACACCTTTTATCCATTATTTTTGTTGCTATATTTTCGACTTATTCTTTTATTACGTGAACAAGTGCATTATTTGTGTTTTTGGAGCTTTTGTTTATCATTTCACACATGATCAAGTCCATTGTGTTGTTTTTGGAGCTTTTGTTTAGTATTTTAACAACACCATTTCCACTTTTGTAACAATATTAGGTTAGGTTAGAGGACGTGAACTTGTCAACTGTGACAAGTACAGTACATTCCACAACGTCCTAGCTTCTCACAATATTATAACAAACTCAATATGGGTAATGTGCTAAAGGGTTAAAAGCTAAAGTGTTGTAATGACCAATTAAGTTAAGTTAGGCTTGTACTCGCAAATCTGTAATCCAAGCTTCTACTATTATTGCCAAAGAGAAAGCTTTTCAAGAGCGTTATTTGAAATGTCACAGATCATGACGGCCAAATGTATTACAAAATCAAACTTCAAGTAAAGCAAACTTCTGTAGTGCTATTCTGTAATTTTTATCAATAATCATTAACGTTAATCTTACCGGCATAAGTTATTGTTTGTAATAACAGTACTGCTATTCGGTAACCTAAAGGTGCGGTCACATCTAAAAAATATTTGCCAAAAAACATAAAATATTTGTTTGCCATAATGTGACCACAAAATAAATTTGCGTGGCAAACAGAAAAATCCGCCATTTTTGGCAAATAAAATTGTTTGCCGGCAAACAAAAGTTTTTTTAATGTGACCACCCTGTGACAAATATTTTTATGATTTTTTGGCAAATATTTGTTTGCTCTTACATATTTTTCGTAAGGGAAAACAGTGGCAAATAACAGCTGTTTAAGACTGTGTTGCATACTAACAAAACTAAAACATCACTAAAATCGCAAAAAATTGAATGAATACAAATTTGAAGAAAATAAATAATTTATTTTATGGAAACCTTTTTATTTGTTGTAAATGTATTCATTATATAGATATAAATATTTGTGTGTCTGCATATACAGAGATACATTCAAAGCCTGAAATATAAATCCACGTTAATGCATATATCAATTGTTGTACCTTTCTAGATGAAAGCTATTCAGGGGTTTTAATGATTTTTCAGTATAATGGTTATTTTTTTAAATTTCATTAAAGAAAAAGATGCCTTAACTCTTTAGTACATGTTTCTGTTATAGAAAATTTTTCATTATTATTGTAATGATTTTAATTTTTTTTCCAAATTATCACGACAAATTTTGTTCCTGAAAATAAATATGTTAAAATATTCAAAGTACATGGTAATGATTGGAACTCTTGAAGTGGACGGTACGAGTCATTGTAATGGAGAATTGTAATTCAACGCAGCAACATAATTCCAATTTTTCTTTACACACATAGAGTACATTTTGGAATTCAATCATTTTTGAGGATAAATTTTCAAACAAAGTGACCTGAAAACCATTCTCAAACATATCGATAAATAATTTTCAATTAGACCTAAAAGAATTCCTTCAATTTATATATATTCGATTTCCAATTTTTAGATTTAACATCTATTTTAAGTTATGTACATCATTACAGCGATTTTCAAATATGGTGATTGGCTGCACTGGAAAAATGTAAACATTTGTTTATGTTAATTTTATTGTGATTAAAAACATAATTTTTCAGTTTTTTTCTTATTTTCTGCATGGAACCCATTTCCAAAGCCATAGTCGTCTTTCTTTTTTTCCCCTTCCCAAAATAGCACAGAAGCTCCGCAACACAAAACGAAAAATTTTCACTTTCTATTATGTGTGAAAATGTGTATAAATATTTTTGTTTTCCAAAATTCTGGTCAAACATGTGTTTTTTGGCAAATATTTTTTAAATGTGACCACATCGCAAACATGTTTGCCAAACTTTTGTTTGCCGCTATTTTAAGAAACAAAAATGGGAAAATAAATGTGCGTAGTGTGACCACAAAACAAAATATTAGTTGTTTCAGTCATATTTCTGGCAAACAAGGGAAAACAAAATTATGGCAAACATTTGCCATATCTGACCGCACCTTAAGTTTAACAGAGTTGTTAAACATTTTAATAAAGTGGCAGCTTTGCTTATATTGTATGTTAAAAGTACGCCGCCACCAATAGTTTTAACTCGACTTGGCTTTTTGGGATCAAAACATTTATTAATTTTGTCCAAGGTAAGTAAATGCTGTTTTGTTACTGTCTTATAAAATTGAAAAAAGACTGTTTTTTTTAATAGTACAAAACAATATATTTTAAATGAAGAAATTAGAAGAAATAAATATATATAATATTTGAAGTAAGAAAATGCGTTTGAATTTTGGTTATATATATGTATATATATGGTAACTTTTACGTAAAACTAGAGATGTAATAATTTTTGGATCGTATCAGCACAGCTACCTCCATTTATGTAAAATAATTTCTAATCAGTCGTTCTTGGGTGCGTTTTGCTATAGATGATGGTTTATCTTGGGTAACCAAATTGCTAGGTTGAATCTCCAGAACGTCATTCTCAGCTGTGCTTTGCTGGTCTCTTAAAAGAAGATTGTGCAATACTGCACATGTATTAACAATGTTCCCAGTAAAACCGGGATCATACAAAAGAACTCTTTGTCGCGATAAGCATATCCAAGTTCCCTTCATTACGCCAAAAAGTCCTTCGATTGGGTTTCGCGCTATGCACAATGCCTCGTTGTACAGAAATTTCGGACTTCCCTCTGGGTTGTTTGGTAAAGGTGTCATTAGCCACGGTTCCAATGGGTAGCCGGAATCACCTATATGTTTTTCATATCCATTAGACATTTCTTTTTTTAAATTGTGTAGCCTACCTATGAGAAACATATTATGGTTGGTGTTTTCAAAACTTCTTTGCATAACTCTTCGTGCTGCCGAGCAGC
This sequence comes from Sarcophaga peregrina, assembly GCA_014635995.1. Taxonomy (NCBI): domain Eukaryota; kingdom Metazoa; phylum Arthropoda; class Insecta; order Diptera; family Sarcophagidae; genus Sarcophaga; species Sarcophaga peregrina. Next base: position 5,548,556 of record CM025789.1, read on the forward strand.
TCCATATATATGAGTCATGTCGTGCTCCCGGGTATTTCGCATTTATATTCAAAATCCTCAGATTAGGATCACATATCTTCAAATAATAAGGAATTATATTATTTCGAATTAAAAAAAGAGAGCGTAAAAATAATTTTTACCATCTGTACATTTATAGAGTGGTAACCATGGTGGTTGACATAAGCTTCCTCATGATTCTTTGGGGCCAATATCGCAATATACGTGCAATCAATAGCCCCTATAGTGCCACCTACGAAAGGGAAAACTGCTGAAGCGAAAACTGTTTTTGCAGCCTGTCGCTCGATTTGTGTCATGGGAAACTTCACCTTCTGTAAAAATAATGTGCGAACAATTGCATCCGTGACATGATGTATGCAACGGCTAACAGAAGATTGGCTCATCGATATACCCCACTGGGCACCTACGGGTCTTTGATAGCATCCAGTTGCGTAAAATCTTAAAGCCGCTAGAACCTAGAATATATATATGTCAATGGTTTTAATTTAATATCAGTGAAAATCTATGAAAAATTACCTTTTTTTCAGTAGATATTGCAGTTATTCTTGAACCTCTCAATTGATCATCAAGCAGAAAAATCAAATCTTCCGCAACTTCCGGAGTTAAGCGATACAGCTTCACAAATTCTATATGTGATAAATGGAACGGGTTATCAATATCCCGAAGTAAACGACGGTTTACAGTTGGGGCTATCACTGAATCATTATGTGATAGATCATAAGACAAGTATTGAAAAGCCATCACAAAACTAAAACTACCGAAGAAATGTTTTCTGAGTCCTCAGAATTTATTTCCTTTTATCAATAATTAATTAAATTTTAGACACTTTATTTTCCTTATTGAGCATATACAAGCTACTGCACTGTACAAAATGTGTTATTTTAATAATTTTAAATAATTTATGTTTTTCTTTTTGTGCAATAAACTAACAATTGATAAATAAACAACGAAAAATTTCTTGCCGCTTAGTTAGCTGAAACAGCAGACGTCAAAGCTGAGCATAATGGTAAACGTTATTGTTAAGAAGTTTCCGAATACCAAGTACGTTAATATTGTTGTTAAATATTATTAACAATACTATTGGTTGTTAAAAATGAATAGTGAATCGCACTACTGATATCCTTTAGAAAACTTTAAAGATGTCCACATAAGACCATTAAATATTGTTTTTTCCCTCATACTTGTAACATCATCGTGAGTGGATTAAGTAAGTGACCCATTTTCATGAATTATTTTGTTAAAGGCGGCTCATAAGAGTTTTATTTTTTTTTTAATAGGAAATAAGCCTATCTGTCCTGCTGTAATTTGCCATTAAAATGTGGCAATTGCAAATAGATTTACAATCAAAATGAATACATTTTGCTTGTGTCTCGGCACAAGGTTCAGACAACATGGGTGACGTTCGTTGGTACTGATACTTGCTTTCTCTTTTGCATTCATTGCTTCAACTATTGCATCCTTTGCTTATTGCACAGATGAACGAATAGTATATTGCGGTTGTAGTTGTTAATGTTTTACAAATACAATGCCATGTCACTGTCATTGGCTGTGTTAAGTAAATAAGGTATGGGTTGCTTGACAGGACAGTATGGGAGTAAGTGTATGCGTCTAAGGGTGTGCAATTGTTGTGTCAGTCACCATGATGTTGTTGATGACGGTATTGTTGACAAACTATTTCCATTTGCAATTAGTTTTCATATGTTTTTTTATTGTTGTTGTACAAGGAATCACTCACATTTTCACTCTCTCTCACTCTCTCTCTCTCTTCCTGTATAGCTGATGTTGTATGTTGTAAAAGATTGACTGTTTGGCTGGCTGCCTATCTGAGTGGTTGCATGTGTGTGAGTGTGTAGGAGTTACAGTAAATATGGCCGGTTGTTGCTGTTCAAAGTTTTGTTGTTTTGGATTTCTATCTGTCATCGCATGCAACTCAACCATTCGTAAAGTAACTGTTAAAAGCTGTTGCTTTTCTTTTATCACTTATTGTTGTTATTGTTGCTATTTTATTTAATTTCTGCTTGATTGACTGTTCAAGGCTGCATGTACAACATGGAAATTTTATTCGCTGTTGCTGTTATTCACGATCTTGACGATTTTGAGGTTGATTTACAGCAAGTTTGGTGTCGCTGTTATTGTGCTGCTGTTATTGTTGAAAAAGCCAATTCCATTCGCGTTACCATTAAGCCAATATTTTCATTGTGGCTGCTGTTGTTGTCGTTATTGCTGTTTTTGACTTAAACTCGATGATTTTTGTTTGTATTAAAATTCTTGCAAGTTGTTATACTTTCTTACCAACCCCCCCCCTAACTCCCTGTCTACCAGTTCATGGTTTCACAGTCTCGTATATTTCCGTTATGAAGGCGAGTGTATTTGAATTTCCTTTCTTTATTTTTTTATAACAAACAATGCGTATGTATGGGTGTGTGTGTGTGTGTGTGTTGTTTGTATCTTTTAGTTGTTGATTTATGGCTTCTTTGTTGAACTTATTGGCTTCTGTGTGTCTGTGTATTTGAGTGAGTGAATGAGTGAGTGAGCGTTGATAGCCTTTTTAGAAAATTTCTTATTCGCTCTCTCTCTATCTCTCTCTCTCTCTCTCTGTTTCTTTGCTTGATTAACCAGTCAGTGAGTGTATTATCGATGATATATGGCCGTAGTACTTTGAAAATTAACTGCCCTCTTGTGTTCGTTTATGTTTTGGCAGAAACACTCTGGCATTTTTATATCCTTCTGAAGAGCTGCTGCTGCATGTTTCTGTTGATTTTATTTATTCAGGGAATCTCTTTAAAATGTTTTCTTGAAATTTATGAATTTCTTTTTTTTTTTTGTCTTTCTCACATGATTCTCTTGTACTTTAATAGAGGACTCTGTTAAAAATTATATTGAAGTGTTTAAGCTTTAAGTTAAGTAAAGATTAGGTTTTTTTCATTAAAGACTGCCTGGAAAAATGACTTTAAGTGGATTTACACCTCAACGAATTGAAAAAAAAAATAATGAAGAAAAGTTTTAAGTTTGTTTATCAATAAAATTATAAGGTGACCATTAGTTTGTGCAGACTCAGGAGCGAAATTTTTTAATAGAATATCAACTCAGAATGAAAAGACTTGTTTAGTCTTGAGAAAACTTTTATATTTCATTGGAATTTAAATGTTAAAGTCAAAGGCCGTAAAAATATACCACGAATATTATTTGAGCCAGACGTTGAGTATTTCAGAAGTTTACATTTAAATGGTTCTGTACACAGTACAGTCGCATTTATCAGGTAACCAGCACTGGAAGACAACCAGGATTGCAAATAATTTGTGAAATTTTGAGTCGGAGATACAGAGACTGACGTACGTTGGCATAACCGGGGCAATAAAAAGCTCTGGAAGCTGATATTAGCATAATAAGAGGCCAGTTTAACAGTTCATTCCCGAACTTGCAATTGAACAGATTCAAACATACGTACATAATTAGCCATTACAACCCTTCAGTCAGGATTTCAACCTAGCTTCTCACATCACTTACATATGTTGTGTGTGTTAATTTTCTTTATGATTAAAGAGATCTGCAGTTTAGAGTCGACCCCGAACTACAGATGTTTGAGAAACTTTTCATGGCATTTTCATTTACTCTGTGGGAGATTATACAAGAAATCCGCTGAGAGGTAGTCACCGTAGAAATATTTACTTAATATTTTCGTTTTTATGTCTGACCTGACTTGGGTAATGCTTCGCTATATAGCTGAGTAATATGAGTGTAATAAGTCTCCCCGTACTTTAGTAGAAAGTGAGCGGGGTTATTGAACGTGTGGCCGTGGTTCAGGCTCTTTCTAATCGTCCATTACAAGCCTTCAGTCAGGATTATGGACCTAGCTTCACCACTTATGTTGTGTGTATTAAATTAGTCTATAAAAGGCGGGACCTACAGTTTAAAGACTACTTTAAACGACGGATTTTTGAAAAACTTTTTCATGTGGCAATTTTATTTACTCTGCGGGAGATTTTGTCAAAAATATACTGAGAGGAAGTCGCCTAAGAAATTTTTTCTTCATATTTTCGCTTTGATATCTGACCAGGGGTTTGAACCGTGGCCATACGTCTAATAAAGGAAAAGTGTCGCTATTAGACTGAGTAATATGAGTTTAATAAGTCGTCGTAATCTAGTAGAAAGTGTGTTGGCATATTAGGCGTGAGGCCGTGGTTCAAACTCTTCTTAATTGTACATTACAACGCTTTAATCAGGATTACGTCACGGCTTCTCATACCAACGGTGTGGTGTGTGTAAATTTCATCAATGAATGACGAGACTTTCAGTTGCAATTCGTTACTGAAAGCCAAATTTTTAAGAAACTTTTCATTTCAATTTTATTTCACTTTCAAGGTTTTTGCCAAACGACTGCTGAGAGCCGAGGTAGTAATCTTTACAGATTTTTCCTTTTGTTCAACATATCTGAGCTGGAGTATGAACCAGAGGTCAGCACTGAATAGTTTTTTGTTTACTCATAAGCACACATGAAATTTTGAATATAAGTGAATGAGTCAACAATATTGAAATTTAACTCTGATTCATTCAGTCATACTTACTACAACACTGATTTATAACATTAGGTTGCAATGAGAACGCTTACACCGTTGACATCAAACTCATACCATTCGAAATATGTTTGATTCATAAGTCCACACTCATTTAGATTCATAACTATAGAAAAATACTTTCATAATACTTATAAATGATTCGTGTGACTCGACTCGTGGAAGTCACCGCAGTCTACTATGTAATGTGTTGGCTTATAAAACGTAAAGTCTGGGTTCGTATTACAGGTCAGGCATCAAAACGATTTTTCAGCAAATTTCAGAAAAAAATTCAGATAGTAAAAATAAACCTGCCATGAAAAAATGTCTCTCAAATATTTGTTATTCGGAATCAACTGTAAATTGAGTGGTGTGAGAAGCTAGGCAGTAATCCTGGCTAATTATGTATGCATGCATGTAACTCGACGTGTTCATCAAAATTTATAGTCCTAGTTGTTGTTGCATTTACAACGAAAGATAAAAAACTCATAAACAAAACAGACAGATCAGCAAGCAGGAACCAAACACACAACCTTCTAGTAAGTATTTTAGTGTTCGTACGTGATTCATACTGATTTTGTGATTCGTGTACATATATGTTATATTAAAATGAAATGCTTTATGCATTCATTAAGGTCGTCACCATGCTTGGTATGTCGGACTCTCCCACTGGGTATACCGACTAAAAACCCGCCTTGTCTCCTCACCGGGGTATCATTCCACCTCAGAACCACAGTTGTATTTCTTCGAGGTGGAAGTTCCATCATTGTCAGCGTGCATCCAGGCTCCGCTCTTCTATTATTTTTTTTTGTTTTTTTTTATAAAACCAGCACTCAGGGGATGGCCCCTATTCATGCAGTGCATTGTGCAGGTTTAGGAAAATAGGTTATAGGAAGGAGGAAAGAGGGAGTAGTGTTTATGGACTTTCGATTTGAACTCACTAATATCGTAATTGACGGGAAAAACTCTCGCAGGAAGATCATTCCACAAGCGAGCAGTGCGGGCAAAAAATTAATTCTCCCTGTAATGCATTGTACGGTTCACTGAACAATCAACCACAAAAGGATGTGCTCTGCGAGTACCACGTAAAAATATGTGGTTATCGGGAACCAAGCCCCTTATCTCTCGAGAACACCTCCCATTATAGTACCAACAGAACAGTGAAACACACGCCACATTGCGACGATGCTCTAACGAATCAATAGAGTTGGATACCCTATTGTCATTAATAAGCACCTTCGCCTTCTCCTGTACGCGGTCGAGAAGCTTCAAAATAGACTTTGGAGCACCGCGCATACATGAGAGTTGTACTCCATCCGGGGTCGGATAAAGGTCCTGTAAATAGTAAGAAGGTCGGATGGAGTGAAGTATTTCCTGCACCGTTTCAAAAAACCAAGGCACTTGAATGCTTCCTTCGACACTCGAAAAATGTGATCGTTCCAACGAGCATCGCAACTAATTTTCATGCCCAGAACATCAAGAGCATCCGCCGCCTCAATATTTGCATTACCCATAAATACAGATGACAGAACACCAGAGCCAGCATCACGCCGGTGTGTCAAAAAACAACATTGGATCTTGCGAGCATTGAAATCGACCCTGTTCGCGCGGCCCCACTCAGAGATTGCTATCAGGTCACCTGTGAGTGCGTCATTCATGTTCTAGTGCGTCTAGCTCATATTTTGTCTTTCTCTGGACATAGTGCACAAATTGTTTTACTGCGTTGCAGTTTTCTCTGCTGTTCATCATTTTCGGCACGACGTTAGTAACACTAATAATGCCTATTTCAGTCTCTAGAGCCTGACGTCTTTCATCCCAGCGACTACATCCGAAGAAAGTGTGTTCGGCATCGTCGACATTTCTCCATGCGATGCAGGTACTCTCTGAAGTATTCATGACGGGTTAGCATCTGAGTTATATAGTAGTCTACTGCGCCGTTTTTTCTGTTTTTCCAAACTTACAATTCTCGAATCAGTTTATGTGTCATATGTTACGTTATGGAGATTCGAAATCAACAACAACGTCATACGTGTTGTGTTATTAAGTATCAATATGATGACTCTTTCAAATTTTAAATACGAGTAGAGGTTCCATGATATTAAAAAGAAATGTGAATGCGTATCAGAATTATTAGAAATGTATGAGTATGATTCGATTCTACTTATTTTTTTGAATACTCATTGCTGATCATTGCAAGAATATGGCGGCTACTTCTGAGCTTTTATTTTGAAATTCAAACCTTATTTTGTTTCCAAAACTGTAATAAAAATCTTTTAATTTAAAAATATTTTTTTTTTCACCACTATATTTGACACATGACCGTACATATGTACGCACCATTTTATATGTCTTACAGACACTTAAACTTAGTACAACAACACTTAAAAGAAATTAAAAAGAAAAGAAAAAAAGTTAACTAAAGAAAGCTAGAGAAAGAGAATGGAGTACAGAATAATGAATGTAATGAAGAATAATTAACCGCCTAAAGATTTTAAAGTTTCTATACGCAAGAAAGGAGAACAGCATGCGGTACAGTTTTGTAGCTGCAACTCCATGGGATCACAACACTGTTGACACACGAAGGTGTTGCCATCATCGTTAACGTTATTCGGTTCGTATTCATTGCTATTGATTAAGAAGAAACGAAAGTAGAGAAGAAGAAAAAAACAAAAGAAAATAAATTTTATTTCCATAATGTATGATGACAACAGTAAACTTTGTTTGTGTGTGTGAGTGTGTGTGTATGCGAGATAAAAGTGGTAATCACTTACATTATATCCAAGGGTAGAAGGGGTTGAAAAGAATTTAAAGTAGAGACTGGTGTTGTTATTGTTGTTGCTAGAAATGTGGGAAGTGGTAGTGGTAGTGGTAGTGCTTGTAATGATTTTTGTGGTGCTGATTGCTGTTGTTGTTTGTGTTGCATATTTATTGCTGGCAAGGCTAATGTGCTGGTGTAAATGGAAGCTACTGCTGATGGTGATGGTGATGCTGATGGTAATGACGATGAATGTATTGACAAACTATTTCCATTTCCAATTAGTTGAGCATTATTGTTGTTGTTGTTGTTGTTGTTGTTATAATTCTTTTGTAAATTCTGGCTGGTTTGTTGATTGTATTGTAATTGATATTGTGGGTGCTGCTGCTGCATTTGGTATTGCTGCTGCTGCTGCTGTTGCTGGTAAGGATAATATTGTATGCTGTACGTAGTGTATAGTTGTTGTTGATTACCATTTGCATTTACATTTGCATTCACATTATCATTACCATTACCATTGTTATTGTCATTTTTATTGACATTGTTGTTGTTGTTGCTGTTGCCATTATTGTAACCAGTTTGTTGAGTTTGTCGTTTACTTCTACAATTCGCCGCATTTAACAATTTAAAATCAGACAGAAACAGCTGTTGATATTGATGCTGATGCTGCTTCTTCTGTTTTATTATTGCTTGATTGACTGTTAGTTGCTGGTGTTTCTCCAGATTATGTGGTTGATTTACACCATTTTCTATTATTGTTGTTGTTGTTGTTGTCGTTTCTATGACATTTTGATTTCCATGCTTTTGTTGTTGTTTAAAGTTTTTACATGTTTTTGTTGCCTTCGTTGTTGTCGTTGATATAAAGTTGATGACAGCAACTTGGTGGTGGCGATGGTGGTGCTGTTGGCATCATCATGTTTCTGGAAATTATTCTCATACTTAAGCTGATATTGCGGTTGAGTAGTGTAAGGCAGATGATGATGGCGTTGGTTTTCAACATCATCACCCAAATTTGTTTCATTTTGTGGCCTGTCTTTAACAGCAGCATCTTGTTGTATTGGTTTATGGTCGCGTGCTGTTGTTGTGGACGTTTGCAAAAGCGTTTCATTTTTAAAAATCTCCACATTTTGTGGCCCGGCAAGTGAATTTATTTGTAAATCACTTTCAATCAAATGAAAGCATAAGACGTTGGCAAGGAGAAATATTTGGCAAATAAGAAATATTTTTGAAAGCGACATTTTTTCAATGGCTTAACCAACTTTCAAACACGCGTTTTAAACAACTGAACTTCTTAAGAAACTGTACTGGAATCTAGAAATTCTTCAAATAAATAAAGAAAGACACACGCGCCCCATTAAGACTAAAACAAAACATTAAAACAAATACAGTGCAGTTTAAAATTAAAACAACAACTTCATCTGCAAAACAAAATATCAAACAAATACCAAGAATTCAAAATTAAAACAACACTTCACCTACAGAACAAAACATTAAAGAAAAAATACAGTGCATTCTAAAATTAAAACAACACTTCAAATGGAATTATTAAACATCAAGCAATGCTTCCCAGTAATCAGAATTATTTTACAATGAATAGTTCCTATATATTTCAGGTTATTTCTACAACACAGGGTATTTACTTTTGTGTTGAACTGTTTCCTAATATTATTTTTCAATAATTAATTAATTACTAGATCTGTATAGTTAATGTTGCTCTTCTCTGTCTCTCCATTTGTGTCTAATAAATTATTCTGATCACCGTATTCACGTGTTTCATTAAGAAAAAGAATTTTTAATCTTTTGTCAACAGATCGTATGTTTTGTTTTGTTGTTACTGGTTTTTTATTAAGATTTTTAAAATTTCAAGCAATGAATTGGATATTTAAAAATAAACGTAATAAATAATGTTGACTTGATAGTAATCACCGATTAATCATTAAGCCATGGCAAAATCTTGACTTTAAACGAGTTAGTAAGCTATTGTCGATCAAACCTAGCCATGTCTTTTGAAATCCCAATAAGGCACTTGAAAAATTTATTGTCTCTCTGAAGTTAAATCGCAATTGCATTGAGTACCACAAGAAACGGAAATGCTGGTATACTGGGATACTGGTATTTTGCTTTTTACATTGTTTAACATTAAAATTTAATCAAAGGCTATAAAAACAAAACAATGCAATAAACAAACCTGTTTACAAATTATCGCACTGCTTAATACAACAACAAACACCAGTATAAATAAAAAAAAGTAAACAAAAATACAACAACAAACACTACAAGAATAAAAAATGGGTAAACAAGTAACAAAATGCAACAACTGAAAACAAACATACACAAACAACAATAATAAATGCCAACAACGACGTTTATATTTATAGAGACTTTGAGGAGGTGAAGCCAAAAATATTCGCCTTTAAGAACATTCATTAGACCGTTTACATTGCCATATAAAAGGCAAGGCAAAGCATGCGAGTTAGTTAGTAAAAGTTCAGTCAGTCTTGTGTGAAGACGTAGTGCATTTGAAGTGAATAATCGTTGTTTGAAGAACTCTGTTACAAAAATCTGTCGAACAATTGCTTACTGATTGTTTATGCAAAGAGTGTAAACAGAGGAATAACAAACAAAGCAATTGTTTTTGTTTATATCAAGTTGTGAGCACTAGCATACAGAATTGGAATCTGGAACCTATAATTACTCAATGGAGCAGTTGCCACACAGTCACAAAGTTGTTGACCGTAATATAAAATCCTACTTATCAACATTGATCATTACAACCCTTTAATCAGGATTACGATTTAGATTCTCACACCACTTATGTTGTATGCGTTAATTTTATACATGAGTGGCGGGACCTAAGAGTTCTTGATGTTCATATTAGGGCCTCGATTGATTCAGCGCTTCTGTCCACTTCCCAACATGCATATACGAGAGGTAAATCAGTGGAAACAGCACTTCACTCGCTTATTTCTCAGGTGGAGCAGTCCATGCACGCAAGGTGTATACCTTGTCCATTTTTCTGGACAACGTCAACCCGGACGCCATAGTTAGGGCTCTCGGTTCTCTGAACCTGGGACAGGATCTGGTCAGGTTCATCGAGCTTCTCCTCAAATCGAGGATAGTGACCTCCACAGTGGGGGCCTCGAATTGTCAGAGAATGGTTCGTAGGGGTACACCGCAAGGCGGTGTTCTATCACCTCTTCTCTGGAATCTTGCAGTCAACTCACTCCTGAGGGGGCTGAAACAATCTGGCAATGAGGTCATAGCTTACGCTGACGACATTGCCATTGCAGCGTCGGGAATTTGTCCGCAGACACTGTCGGACAAGCTGAACTTGGCGCTGTCAATCGTGTTGGACTAGTGTAGGGATTTTGGACTGTCTATTAACCCCTCTAAGACCGATACGATTCTTTTTACGAGGAAATATAAAATTCCGACCTTCTCCCTTCCCAGCATAGGTGGGACCAGACTCACGTTGAGTCCCGAGGTCAAATATCTGGGCCTGATCCTCGATCCCAAACTGAACTGGAGGGCGAATCTGGCTGCTAGGGCACGCAAGGCGGCATGTGCTGCCTACTGCTGCAGTAGGGCGGTCGGAACCAGGTGGGGTCTTCGCCCAAGGATCATGCGTTGGATATATTCCACGGTCATCGAACCCAACCTCTTATACGGTGTTGTGTTCTGGTGGACTGCTCTGGACAGACAATATAACGTCAGACTTCTTGACAAGGTCAGAAAACTGCCGCCATTCATATGACTGGTGCTCTACGCACCACCCCCACGAAAGCCTTGTTCACAATGCTAAACTGGCTACCTACTGTGCTTCTCGCAAAGCAGGTGGCCAAGTTTGCTGCGACTAGACTTAATGCTCTCTCTCGTTGGCACATTGTACCTTCTGGTCACTCCACAATTCTGGAGATTGACCCGGTGGTCCCTGGGAACATGGACTTTTTCCCTGCTGAATATTGTCTTGATAGATGTTTCCACTCTCTGATTCCGAGTAGGGATGACTGGAATCCTGATACGATCGTCCCCCCGGATGTCCTGGACATATATACTGACGGCTCTAAACTCGAGGTTGGGGTTGGAAGTGGTATCTATTCTAGGAAACTGGTATCTATTCTCTCCGTCTGCCAGACTACTGCAATGTGTTTCAGGCGGAGGTGATGGCAATTTACCGGGCCGCTCAATGGATCCTCGTTAACGATGCTCCCTCAGTGGCATCTCGATCTTTTCGGACAGTCAGGCTGCGATAAGATCTCTGTCAGGGTTCGTGATCAACTCTGGGATCGTTAGGGAATGTCGTCGCTGTCTCGACCTAGTCTCGGGGCGCTTCACCGATGTCTCTCTGGTGTGGGTCCCCGGGCACAGTGATATTCCGGGAAACTGTAGGGCCGACGAGCTCGCCAGAGCTGGTGCCCTCCTTCCGCAATCCTCTTCTGTTGAGATGGGTATGCCACTTGCCTCGGTCAAGTTGACCATTGCGCGGAGGTTCCTTCGGTACGCCAACCTATCCTGGGTCAATGAGGAGTCCGGCTCCACCACTAGACTTACCTGGCCCAGGATGGATGGAAGGCGTACCAACCGATTACTTAGTCTCGGTCGTGATGTCATCTCGACTGTAGTGGCCGTGCTTACGGGTCATTGCATCATGGGTAGGCACACCGAGAGAATGAGGCTCCCTTTTAACGACTTCTGCCGTGGATGCAGGTCCACAGGAAGAGGAGAGCGTTATTCACTTTCTTTGTCAGTGCCCGTCTCTTGCTAGGTGTAGATATAGGTTATTTGGCTCCCCATTCCTTGTTAGCTTAACGGAACTATCATCTATTGATATCAAGGATATAGCTTTGTTCATCAAATTTTCTGGCTGGTTTTCCAGTGAGAGGTAGTCGTGCTTTTGCTGTGCAGCCCTTGCACTGATCAACTTCTTCCTTTCTCTGATTTGGCGGATCTTGGTTAGTACAGGGACTGCGTTTCACCCGTGGCATCACAACGGGCCGCCATGCGTGCTCAAATGAGCTTTGTGATATCAGAGCTACCACTATGACCTGACCTGACCTGGCGGGACCTATAGTTTAAAATCGACGCCGAATGACAGGTATTTTTATCAAAGGCGCTGAACTAATATTTTCACATACATCATTTTGTTCCAGATGAGGTTTGATGAGGTCATATAAGCTAGGGCATTGCCTGCTAGACTATGGCTACTTCAGATACTCAGGTAAAACGAGCACGTATTTTTTGCGAGAAACCTTTTTTTTTAATTCTCACAGAATGACGTGAAAAACAATATCTTCTAAGTTTTAAAAAATATCTGAAATCAGTTTTTTTTTGTATGCAGATGTAGTAAAGTTTCCTTATAACTGTGAATATAAAATTCAATAGTCCTATGGGAGCTATGAATGAATGTCCTATTCAATCCAAAATGTTTCAATAGAAAGAAAACAAAATTGTTTTTATATTTAAAGGACATCCCTTTGAGATAAATTTTATAACTTTTCTTATATATTTTTGTAATGAAAACACTTTCTTTAAATAAAACTCTCTAATGGGCATTAAAAAATGCATAAAAATAAAACGCAACTGATCAGTGGAAGGTAGGAAGGAAGAAAAAAGTATGTAACGAGATGAGTTTCTCATAAAAACCGAGGCAAAACAATTGATGGATGAACGTTTTATATTCTGTCAAGTCATTTCGGTTAATCAAAAGCATTTAAAATTCATTCTACCATTCTCTCTAGGAAAAACAAAATGTTTCAAGTTTCTTTCTTTAATAAAAAAAACAAACAAACAACGTTGAAAAGCTAAAATTACAAAACACAGGGAAAGACAAAAAAAATTTAAGTTTAAAGAGAAACATTAAAGCAAGAATTTGCAATTGGTCTGGACCAGAGAGCATTAATGAATCGTTTTTTCGCTACTACATTAAGCACTCATGAAATTTTGAAAAAAACGTGGGACTCAACAGAATTGAAATTCAGCTTTGGACTCTCATTCATTCGTACTTACCACATACATACATAATTGGCCATTACAACCCTTCAGTCAAGATTACGACCTAGCTTCTCACACCACTTATGTCGTGTGCTTTAATTTTATACATGAGTGGCGGACCTATAGTTTAAAGTCGACTCCGAACGACAGATTTTGAGAAGCTTTTTCATGGCAATTTTTACTCTCAGAGTCTTTGCCAGAAATCTGCTGAGAGGAAGTCGCCGAAGAAATATTTTTCGTTTTGATGTCTGACATGGGGATTCGAACCCGGGCCTTTCGTCTAATAAGCTAACACACTACCCAATAGACCACTGCGACTTACTTACTACAACATTGATTTATAAGTACAGTAGGTTGCAATGAGTATGCATACAACGTTGACATCAAACTCATACCATTCGAGATATGTTTGACTCATAAGTCTACCATTTAGAATCATAACTTTAGAAAAATACTTCTTAAAATACTTAGAAATGATTCGTGTAACTCTGTCTCAGTTGTTGTTGCATTTACAACAAAAGAAAAAAGACACATAAGCAAAAAAGGCAGAACAGCAAGCAGAGCAAACATACAACCTTCTAGTATGCAAAGGGTCCGCCAAAAAACTTTTTTTTTTTTGAAAATGCTTTATAAAAAACTTCAGAATATTTTCTCAAATTCCTTTTTTTATTTGAAAGTACAATCCTTCCGGTTAAAGTCGCCGTGGACTAGTAGGTAGTGTATTGGCTTATTAGACGTAAAAGCCTGGGTTCGAGTCCCAGGCTAGACATCAAAACAAAATACAGAAAATATTTCTTCGGGAATTTCATTTCATCAGCTTTCTGTCTAGAACTCTCGGAGAGTAAATAAAATTGCTACGAAAAGTTTTTCAAAAACCAGGCGTTCGGAGTCGACTTTAAACTGTAGGTCCCGCCGCTCGTGTATAAAATTAATACACACAACATAAGTGGTGTGAGAAACTAGATCAATAATCCTGACCGATGGGTTCTAAAGACCAATTATGTATGTATCCTTCCGGTTAATAATGGAAAATAATTTCATTTAAATGGCTGCCTCGGCTGGCCATGCAGTAGCCTACACGATCGGTTATCGATTGTGTGCAGCTGGATTCACGAATATTGTCCTTTAAAGCGTCAATTATCTCTGGCTTGTCGGCGTAACATTTATCTTTGACGGCACCCCACAGATAATAGAACAACGGTGTCAAATCGCAGTCCAAGGTGGCTAAACGACATCACCTCTGCGGCTGATAATGCGACCATCAAAAATAGGGTGCCAAATATCGAGTGTAGCTTCGGCTGTGTGGCACGTAGCACCGTCCTGTTGAAACCAAATGTTGCCAATATCCTCCTCTTCAATATTTGTTAACAAAAATCGTCCTTTCCTATAACGGCCACTTCTATGCTCATTTTCGAAGAAAAATAGCCCCAATTAAGCCTCTGGACCAAAATCCGCACCAAACAGTGACTCGTTTTAGGTGCATCGGCTTTTTAATGTATGTGTGCGAGTTTTCTGTGCCCCAAAAGTGACAATTTTGCTTGTTTATATACCCGACAAGATCAAAATAAGCTTCATCTGAAAAGATGATTTTTTTGCCAAAATCGGCATCTTCTGTAATTCGATCGCAGGCCCACTTAGCGAAGCGAAAACGCATAGGATACACAACCATATTCGTTCAGCGGAATATCTGTCAAATCAGACATGAGCTCAGTTTTACCAATCACGAAATAAGCACTAGTTGGAAAAAAACATTAGATGGCGGACCCGATATTTTAGTGTTCGTACGCAATTCATACTTATTTTGTGATTCGTGCATATTTGTTGAGTTATGGAGAGTCGGCATATCAACAACAACATCATACGTGTTGTGTTGTTAAGTATGTGTATGATGAGTACTTCAAACTTTGAATATGAGTAGTGAGAGAGGTTCCATGATATTAAAAGAAAGTATGAATGCGTATCAAAACTATCAGAAATTATGAATATGATTCGATTCTACTCATCTTTTTGAATACTCATTGTTGATCTCTGTTGTTTACCACAGTCATTGGTACAGTTTTAATGCAAGCTGCTGTCTTTAGGATAGAAGCTAAACTGTTTGAGCAATTCAAAGTAGATCGTGAGGTGTAAGGAAGGTACTTTTTTATTCCCTGATATCACGTTTGAGTAATTCCTTGTTTTTAGCCAAGAAAATTTAAATTTTTCCTATTATGACGGACAGAACAGATCAGCATACGAAAGATTAGATTTCTTTAAAGAATTTTTATGCCATGAGTTATGAGTAGTTGCTGTTGTTTGGTTGTTGCTATCAATGCGATTTAATTTTTGCTAAAAGAAGCAACTTTCTTGACTTGGAATATTTTTTCTGTTTCTTTGTGTTTTTGTTGGACTTCATACTCTCTAACTCCTGAAGTGCATGCATTCGTGCATGACCCCATGTTAATGTAAATGCTTCTGCTTGCGCTTTTTTTTTCCTCAATGGAACCAAGTCCATAGCCCATGTTATTAAAGCTGCTGCTGCTGCAGCTACAACTGTTTCTAAACTACAATATATTGTTGATGTTGCTACTTTTTGTAGAATTTTTACTTCGGATTTCTTTCCTTTCCTTTTGTCTTTTTTTTGAAGAAATTTTTCTCATGGAATTGCAAAAATTTTTTGGTGAGTGATATTCTATCCGAGTTTTCCTTAACAATTGTTGATAAAAAAAAAAATAAAAGGAAGTAAAAAAACACTGAAAATAGCAAATCGAAAAAGGAAATGTTTTTTCTTTCTGGTGCTGGTGCTGCTGCTACTGCTGATGCTTTATAATGTTGCACATATTTTTGGATTTTTGTTGATAAGTAAGTGAACTGAAGTAGGACTTAAAGGTTACGTACATGCATACGAGTACATGCCTTCGAGTGGGTGGCCAGGAGTTTTTTTTTTAAGAAAACTTTCAATTCTTTTTCGTTTCTTTAGTATGAAATAAAGCAATTCCAGTTTATTTTCCACAAATGCATCTTTTTGATTGTGTATGTGTGCGAATGTGTGTGTGTCTATGTACACAGGTCCAGTTGTTCTTAGGGAAATCCTTCATGCTTGTTCTACAACCAAACTGTAGTCGTTCTTTTTTCTTTTCTTCATTCTTTTATTCTCTACTTATTCGTTCACATAAATCACGTTCGCGCACAAAAGTTTTGATTTGTAAAATCAAAAGCTATTTGCGCTGTAATCAGCACAAACATTGTATCCAGAATACGGCAATAGTAAGACACACTCTCTCTCTCTCTCTCTCTCTTTCTCTCTGTCATCTTAAAATTGCCGATGCAGAAAGAAACTTCTGTAACACTCTACAGTTGGTAATGCAAAGTATGACAAGGACATTATAAAACTCAATCAAGTTCATAAATTATACGAAAATTTCTTTAAATATTAAAGAATGTATTAGAATTCGTTTTAAAGTCAAAAAAATTTGTTGAGGCGCACCCTATAATTCGCTGGAAATCAGAATTCGTGTACGTATTTCATCCAAGTAAAAGCAACAGTGTTTACATTTATAGAGATCTTGAGAAGGTGAAGCCACGAATATTTGCCTTCAAGAACATTCATCAGACTGTTTACGTTGCCATATAAAAGGCACGACAAAGCAGGCAACTAAGTTAGTAAAACTTCAGTCAGTCTTGTGTGAAGACGCCGTGCGTTTGAAGAGGCTTCAAGAACTCTGTTACAAAGATCTGTCGAATAATTGCCTAGTTATTGTTATTATTTATGCAAAGAGTATAAACAAAGGAATAACAAAGAAAAGCAATTGTTGTTGTTTACATCAAGTTGTAAACAGTGACACACAGAATTGTACGATTAATAAAGGATTTTAATTAAAATTAAAAACAAATTTACTTTTTATTTTATTTGCAATCTACATGCTCATATTTTAAACGTTTTTTTAAAGATAAAAACGTTACAATAATGTTCGTAGAATATTGGGATCCCATGCAACTTAACGCTGGGCAATGACAAAAAAGTTGATCAATAGTTGCTATGCAAACATATTGTCTAGAAGCTCTAGAGCCCAGTAAGGATACTTGCCATCCGGGTTAGTTTAACCTTACTTAACAAGCTCATGGTGTAATAAATACCTGAAAATCTGGAACGTTTCCTAGTTACTCAATGTACTGTTTCGTTATTCCTTAGCATTCCATTTGATGTTGTAGTTTGCTTCACTAATTTAGTTTCAGTTTAGTGCCCCGGGAAGGCTTAGAAAATTCCTTCTGTAAATAGCTGGTTGTGAAAGTTATATTGTTTCCCCTCCTTAGTGACTAGGCAACCAAATAATAGAGGGTTGATTATAAAACCTGGAAGAATTGCTAATCGCTCGCCTCTCTACAGAGTTTTAGGACGCCACTGGCTAAATTGCCGTTTAGGTGGCATTATTCAAATCAAATTGGTAGTGGTTTACCACAAACACTTCCTGTTTGCATGTTGTTCTGTATAGAGCTTGTCATTGTGCTTAGCTAAATGGAAGCTCTCGCTCTGGTTTCTGATTTTGTTAGACAACCAAACCAGTCCTATCCTTACTAGCAACAAATTTCTACGTTAAGCTAAGCCAGATTCGGTTGTAGTGATCTGTTCAACACCTGACCTTTAGTCAGGATTACCACCTAGTTTCTGACAGCTTCCATGTTGTGTGTGTGTCCGTTAAATTTATCCAAACGAATATCAAATTTTTAAGAAATACAGTCGAACTTCTATAAATTGAATCACCATTATTCAGAAAAAAACTTCAACTTATGAAAATTTTTTTGAGGTCGCCGTGGTGTAGTAGGTAGTGTGTTGGCTTATTAGACGAAAGACCCGAGTTCGAATCCCAGGTCAGACATCAAAACGAAAATTTGAAAATAATTTTTCGGTGACTTCCTCTCAGCAGATTTCTGGCAAAAACTCTGAGAGTAAAAAAATTGTCATGGAATGCTTCTCAAAAAAAAATGTGTCGTTCGGAGTCGGCTTTAAACTGTAGGTCCCTCCTCTCATGTATAAAATTAACGCACACAACATAAGTGGTGTGAGAAGCTAGGACGTGGTACAATGGCTCAATTCGACCACCGAGTACTGTACTTGTCAGAATTGACAAGTACACGTCCTGTAACCTAACCTAACCTATAGAAACTTCAAGTTAAAGAAGCAAAACTTGATAGAATTTCCCTCCAAGATGCTGTTGCTGTGCTTCAAATTAAAGAAAATGTAAACAATAGAAGTTCAAATTATAGAAGTTTTACTGTAGTTGAAGGCAATTTTTAATCTGCTCTTGGTGTTATTCGTTTTGTTCGAAGATGTCTAGGCTGTAAAGTTGCCGTATAGCTAGTAGGTACTGTATTGCCTTATTACAGATGATATTGTGGTTCAAACCTTGGACCAAACATATCCCATATCTGTTCAATATTTCTACAAAATTTCAAACCCCTAGAGACACTGATACGGTAGTATAGGATGGTAGTATCGAACATGATGGTATGGTAACATGCATGGATTTTATTGAGAAAATAATACCGAAGAGGAATACTGATATTCGGAAAGAGTATATCTGCTTTAGCATGTTCATCAACCACATAATTATCCGAGACATATCTGTGATCCAAGTCGCCGTGATCTAGTGGGTAGTGTGTTGGCTTATTAGACAAGAGGCCCGGGTTCGTATCCCAGGTCAGACATCAAAACGAAAAATATTTCTTCGGCGACTTCCTCTCAGCAGATTTCTGGCAAAGTCTCTGAATGTAAAAATTGCCATGAAAAAGCTTCTCAAAATCTGTCGTTCGGAGTCGACTTTAAACTGTAGGTCCCGCCACTCATGTATAAAATTAACGCACACAACATAGGTGGTGTGAGAAGCTAGGTCGTAATCCTGACTGAAGGGTTGTAATGGCCAATTATGTATGTATGTATGCCTGCATTAGCATGTTCATCAACCACACAATTATCCGAGACATATCTGTGATCAAGAATCCATATGAGATTGAAACCAAACTGCTTCAAATGTCAGTGAAGGTAGCAACCATTTATGGTCAGACTTCTCGATTGTGTGCTGAATACCATCCATTTTCATACGATCTTTACCAAGCGCATGTTAGAGTCACTTCCTCCAAATTCTTTGAATTCTTTTTTATGTTCCGCTACAATTTTTGATAATTTTTATGAGCCGCACCATCATTTTTAAAGCTTCATTGTTGTAGTAGCACCATAGGAATACATTCTACTTCACTGTGACTGAATTACTTCCGCATTTTTGTAAGCCTGACGTGGACGGAAAAAATTGCTCCTTCTACGTTAAGTATGTGCGTTTATTTGCCACTTTTTTTTTTTTGCTTGTTTTTCTAATTTAAAAATTTCTTTGTTTTTGTTTGATTTCAACTACGTCCAGAGATGCGTATTTGTAATGCCTTAGATGGTGTTGTTTTATAACATTCCGACAGCACGTTGCAACATCATTCACAAGCATAACAATGTTTAAGAATCGCTGCTGCATTCTTTTAAGTTTTCAATTTCAATTGCAACAGCACAGCTCGGACTCTCTTTCTTTCTCTCTAATGTTATCTGCCGTTGCATTTCATTTCATTTGTTTTTTGCCTTTTCAATTCTATTTTTTTCTTAATTTTTTTTGTTAAGTTTGTATATTTTTCGTTGAGCTTTTTAATATTTTTCTTAATCTTTTTTTGTTTTATTTT
Source organism: Sarcophaga peregrina (assembly GCA_014635995.1). Taxonomy (NCBI): domain Eukaryota; kingdom Metazoa; phylum Arthropoda; class Insecta; order Diptera; family Sarcophagidae; genus Sarcophaga; species Sarcophaga peregrina. The sequence continues at coordinate 5,568,569 of CM025789.1, forward strand.
TTGTTGCTTTTGTTTGAAGCGAAGATAAATCTGTTTTTGATGGGATTATAAAAAGAAGTTTTTTTTCCTTTTCTTTGCTCTTCTTAATTCGTATGCAAAACATTGAAGAAAAAGATAAGAAAAGTAAAGAAATTATTCACAATTTTCGGAATGTGCAAGACAAATTTCTAAGAAATGTTTTTTTTTACAAGCACTTGCATATCAGAGATCAACAATGAATCGTTTTTTCACTACTCATAAGCACTTATGAAATTTTGAATATAAATGAGTGAGTCAATAATATTGAAATTAAACTATGTACTCTGATTCATTCATTCATATTCACTACACAACGTTGATTTATAACAACAGGTTGCAATACAACATTGAAATCAAACTCATACCATTCGAAAAATGTTTGATGTACAGTCTTAGCTCAGGGATGGAAAAGTTGGTACAATTGTACTTTTTTTTAGCACTATTTGGAAGTCAAAAACTCCATAGCACCTCAATGACTTATTTAGCACTATTGAAAAATGTTCCCTACTTTATTACATCATCACTCAAATATTCTATCTCATCAGTGTATAATTTTTTTGTTTTCATTTCATTTGCATATGGCAACTCATTGCTAACTTGACATATCAAGAGTTATAAAAGGAATATTATCCGTTCCACATTCATCGGCAAATGCAGAAAGGATATTTTCATACCAAAATTTAATAAAAATCAAAGAGACAAATAGACTGTTTCCTTTGACAGTCTCTCTAATTTAATCCAAACAAGGAATTTATTGAAGTCATTTAAATAGTGTTCGCAACAATTTTAAAATAACAAATAGTTTCCTGGTACAAAATTTATCATAAATAGTGATTTAAAATTTAGATCTCATAAACTTTTTTATTCCTTTATAGTTAAGTATTAAAGTACGTTCCTAAGTTTATCTATTAGAAAGCGCTTTTCATAATTATAGCACCACCAGCATTTCAATAATAACAAACAATGAATTGTCTTCAGGTCATATTCTCTGATGAAAAAAAGTGGAACTTAGATATACCAGATGGCTATCCACACTACTGTCATGATCTTAGAAATTCAAATTTTGGGAATATAGTCTATTGCTGAGGGGTTATTTCTTTAAGTGGTTGCCTCGAATTTCAGTTTCCATCTACGCGAATGTATAGCACAGAGTACAATACTATTCTTAGCTGTAGTTTGTTGCTCTTCTTGATAGAAAATAATGAAAAAATCTATTTTACAATAGGACAATGCCAGAATTCATGTCAGCAGACAGATGATGGAATAGTTCCGTAAACAATCAATTGAGGTTTTATCGTGGCTAGCTTACTCTCCTGATATGAATATTATTTAAACGTTTTCCCAAACAAATTCCCCATTCTTGCCCGAAGATTATATTCAAAATAACAGAGAATTTACCAGTGCTGAAAATTTGAAATTAAAAATGATCGGAAGAGTGGATGAAAATAGACGGAGAAATATTAAATAATCTTTATAAGAATATCAAAGATCGAATATTTACTTTAATAAGGGGGGGGGTTTACTAAGTTTTAAGTATAAATATTTTTGGTAAATAAAACTTCTTATTGAACAAAATGATGAGACTGGTGCTATAATTTTGCAAAGACTAAAAACATTAATTTTTATACTGAAAACAAAATGGCGCTAACAATTTGAAAAATTTTCTGTTATTTTTGTTCATTTACATTAATACTACACACAATGAAATGAATTGTCATTTATATTTTTATTAATTTATATTAAAAAAAAACTTTTAAAAAAGAAAAAAGTGAATTTAGTACAATCGATCTGAAAAAAGTACAATTTTTTTGTGAACGCTAGTACAATTTGTTAAGACCAATTTCCCATCCCTGTCTTAGCCATTTACAACTACAACAACAAAAAAGACACATCAGCTAAAACACAAAGCAGCAAGCAGATCAAACACACAACCTTCTAGTAAGTATTTTAGTGTTCGTACGCTATACATACTTATTTTGTGCTCCTTCGTGTAAATGTTGAGTTATAGAGAGGGGACCAGATCAACAACATCATACATGTTGTGTTGTTAAGTATGAACATGAAGAGTACTTGAAACCTTGAATATGAGTAGAGATACCATGATATAAACAAAAGTTTGAATGCGTATACCTTCCTTCCTTCCTTAATTGGCCATAACAACCCGATTAACGGATTTCGGCCTGCCGCAACACATCCTTCCAGGCGCCTCTACTTCTTGCGCGCCTAGGCCAATTGGTCACACCAATCGATGACAGGGCTTCTTCGATTTGGTCCTTCCAACGGACACAAGGTCGTCCTCTTCGCCGACTTCTGCAGATTCCCGCATCAAACACTCGTCTCGCCGGAGCATCCTCCTCCATTCGAACGACATGACCGAGCCAGCGCAGCCGCTGGATATTAATACGCAGTACAACGTCCAGGTCGTTGAGGAGCTCATACAGCTCACTGTTAAATCGAATGCGAAAATCATCGCCAACTCGCACTGGACCGAAGATCTCACGTAAGACTTTTCTCTCGAATACTCTCAAGGCAGCTGCATCAGTTCTTAATACAGACCATGCTTCTGCGCCATAAAGAAGCCTGGGTAGGATGAACGTCTTGTAGAGTATTAGTTTCGTCTTGCGAGAGAGGTCTCTGCTACTCAATTGCCTATTGAGACCATAATAGCACCTGTTGGCAAGAGTAATCCTGCGCTTGATCTCCAGACTGACATGATTTTCGGTGGTAACGGCGGAGCCAAGGTAAATGAATTCCTTGTTATCGACCGTAATTTGAGAATCAATACGCCGCACGGCTCTACTTGTCGATAACATATACTTCGTTTTGCCCTCATTTACTGCCAGACCCATCTTCTTAGACTCCCGTTCAATAGCACTAAAGGCAGCAGTGACATCTCGTTTGGTACGCCCTATGATCTCGATGTCGTCAGCGTACGCAATGAACTAGACACTTTTATGAAAAATAGTGGACACTTTTTTGAATGCGTATACATACATGCATAATTGGTCATTACAACTCTTCAGTCAGATTAGGACCTAGTTTCTCACACGTAAATTTTTATCTATGAGTAGCGGGACCTACAGTTTCAAAGTCGACTCCGAACGACAGATTTTTGAGAAGCTTTTCATGGCAATTTTTTTACTCTCAGAGCCTTTGCCAGAAATCTGCTGAGAGAAAGTCGCCGAAGAAATATTTTTCGTTTTGATGTCTGACCTGGGATTCGAACCCGGGCCTTTCATCTAATAAGCCAACACACTACCTACTAGACCACGGCGACTTCAAGGGGATTACACACTGTTATTAAAATTCCAATAGGTTAGGTTAGAGGACGTGTACCTGTCAATCAAGACAAGTACAACACCCGGAGGTCGAATTGACCCATTGTACAACGATAATAGAGGGGTTAGGATGAAAGGAGTGTATGTAGGAAAGGGGGGGAGTGAGAAGCGGAGGAATCACACAGACCAGACACAACAAAAAGGAAGGGAGAATGCAACTACACTGATGAAATTCTAACACCTCACAACCAGCCTAAGCCACTAATAAATCTGTGGAGAGCCTTGATGTCGACTCTCGACACTGAATTCAAGCTCCCAAAGGAGACCCTGCCAATTGTCCTCAATCTCAATCTACCAAGGGCTGGGCAGTTACAGAGGAGTTGTTCGATAGTTTCCAATATTCCCTGCAATAGTCCGGCTTGGATCTGTTCCAGATCCCCGTCAGCGACCTAATCTCGCAATGCCCTGTGATAAAACCGACAAACAACCAATAAAAGTTAAAAAATTTCTTATTTTTAGCCTGAAAATTTAAATTTTTTCTATTAAGACGAACAGAACAGATCAGAACACCAGATTTAGATTTCTTTAAAAAGAATTTTTGTGTCATATTAAGAGCGATTTAATTTTTGTTAAAAGAAGCAACTTTCTTTCGCTACTCATAATATGATGAGTATTTTAAACTTTCAATATGAGTAGAGGTTCCAATGAAAATAAAAGAAAAATGAATGCGTATCAGAAGCAGCCTTACCGCTGGAAATTTTGAAGAAGTCGCACAAAAAGGGTGTTTTGGCAGTAAAAAGGGGCAACATTTTTAAAAGAAAAGAAAATGATCTAATACAGCTAAAAAAATAAATTTTTATTGGATTTTGTAATATACATTAACAAACACATAATAAGTTCATTTTTTTGATAATTTTTCCAATTTTTTATAATAGAAACAAATTTTTCGATAAAAATTAATAAGCCTACACAAAAGTTTTAATTTTTTTAAAGTTATTGGTCTGTTTTATTTCTAGCTTTAAAATGTAATTTCATTCAAATGTATGAACGTTAGGGCATTTAAATTTCAAAAATAAAAAATGCATTTTTAAATTTATTAAAATTCCATTTTTTGCTAACCCAATATATAATCAAAAAACAGTTCATTAAAAATAAATACAAAATTATACAAAATTGAGTATTTTGTAACAAATTAAAAAACAATTCAAAATTACTAATTTTGTAATAAATTAAAAGATATGAAGTTAATAAGCAACATACATTTCAAACAATTACGCTTCACAGAAACTAATTCATTCACTGATGAAATAATTTCCTCTTCGCATTCTAAAAGACTTTCATGACTAGATGACGGCTGATCTCTTTTGTCTTTTAACAAAAACCTAACATTTAAAGTTATTACTATTAGTTATACAATTATAATTCCAAAACTAATTTATATTTTAGAGTAATCGAAAAAACAATGATGAGATGAATCAAAGATCCTTTTTGAATATTTCATGATGTTTTCATATTTCTTACAAAGAAAGTATACGAAAATTTGGTATCGCATGAAAGGTCTTTGAAAGACGCTTTAAAGTATTTAACAAACTTTTTGGCTTTTAAGTTTTTTTTATTAATTTACACAGACCAGAAAATTGTTAACACAGATACCAAAATATACTCTAGTATATATGTCTATGGTCTAGTATATAGCCTAGTCTATAGTCTAGTCTATTCTCCAGTTTAAAGTCTAGTATATAGTCTAGTAGGTAGTGTGTTGGCTTATTAGACGAAAGGCCCGGGTTCGTATCCCAGGTCAGACATCAAAACGAAAAATTTTTCTTCGGCGACTTCCTCTCAGCAGATTTCTGGCAAAGACTCTGAGAGTAAAAATTGCCATGAAAAGCTTCTCAAAAATCTGTCGTTCGGAGTCGACTTTAAACTGTAGGTCCCGCCATTCATGTATAAAATTTACGCACACAACATAAGTGGTGTGAGAAGCTAGGTCGTAAACCTGACTGAAGGATTGTAAAGGCCAATTATGTATGTATGTATATAGTCTAGTATATAATCTAGTCAATAGTCTAATCAATAGTCTAGTCAATAGTCTAGTCTGGTCTATAGTCTAGTCTATATTCTAGTCTAAAATTCAAATTTAATAACAAATTTTTAATCTTGGATCATTCTACTCACTTGTCCATTTTAATGTAATAATTATTAATGTAAATATAAAAAAAAAATACTTTTTCTAAAAAGGGGGAATAAAGGGTCAAAAATCTTGAAGAGTGTCAGATTTAGTTCTCAGATTAGGGTCTCTGAAAAAGTGTCAAATTGCGACTTTAGTCTCTCAACGGTAACGCTGATCAGAAATATCAGAAATTATGAGTATGATGCGATTGTACTCATCTGTTTCAATACTCATTGCTGATCTCTGATCCTCAATAAACTGTGACTGTGTCTGTGTCTGGTATTTAATAACAACAACAACAACAACTAAAACTGTCTGTTTTATTTAATTTTTGTCTATTTTGTTTTTAACAATTAAAAATAAAAATCTTTTATCAATTGCAATGAATTTAATTACATTTATGGACAACAACTAAAACAACAACAAACAATAAACGACTAGCTTTTGAAAGCCAAAAACACACACATTTTTAAATAAAATTTAAAAACTAATAGAGAGAGATAGGGAGACAGACAATGTGAATGAAAGAGAAAGAGAAGACAATAATTGTAGACAGAATTTGCTTAAGGCGTTTATTTTTCCTGTTTTTCTTCCTCTTGGTGTAGTTGTTGTCCTCTTCAGTAAGTCTTTCCGTTTTGCTTTGTTGTTATCAATAAAAATGAAAATAATTAAAGAAATAAAAGAAAAAAAGAATTGAAATTTTTAATAATAAAATAATAAAAAGAAACAATAACAACAACAAACAAATTAAATAACAATTCAATTTACAAATTCGACAAATTCTTTGGCCATCAAAAACAACAAACAAACAAAACAATTATCAACAACAAAAAAAACCCTAAAAACATAGAGAAATAGAAAGAGAAAGGAACCAAAATGCAGGATAACAATAACAACAACAATAAATAGGAATTTTTTGACTTGAAAATTTTTAACAAAAAAAATAAAAAAAATAGAAAAACAGAGAAAAATATTCACTTTCATGTTTTTCTCTATCACAATTAAATCTCAATGAAGAGTTTGAAAATAATTTTAAATAAAAAAACAAAAGAAAAAACGAAAGAAATTTTAAATAAATTTTAAACAAAATTTTGTACATTTTATACTGGAAAATAAAACCCTGTGGGCTAGACAAACATAAGGTATTAGGGGTTGCCAATCAGTGATTAGCAATGAGTATTCAAAAGAATAAAAAGAATCGAATACTCATAATATCTCATACTAATACGCATGAAGTCGCCGTGGTCTAGTAGGTAGTGTGTTGGCTTATTAGACGAAAGACCCGAGTTCGAATCCCAGGTCAGACGTCAAAACGAAAATATGAAAACACTTCTTCCGCGACTTCCTCTCAGCAGATTTCTGGCAAAGACGCTGAGAGTAAAAATTGCCATGAAATGCTTCTCAAAAAATGAGTCGTTCGGAGTCGATTGTAAACTGTAGGTCCCGCCACTCATGTATAAAATCAACGCACATAACATAAGTGGTGTGAGAAGCTAGGACGTTATACAATGGGTCAATTCGAGCACCAGGTACTGTACTTGCCAGAATTGACAAGTACACGTCCTCTAACCTAACTAATACGCATTCATGCTTCCTTCAATATCATGGAACCTCTACTCATATTTAAAGTGTGAAGTACTCATAATATTCATAATTAAAAACACAACACGTATGATGTTGTTGATGTGTCCACTTTCCTACACGAATCACAAAATAAATATGAATCGCTTACGAACACCCAAATACTCACTAGAAGGTTGTGTGTTTGCTCTCTGCTTGCTGCTCTGCCTTTTTCGCTTATGTGTCTTTTTTTTGTTGTAAATGCAACAACAGCTAAGACACTAAATGTTGATGAATGATTCGAGTCTCACTAATCCTTTATAAGTATTTTGAATAAAGTTATGAATCAAACATATTTCGAATGCTATGAGCTTGATGTCAACGTTGTACTCATGTACTCTTTGCAACCTGTACTTATAAATCAACGTTGTGGTAAGTATGAATGAATCCGAGTATAAAAAACTAAAATGAATTGAAAAAGTATTCAGAAAATTATCTAGTAAATCTGCTATGCCTCTCTCTTTCTTTATCAATTCCTTAGCATACAAATAACATGAGGTTAGTTTCCCTGAAAATCTCGAAATTCCAGCCAGACTACAATCAAGTCTCTCACGATTCCATCTTGCCGGTTTTTTTTGTCCATGAACTCTGGAATTTCTCAGGGAATTCAATGCGATTTATAACAACGATAGCTCCATTAGACAATCAAAAAAGTGTAAGTCAGTGGTCGCCGTAGTCTAGTAGGTAGTGTGTTGGCTTATTAGACGAAAGACCCGAGTTCGAATCCCAGGTCAGACATCAAAACGAAAATTGGAAAATAATTTTTCGGTGACTTCCTCTCAGCAGATTTCTGGCAAAAACTCTGAGAGTAAAAAAAATTGCCTTGGAATGCTTCTCAAAAAATGTGTCGTTCGGAGTCGACGAATTAACGCACACAACATAAGTGGTGTGAGAAGCTAGGACGTAGTACAATGGGTCAATTCGACCACTGAGTACTGTACTTGTCAGAATTGACAAGTACACGTCCTCTAACCTAACCTAAGAGTAAGTCAAATGACACTGCCAAATGAAGTGGGCAATACTCTCTTTCTCCCATTGTATGACAAGCCGAGGAATCCTTAGATAGGACAAAAGAGTGCTAAGATAAAATAATGTCCCATCGCAAAGAGACAATTGTAGTGGTGGCTTGTGATAGAGCCTTTATTAAAGAAAATTTTTGAAATACATCGTATTCTGTATCTGATCTATCCAGTAAGTGAAAAACAGCTCCTTCCTTCTCCTTCAAGTCGCAACTTCTTCAGATATTACGTGAAGCCGATGGTCACCCATTTCAATTAAGCTATGAGAAAAAGTACGCAAAATTAAAAGACCAAAAATGTTTTGTTTCGTCCTGCCAATGTTAAAGTTCGGCAAGTTCAACATTGGGATAGAACTGGTATCCTCTTCTAACCAGGAAGCGTTAGTCAAAGAGAAAAATGATTTCTCTGATTTTTATCATAATCGCGGTCATAATCGCGGTTAGATCATAATCGCGATCGACGTATAAAACTGTTCACATATTCTGGGCTGACCCAGGGTCCCGAATCAGGGACACTTTAGATTAATCCGCTACTTCAAAGAAATATGAGACGTTCAGTTTAGATGTCGGCGCGAAGTTCAAACGAGACTTAGTGGGCTCCTGGCTGGCCAAGCAAAACAATATATTTGCAGCAGACATTTAAGTGCCATGAGCACAGCTATGTCCCTCAAGCGAAGATCATATTCGGTTTTTACACACATAGGACAAAAACATCAACAAAGTTCGTTAAAAAGAGCGTAAAAATGCATTCAGTTGTGTGTCATCTTTCAGTGAAGCAGGTTCTCATGGCTTCTTTTTAAGATTTTTTTGTATATCAGTTATACACCCAAAGAAAAATTACAATTGGATTCAATATTTTCTAGTGAGATTCACTAATAACAATGAGAAATGATCTCTATTTTTGGAAGAATATTTGTCAAGTTAAATACGCCATCTTTAGAGATTTCGTGTTGTACATTTTCTATTTTCAACTACATAAACACATTATTAGTTTAGACTTGAAAATATTACTAACAATTTTCCTCTGGGTTATACACATGCCTTTCACAAATACACACTTATTTTTCTCATGTTGTCTTTGGCTATGAGTATTAGCTGGAAGTCACTGCACTAATCTGGAAGTAGATAAGAGTCGCTGATCTTCGTATATTTCATTAATACACCGCATTGCGTTTTATCAGCCAACATCAAAGAGTAAATGTATCTTTTCAGAGAATTCGGGGACAAATGTGACATTCTACACCTAAGCACCCCTTTAGGTAGTTGTAGGAGACCCCATAGTCACTCTGTATTGAGAAATAACGGTTCATAGCCAGAGACCTGCGCCGAGCAAATTTGTCGGTGGCGGCGGCTAAAATTGAAAAGCTTTCGGCGGCGGCTTTAAGTCGGCTGTCAGCCGAAATATGGTAAGATTTCGGCGGCGCCTTTATTTCGGCTGTGATCCAAAAAATGGCTTTCATATATCCCATAAATCTTGGTTGCTCCACTATGTTAAAGGGCCTTAGATCTCTGCAGCACATTTGCACAAGCAGACGCGCATTAGCAAATTTTTCGGAATCTGCATTTTTAGAACTTCTTGGCAATATGAATTTTGATTTGGCATTCGAATTTTAAAATTTTTTCAATTTTACATCAATACCATGAGCACGTAAATGGTTACAGAGGTTTGATGTCGATGTAGAAACTCCAAACCTGAAATTATTTCGCATTTTATAACACTTACAAAAAACAACTTTCAGAAATGAATATTCCAAATAAAATTTCCCAAAAAATTTGGCAAAAAGCTAATTGAAATAGGAGTTTCATTATTGTTTTGGGAAAATCTCCTCTCAATTTTCTTTAAATTTAATTCCTGGATAGAAGTAATATATGTAATTACCCCTTTAAACGCATGGGGGGCTCATCAAAGCAAACTTTATACATGTGATACTTTATAGCACAGGATTATTTCCAATAACCATTTGACAAAAATGGTGTCAAACTATTGACCCTGCTGAAGATTTTTTGTTTAAAAGGATTTGGGCTTTTTAATTTTTGTTTCGGTGGCTAGTAATTTTTCGTATTCGTTTATATCATTGTCAATACCATTAAAAACAGCAAGGTCGTCATCGGAATCAGATGAATTTAACTCATTTAAATTATTATTTAAATTTTGAAAGAAATTTGTAATTTTTTGGTTCTCCATTTTAAATTTTTATGTCTTTAAAAAAAATTTAACGTTAAGTTAAAAATGTTACCACATTCACCAAAAAACAAGAAAAGGTGTTCAAAATTACCATATCAAGAAATTAAATATTTTTATTATTAACTTATCAAAAATAGGAAGAAAAAAATTCAATAATGTATTTAAGTCAAGTAAAAGGAAATATATAAATATCATATTTTATATATATTAAAAATTTATTGTATACAATATTAAAAACATATTTTCATATATTCTTAAATACAAAAAACGGCGGCTGAATTTAAGCCGACTTAAACCGAATAAATCTTCGGCGGCGGTGGCTTTTAAATTTTATCGGCGGCTCGGCTTAGCCGGCTGTCAGCCGATCGGCGCAGGTCTCTGTTCATAGCTGCTTAGACCAGCAACAATGCCTAATAAATTTTCTGTAAAACGAGCAAAAATAATTTTGTCTTCTAAAATATCATATTCAACGTATCGAAACCCCTATCAATAATGGAACTTATGTTCGATATCGATAATAGAAAATCGATAACAATTTAATAAAAAATTTTATTTTAATTTTTCCACAAAAATTTTCGTTTGATTGTTCATGCAAGTGCATGTGCAAGTGCATGTGTCGAGCATGTGAGAATATCAGCATTTGTGAAACTATTTTTCCTATACACTCTCTTCTCTGTCTCTCTCTCTCTCTCTCTCTCTTTAATATAAATTCCTGTATAATTTTAAATATCTATGTGTATAGGTGTGTGTGTGTGTGTGTGTGTTTATATTTTATAAAAATAAAAACAACAACAACAATAAATAAAAAATTAAAAAAAAAAACTGAAAACTAAAATCAGTATTCATGCATGCATGTGTGAGTGAACAAAAATATTTTCTAGTCATTTGTGGTTGCATAATTTAATTAAAAATGTTTATTTAACCATTTCATAGGAGACAGTTATACATACATACATAGGCATACATACATACATACATATCTATATGCATATACAATCGCACATATATGTACACTAACATAGAGATAGAGTTTCATGGTGGCATAAATTTATGGGGAAAAGTGAGCAAAACAAAAAGAGAAAGAAAGCAAAAGACTCAAACACAGACGTATAACAGACAGGAAACAAACGGAAACATACTGTTGTTGTCTAATATTTACAGTTGCACTTATACACACACCCATGTTAGAGTGTGTGTGTCTCTCTTTTTATATAAAAAATTAAAAACACTTACACGCACACACTTTTATAAAGACAGGGAAAGTAAAACTGTGTAGTCTTTAATGTTTGTATGACTTAAAGAAAAATGGAATAAAAAAAAAACCCATGAATTCCTTGACAAGACCAAAAAAAAACAGGAATTATTTACACCAAAAGTAACAACAACAACAACAAATTATTGTATTTGTACACTGTTTAGTAGTTCATCCATACATCCATAAAGCATTATGGTAACAGGGCGCTTTAAAAGGATTTGAAAAACCTAATGTCGTGGTCATCAGAATCAGGTGGACAGGGGTGTTGACTAATTAGATAAAAGCGTTAAAGTTGCCATGGTCTAGTAAATAGCTTATTAAACGTGAGGTCACCCAAAGTCAGACATCTCCAACCAAACGAAATTTGAATATTTCTGCGGCGACTTCCTCTCAGCCGATTGCTGGCAAGATCACTGGGCATAAAATAAAATTGCCACATGAAAAGTTTCTCAAAAATCTTTTATGGCTAAAATCATATTTTAAAAATGAGCGCCCTGGTAGTCTAGTGGGTAGTGTGCTAGACTATTAGCGTGAGGGTCGTGGGTTCGATTCCCACCAGAGGCTCTGGTCTGTGACACTACTCCGGGCATATGGTCGAAGTTACTCAGCTCGTACATGAATATAATATAATTTGCAATTGTATTGTAATTCTTAAATAAATATTTTAAAAATGGTGTGAAAAGCTAGGTTGTAATCCTGACTGCAGGGTTCTAACCTCAAACCTCAGCTGTGATAACTTGAAATCCCTTCTTTAAGGTCTTTTGCGAAAGTATTGAGAACAAATAATTTAAAAGCTTCTCAGGCAAATCTGTCGTAGGGAGTCACTGTTAACCTATCGGTCCTGCTATTCATGGATGAAATGCGTCACATAAAACATGGATGACTAATGGAGTATCTTAGTATCTACCGACGAGATACATCTCACTGAATTTGCTCTCTCTCTCTCTCCCTAAAGGCATTTTAGCCCTTTATTATTTTCATGAAAGGTGCTAGTGTAGAGGTGCTTGAGTTCGAAGATCATACTATTTATTCTACTAATTGTAGTACTAGTGCGTATGAGCATCCAGAAGTTTCCTTCTCTTCGACGTATCAACACCGCACATCTTCCAAGCAGGTGTCCTGGTCATTCGTTTAGAGGTCGCCGTAGTCTAGTAGGTAGTGTGTTGGCTTATTAGACTGAAGGCCCGAGTTCAAAATCCAGGTCAGACATCAAAACGAAAGTATGAAAATATTTCTTCGGCGACTTCTTCTCAGCAGAGTTCTGGCAAAATCGCTGAGAGTAAAATAAAATTGTCACATGAGAAGTTTCTTAAAGATCTGTCGTTGTTGAAATCGACTTTAAACTGTAGGTTCTGCCACTCATGTATAAAATTAACACACACACACAACATAAGTGGTGGGAGAAGCTTGATCGTAATCCTGACTGAAGAATTGTAATGGCCAATTACGTACGTATATATGGTTCGTTTTGTTTCTGGTTGTTGTATGTAGTTGCCTAAATTTTAAGACAATTTTCCGAACACTTTCTTTTACAAAACCCTGTCTTTTAGCACCCCCTTCATCTACTACAACATATAATTGTTATGACGTATACAATGTATGTATGTTGGTATACCCTCACTTACATTTTTCTAAAATAATTCCTTAAAAAAATATTTCCCAAACACTATTGTGTCTGTGCATCATTTGTGGCCTTTGCGGGTGGCCAAATTGTTGGAATATAAAACAAATTTTGTCAGGTATCAGCAAAAAATCGTTTCTTCGTTACTCAAAAGCACTCATAAATATAAGTGAGTAAGTCAATAATATTGAAGTTTAACTATGTACTCTGGTTCTGATTCATACTCACTACAACGTCGATTTATATAGTTCAGGTTGCCATAAGTATGCGTACAAACGTTAACATCAAATATGTTTTATTCATAAGCCTACTCATTTAACATCATAACTTTAGAAAAATACTCGTTTAATACTTATAAATGATTCGAAAGAAGAAAAAAGGAAAGACAAAGACATCATGCAAAGCAAACACACAGTCATCTAGTACGTATTTTAGTGTTCATACTTATTTTGAGATTCGTATATATGTTGAGTTATGTAGAGTCGGTACATCATGAGTGTTGTGTTGATGAGTACTTCATACTTTCAATATGAGGAGAGGAGGTTCCATGATATTAAAATAAGTGTGAATGCTTATGAGTATCAGAAATTATGAGTATGATTCGATTCTACTCATATTTTTGAATACTCGTTGCTGATCTCTGTTGCATATCCTACTCCAATTCAGGAATTCTTGGGCAGGGACATGTAATTTAAAAAATTAAGGCAAACTTTTATGCGCAGAACTAATTATTCTTCAAATAATCAATAATAAGGCAACAGATAGTCAAACCGAACCAGTTGCAATAATTTTACTCATTTTGTAGTAGATTTGTGTGAAAGTTTTAAATTATTCGACCTTTTTCGAATTTAACATCGAAAATTTCAAAATTCAGAAACAAAATTCTTAGAAATTCATGAGATATTTTAACTTAATTTTATAAACAACTTTAAGGCCCAATTTCCTGTTTTTTCGAAATTAATTTTGCCCTCAACCAATAAGTTTGTTTAATTTTTTTTATTTACCAAAACATTCTTTAAATTACTCTGTCAGAGTGTAAAAAAATTTTGTGGAAATTAAATCAACCACAATTTGTGCAACAAATTGTAAATAAAATCATACAACAACAACAATAGCGATTACAATAACAATAACAGAAAGTGAACAAGAAATTTTCCAAAAAAAAAAGGGAAAGCAAATTAAAAAACAATCACTTTCCAGGAGATGTATTTCGAAAGCATCTCAGCATACATTCCACGCAATTTGCTCTTTCAAAAAACCTTTTGGGGTTTTTAAAATTTTCTTTAGAAGTGTTAGAGTCCTACGTTTTCTTCTATTGGTTAATTCGTTTTCCTCATTATATTTTATGGGGCTAGAAGTGACCAATATTCTGAACAAGTGTAGTGTTTGGGTATAAACTGCACGATTACTATCCTCATATTATTCCTAGATAGTCTAATGCATGACCCAAATATCTTCTCATTGAATTTGAAATTGCCTCTATAGGCCATTAGAGAGAGAGAGAGAGAGAGAGAGCAAATTCAGTGAGATGTATCCATTAGTCATCCATGTGTTATGTGGCGCATTTCATCCATGAATAGCAGGACCGATAGGTTAACAGTGACTCCCTATGACAGATTTGGCTGAAAAGCTTTTAAATTATTTGTACTTTCACAAAAGACCTTCAAGAAGGGATTTCAAGTTATCACAGCTGAGGTTTGAGGTTAGAACCCTGCAGTCAGGATTACAACCTAGCTTTTCACACCATTTTTAAAACATGATTTTAGCCATAAAAGATTTTTGAGAAAATTTTCATGCGGCAATTTTACTTTAAGCTCAGAGATTTTGCCAGCAATCGGCTGAGAGGAAGTCGCCGCAGAAATATTTAAATTTCATTTAGTTGGAGATCTCTGACTTGGAGTTTCACGTTTAATAAGCCAACACACTACCTACTAGACTACGGCAATTTCCACTACAATTCATGAATTCATTTCATTTCCTTTCTCGTTTACTTCTGCAATTGTTTTAATTTAACATGCGAATACTTTTGCTGCCCACTGTTTCTTTTTTACATTTACTAAGCCAGGCATTCTTCTTTACTTGTGTGCATGTGTAGAAAATCAAAAATAAATGCTTTTATTGCTACCAACTAAATGGGTATATGTGTGTGTGAGTGTGTGTGTGTGTGTGTTTGTAAAAATATTGTTTCATTTTTATGTCTACAAGTTTAATTGGTTTCACAATTTTTAGTCTTTCAGTCTCTCTCTCTCTCTTACTCGCTCTATCATTGTTCTCATTTCATTTAATTCAAGTGATGGTTGTTGTTATTGTTTTTATTCGAGTAGTTTTAAAAAAGTCCAAAATTTATGTCCATTTAACAAAACAACAAAAACAAAAACAAAAGCAAAATAAAAGAGAAAGAGAAACAAAAACTTAATAAAACAAAACAATAAAATTTATTGTAACAGAAAAACAAAAACAAAAAACGAGAAACTAAAACAAGAACAATAAAAATATTGAGAATTTGAGGTCATATTACTACTACATACGAGTACATACATACATAATACACCGACTCTTACTCTCGTGCTTTCTCTCTTGACGATGACGATGATGATTACTGTACGGTTTTTTATTATTTATTCGAAAGCATGTATGTGTGTGTGCCTGTATGTATAGTAATAGTAAGTAATTGGCTTTACAATTTTTTGTGTTACCCTGTTTAATACTTAAGGAAATTGCAAGCAATTTTGGAAAATTTCAACATCAAAAAAAAAAAGGAGAGAGAAGAAAGTGTAAGAGAGCATATGTCGTATGCTTAATGTAAAAACGAATTGAGAATGTAAATCAATTGAGCAAAAGAAATGCTAATAATAATATTTTGACATTAAATGACAGTGTTGTAGACAAATTACCAACAGCAATATAGCAACAACTACAACAACAACAAGAAATACTTTTTTTTTTTTGCTTTTGTAATGTTTGTGTGCACAAGCATTTCATTTACTTGTTTAATAAATTGCACACAAACACAGACGCACAAGAACAAGAACGAGAATATAAAAAAGAATGAAACGAAAAAAATGAAATGAAATGAAGAGAAATGAAATGAAATGAAATGCTTGTTATTTCTCTACATTGTTAGACAGAGTAAAAGCAGCAGACATGTGTGTGGCAGACATGTGTGTCGCAACCATGTATGTACATATGTACGTATACACGGCTGTATGTGTCTGTTTCTTGTTTTTTCTTTTCCTCAGTAAAAGCATTTGCTGCTGGCTGTGTGGTGTGAGTAATTGAAATCCTATTTTAACATCATGTTATGCGAACATTTACTTTTTTTGTTTTTGTTGTTTTTTTATAAACACACTCTGTCACTGATCATACACTGCTACAGTAAAGAGTGCATATTTATTTTTATGTACATACGTATGTATGTATGCATGGGTGTGTGCCTGTGCAATTGACAATTCAATACGACAATTTTTTCTCTTCTCTTTCGTCTTTTTTTTTTGTTTGTGTGTATATTTTTATAGTTGTTGTTGTTGTTACATCTTTAAGAGGATTCAAATGTCAAATTGTTTACTGTTTTATGATAAAATGAGTAAGTGAATCAATGTGTATGTATGTGTATGCATATGTGTGTGAGTGTATGAGTTTTAGGCTCTTTTACGAAAACCCTTAAACAAGATTTAAAAGTATTTCTGACTATTTATCATCATTCTCATCATCATCAGCATCATTGTCAAACCCTCTCTCCTTTATTCTCTTGTGCTCTGCTTTAAGTTGTATTTTTTTTTTTCTTTGGAGAAAGTTCATTTCTCTTGGGAGTTTTTTTGTCACTTTTTTATTTAAAAAAATATTGTGAGAGAGTATTAAAATGTTTTCCATTTTATTGTTGTTTTCCTTTTTTATTTTTTTTTTCCTTTCTTTTCTTAGTTTTTTTATCCTTGCAAATAAAAACTCAACACTATAAAAATGTTTAGAAATAAATCCACAAAATAGATTTAAAATGTTTTCTCATTTTTATTAACTCTTTCTCTCTCTCTTTCTCTCTCTCTCTCGCTCTTGATTTTATGTTGTTTGCTTGTGCAAGTAAATGAAAACAATTTAAATTTAAGACTTTAATCGCTCATAGACAGGCCAAAGTAATAAAATGAAGCTTCTCTCACTCACTCACTCTCCCTAAGTATTTTGGGTCAAAAATGACAAGATGAAATGGAAAATAAAATTAACAGGAAATGACAACAGCCTTAAAGTGTGCTTTAAAAACATGGTTTTAAAATAAACAGAGAGAGCGAGAGAGAGGAATATCGTAATGTTTTCGTATTTCTAAGGAAATTCAGTGACAATAAATATTGTTTTCCCCTGGAAAAAAACAAGGACCCATAAAATAATATTTACTTTTAATGCCAATTGACCGCCTATGGTGTGAACTTTATTTTTGGAAATGATTTAGAACACCTTACTTGCACAACAAATTGAAAACAAGAATTTGAACTTGGCCCCAGTAAAAACATACTAATTTTCTTAAGCATTTCTTTTTAATTGACTTTTGCAATTCAAGAGAATGACTCTAGACTAATTATGGTGGAAATCCAACTGCTAAGCGCCACATCTTTAGCCCTCGTATCACGTAATATCGTCCAATGTAAAATCGCTATCCTCTAGAGCTACAAAAACAAAACAAAGCAGTGAACAAAGCTGTTTACAAATTATTGTACTGCCTAATATAACAACAAACACCAGCATAAAAAATGGTAAACAAGTAAACAAAAATGCAACAACAAACACAATACAACAACAATAATAAATGTAAACAAAAATACACCAACAACACAACAATAATCAATGTAAACGATAATGTTTACATTTATAGAGATTTCGAGAAGACGAAAACATGAACATTCGCCTTCAAGAACATTAATCAGACAGTTTGTTTTGTTATATAAACGGCAAGGTAAAGCAGACGACTGAGTTAGTGAGTTAGAGCAGTCAGTCTTGTGTGAAGATGCATTGTTTTTGAAGAGTGTAATCGTTGTTTGAAGATCTCCTTTACAAAGGTCTGTGGAACAATTCCCTAGTAATTGTTATTGTTTACGCAAAGGTTATGAACACAGGAATAACAAACAAAGCAATTGTTGTTGTTTACATAAAGTTGTGAAAAGTGGCACACAGCGTTGAAATTTAATTAAAGAATTTTAAAAAAATTGAAGTCGCCGTGGACTAGTGGGTAGTGTGTCAGCTTATTAGACAAAAGGCCCGGGTTCGAATTCCAGGTCACACATCAAAACGAAAAATATTTCTTCGGCGACTTCCTCTCATCAGATTTCTGGCAAAGACTCTGAGAGTAAAAAGTGCCATGAAAAGCTTCCCAAAAATCTGTCGTTCGGAGTCGACTTTAAACTATAGGTCCCGCCACTCATGTATAAAATTAACGCACACAACATAAGTGGTGTGAGAAGCTAGGTCGTAATCCTGACTGAAGGGTTGTAATGGCCAATTATGTATGTATGTAATTAAAACTAAACACACACTTTTATTTTTTATTTTATTTCCAATCTACGAGCTTATATTTTAAACGTTTTTAAGAAAATAAAAACGCATCAGTATCTTGCAACTCCAGGTGTTCTTGAGACAGCGACGACTACATGGGGTTGCCACTCTAGCGCAAGTCTAGTGGTTACTTCCTGAGCTTTCTCTTTAAACCATAGTCGTTTTAATTTCACGTTTAACCCTTAAAAATGGAACACAATTTTATTACCTCATATCGATGCCTCCGTTCTATAACATTCTATGTCAAAAAAATGTGTTTTGAGTTATGAGCTCTTAAGCCGAATGTCCACACCACGCGTTCTACGCGTTCTCGCATTCTACGCGGCTGTCAAAAAAGTAGAATTAATGTATTTATATGGTGCAAGTTACACGCACAAAAGCGTAGGATGCCATGACGCATAGAACGCGTAAAGTAAATCTATTTTCTACTTTTGTAAGCATCACAAGCGGCGCGCGTACAAAACAGCTGACTTTGACAAGTTGGTTTGTTTTAATTTATTTAAATTTTTCAAAGAACAATGAAGGAAAAATTAATAGAAACTGTGAAAAAACCTGAAGTCCTATATAAAAAAGCTCGCTTGTTTGTAGGAATTAATTGAAAAGAGCAGCTTGCTTGGAAGTCCATTGCCGAGGAGGTATTGAGGAGGGTATTTCGTATTGTTTTTTTTTAGAGAACGTTTGCCAATCTCGTTGGAAAACTTTAAGAGACCGATTCGTAACAAAATGCGCGGAGAGCAATCATGCCTCATGGTAGTGCTGCAAAAGTCCATGAAAACTAATAAGCATTTCAGCAAAATCGTCATTTGTTCTTTTGGAGCTTGTTGTACACACTTGTGGCACAAAATCTTATATTCACAAACTCAATTAATTCTATAAATTCTTTAAAAATTTCAATTTCATTTGCCATTTTTGTACGAAATATTTTATTCAAGTATTTTCAATCAAATGTTTTTATTTTGTTAACAGCTGATCAGAACAAACATTGGCGCGTAAAAAGCGTTGCATGTAACTTGAAGCGTAGAACGCGAAGAACGTATGAAAAGCACGCAACGCTTTGACGCGAAAACGCGTGGTGTGAACCTCCAGCTTTAAAGTTTTCACGCGGTATACGACTATATGAGTATTCTAAGAAGATTTTTCCCTATAATTTCGGAACGGATCGACAGTTTTTAAATTAGAGAACGTAGGGTTTAAAAATGCATTAAACATTAAAAACGTTCCAAGTACACTTAGAACATTATAGAATGGAGGCGTCAATATAGTAGCTCCACACTGATGGTCCCCAGTTTCTGATTCTGAAAATAGTTTGGCAATCTCTTTCTACAAAAAAAACCTACATCAACTAACCCAAGTCTCGGCACAATAAATTCTTCTCTAGACTTTAAATTGTTGCGTAAACTTTCGTTGCCTTAAAATTATGACTTCATTTGGTCATCATTAAACAAATTTCGTTCTTAATGGCCTGTCTCTTTAACATTCAGTTTAAATTTAATAAATTTTCTTACGAAAAAAAATCCCGAGGATTTTAAGAAAACTACCCCAACAACAAAAAAACAAACGCACACTTTCATTATTACTGTCAGTTCAGCACAGCACAGCTCAGCTCTATTAAAGACAATCAACAGTTCATAACAATAAATTTATTTTCACTCACACACACACACAACACACACTCATTCAGCTATTCACCCATTCTCTTTAGTTTACTCTTTTCTCATTCTCATTTCTTTTGCTTTGCTTTTCTTTTTTTTACTGATTTACTGATTTAAAATCCCACATAACTGTTGACTATGGAATATAACGACAACAACAACAATAAGATTAAATCAAATAAAAGCAATTTTCTCTCTTCCTCTCTCCCACTCTCTCTCTATTAGTTTTGCTTTCTCTTTTATGCTGTTTTTAAAGCCAAAATCAACAAATAAATGCCCCACCATTTACAAATTATGGAATTATTTGCCATTTTTTTTTTACAAATCGTTTGGTTATTTTCTTTCTCCTCTTTTTTCCATTTTCTTTTAATATTTTTTTATTTTGGTATTCGTTTTTGTTGTTGCTAACATCAATTGTTATTGTTAACAAAACCACCACAAAGTAAAGAAAATAATTTCAATTGAATTTCTAAATAAATCGTGGATTTGTAAGAAGATGCCTGATTTCAAAAGAAAGCAGGAAGCAAAGCAGCAAACAAAATATGATAAAAACTACGCTAGAGACTGAGAGAAGAAACTTTAATGAATGTAAAGATGACTCTCTATTTTCTGTTTTTTTTTTTTTGCCTTGAGCAGGAGATGGTAAATCTTCGAAAGATACTTTTGTTCCGACAAAAGCATGCACGATTCACCATCCTTGGTGCCTACATACTAAAACCCACCCCCTACACACATCAACCACTCTCCCCCCGCGGGACTGCCGTAAGGTATTACTTCGCGGGGGGCTGGTTAGCTCGAAAGCTTTAACACGTTATCCCAAATTTCGCCTTCGTTCCTCCAACCTTCGGAGTACTATCATTATTTCCGCCATTTTCTGGCTGTATTGGCTCCATAGCGTCCTAGAAATCAACAGCTCCTCCATGAGCCGGTTTGGTCCTAATCTATTTTCTCCGGGCCATCTAAACCTGGGGCAGCATGTTAGAATATGCTCCGCATCTTCCTCTTCGTCTACACAGTTTGGGCATATAGGGGAAGTATCATGTCCAAATCTGTGCAGGTACTTTCTAAAACATCCATGACCAGTTAGGAACTGGGTCGCGTAATAATTCAGCTCGCAATGTTTATTCTCCATCCAAGGGGTTATAGAAGGGCCAAGCTGAAATGTCCAACTTCCCTTTAAACTGCTCTCCCATCGTGACTGCCATTTGTGCATGGAAGTCATTCTTTCCTCCGCTTTTATAGCCGCTGTCCGTCCTGGACTCTCAAGACGGCGGAAGTATATCCGCCTCAGCTCATCCGCCAATATGTCTATTGGTATTGTCTTTGCCAATACCAATACCGCTTCATCAGACACTGTCCTGAAGCCACTTATCCGTCTAATCACGCTTAGACGATACACCGAGGACAGTATTCTCCTTGTCGACCCCACGGAGAGTGCCACCGACCATATGGGGCAAGCATATAGCATTATCGACGTTACTACCGCTGAAATTATCCTCCTCTTGAATGGACCTGGTCCTCCAATATTTGGCATCATCCTCGCCAGTGCTCCCTGCGTTACAGATGCCTTTTCGCCGATGTATTTTACGTGCTCCTTGAAGTTCAACCTGTCGTCAACAATCACTCCCAGGTATTTTATTGCCCTCTTTGATTCGATTTCTGTGCCTCCAACGGTCACTTTCATCTTCTCCACTATCTTCCGGCCGCTTATCAAAACGGCTTCCGTTTTATGTGCAGCAAGTGTCAAACCTGCCTCATCCAGCCATGCACCAACATTTCGGATCGCTTCTCTATTTTCTGTTTATGTGCGTGTGTGTGTGTGTATGTCGTTTTCTTGTAATAAATTTGCACAAAAAATTTAAGACACAATTTAAAGACCCACTAAGCGGCTAAGCACAGTTATTTGTTGCACTACAACACGAGATCAAAACAAACTGATCATCAGTTAAGCCAGGATAAGCCAAACGTTCATAGAACGTAACGGAACGTACGTTCGTTTAACTTTTAATTAACTAAGTTACGTTAACCACACAGATCGTAAAAAAATAAATAAAAATGTGAGAGCATTTGTTAGAGGCATACATATATATGGATAACCCAGAAGAAAATTGTTAGTAATATTATCAAGTGTAACCTAATAATACGTTTATGTAGTGGAAAATGGAAAATGTACAGCGGCAAATCCCTAAAGACTGCCTATTTAACTTGACAAATATTCTTCCAAAAATGAAGATCATTTCTTACTGTTATCAGTGAATCTCATTAGAATATAATGAACACTACTGTAACTTTTCTTTGGGTGAATAACTGATATACAAAAAAAAATCCAAAAAGATGCGACGAGAACCTGCTTCACTGGAAGTTGACAAGTAACAGAATGCAGTCTAACGCTCTTTTTAACAAACATTGTTGACGTTCGTGCCCCATGTGTGTAAAAAGGCGAAGATGATCTTTCCCTGAGGGACAGAGGGTTTAACAGTATGCCTGAATTACATAATTGGTCATAATATATATTGTTTCTCACTCATTCTCTCAATTGCTTTCTAATATTCATAAGATTGTCAAAACACTGATTCCTAGCATAATGATCTCTGGGATGGTGTACAGTTGTAGCTTTCAACAAGATGTCAAAACGTTGAAATTTTCACATGAGATCACATTTCAAGTGGTCATTTTTAAAAACTTTTCAGGCAAATCTGTCATAGGGAGTTGCTGTTAAGCTATTGACCCGCTATTCTTGGATGAAATGCGTCACATAAAACGTAGTCAGCCTTATGGAGTATCTTACTATCTTCCGACAAGATGTATTCCGCGGAATATTCAAGGTAGATTTTACTGAATTTGCTTTCTCTATAAAGGCCTTTTGGGCATTTATTATTTTCGTGAAAGGTGCTAGTATAAAGGTGCTACAGTTCGAAGATCATACTATTTATTCAACTAATTGTGGTAGTAGTGCGTATGAGCATCCAGAAGTTTCCTTTTCTTTGACCCATCAACACCGCATATCTTCTAAGCATGTGTCCCCGTAATCTAGTATGTAGTGTGTTGGCTTATTAGACGAAAGGCCAGAGTTCAAATACTAGGTCAGATATCAAAATGAAAATATGAAAATAGTTCTGCGGTGACTTCCTCTCAGCAGATTTCTGGCAAAAACTCTGAGAGTAAATGAAATTGCCGCATGAAAAGTTTCTCAAAAAGTCTGTCTTTCGGAGTCGACTTTAAACTGTAGGTCCTGCCACTAATGTATAAAATTAACACACACAACATTAGTGGTGTGAGAAGCTAGGTCGTAATCCTGACTGACGAATTGTAATGACCAATTGTGTATGTATGTAAGTGGCCAGTAAAGTCGCCTTTAGTTTAGTAAGTAATGTACTGGCTTATTACAAGACAGACCGTAGTTCAAGCCCCCCCAGCTCAGATATCTTAAACAAAATGAAATATGAAAAAATATTTCGCTTGGCGTTTTCTATTCACAGAGTACTGACAAAAATTCTAAGAAGAACATAAAATTGCTATGAAAAGCTTCTCCCAAAATCCATCGTTCGGAGCCGATGTTAAACGGTAGCACCCTCCACTCATGGTGGAAATTAACACACAATCAACAATTTTCTGCCTCATCTGTTATAATCCTGATTAAAGTGTTATAATGATCCATCAAGTATGTTTATGGTCTTCTAAATATGCCCAGTGAATCTGAAGTCGATAACGTAAAATTTCGAACTTCAAATGCCTTTTTGCACAAGGGGATATTAAATCTGATGTTGCTGCAAAGGCTAGTACAACAGCAATTTCCAATTAAGCCATACGGCAACCGGCAAACCAATAATGAGATGGGTTGTGGAACAGAACAGCATTACGGGCACGGGCAAAGGAAATCAGTTGGCCAGGTACGTTACAACCATAGAACTTAAGAATGTCTTCCCGATATTCTTAACACCATTGAGAGCCTGCCAGTACAGAATCGATACTGCAATAATTGATTATTCTTTTAGGGCTACATAAGTGGCAAGCTAAGATAGCTTCGTATATCTGGTCAAGGTTAGATGAAGGGCAAAAACTTTAAAGGCATAGGTTTCTTATAGCTGGCCATCGAATTCTGTATATGTGCCATTCACTGTACATTCGTTCCGGCAAGTCAAAAATAGCGTTTGACCACATCTCATCTCTCAATGACATGTAAGTTCCGAGGCACAGGAATATAGTGTTTAAGGATTGCACTAGATTTGGAAAGCTTGAGTGTAACCATAAACTGCTGCCAACTAAATATCGACGTAATAAAAACTGCAAATAATAGATAAACAAGTAGTTAGGGCCCTATTATTATTATTAGAAGTCGCCGTAGTCTAGTAGGTAGTGTGTTGGCTTATTAGACGAAAGGCCAGACCAGGTCAGACATCAAAAAAAAAATACTAAAAGCATTTCATCGGCGACTTCCTCTTAGCAGACTTCTGGCAAAAACTCCGAGAGTAAATACAATTGCCATGAAAAAGCTTCTCAAAAATCTGTCGTTCGAAGTCGGCTTTAAACTGTAGGTTAACGCCAACATAAATGGTGTGAAAAACTAGGTTGTAATCCTGACTGAGGGGTTGTAATGGCCAATTATGTATGTATGTAGGGCCCTATTTTATCAAAATATGTGAGCAGCATGGCAGGGATGGGATGCATGCAAACAAGGTAAATTTTCTGACTGCGATCAACGTGGCGTCTTTCTGTATTCAAGTTAACACGCGGCCCTTCCTGGATGGCATACTGGCACCCGCTTAATGTTAACTAATGCAGGTAGCAACGTTCAATTCCCTGGAATTTGAATTTGGGTTATGCGTAGGGCTTGGAATCCACCACGAAAACATATTATCCAGTGAATACCCACTGGAGATCAAGCGCAGGATCATTCCACTCCAATAGGTGCTACTATAGTCTCAATAGGCAATTGAATAGCAGAGACCGCTCTCGTACGAGATAACTAATATTAGACACTCATCATCCTCGTGCTTCTTTATGGCATGGACCCTATTAAGCACGGATGCGGCAGCTTAATATCTACGATCTAGGGCGAGTTGGCGATAATTTCCGCATCCAATCTAACAGTAAACTGTATGAGCTCCTCAACGACATGGACGTTGTACAGCGTATTAACAACCAGCGACTGCATTGGCTCGGCCATGTCGTTCGAATGGAGGAGGACGCTTCGGCGAGATGGATATTAGATGCGAAGATTTGCGGAAGTCGGCGAAGAGGACGACCTTGTTTGCATTGGAATGATCAGATCGAGGAAATTTTGTTATGGATTGGTGTGACCAACTGGATCTGAATGCCTTCAATGTCATTGCCTGCCACTTTTACTTCGCCTATATTGTGGACTCATGTCTGTAACTGATACTGTACCGTACAAATAAAAGTCGCCTGTCGAACTCTTGCATCAACAATGTCGCTGAATGTGGTATCAAAGGAAATAAAAGAGAATAAGAGAAGAATAGAAAATTTGCTAAAGCGAAGCAACAGAGTAGAAGGGAAGGAGAGTTTATTTGTAAGAATAAACAACTAATAAATCCTCAATATATTTACTTCTCTCTCTCTCTCTCTCTCTCTCTTCCTCTGTGTGTGTATGTCGGTGTTTGTTTCTCTGCGGATCTATTTGTTTAAGAGTCTGAGTATGTATTGAGAGTGTGTGTTCAGCTTAAAAACGCAATAAAATTGGTTGTCATTGCGTTATTTATTTGCAAATGAAGAGAAGAGCAAGAAAACAAGAATTTTTTTTTTTTTGGTAAAAATCTTAAACAAAGCCTCGCTCTCTTTCTTTCATTTTTTTGTAACATAAAGAGAGAGAGAGAGAGTGAAAGACAGAGAATATAAATTTTAAACTGTATGGAGCAGCATTGAAAAAGTACTTTTTTATTGTATAAAAGGGTACCTTTTTTTAATTTTTCTTTTGAATTCCATGAGATATGCCTAGCATGCGAATTTCCAGAAGTCCATGCTATGTTATAGCCACTATAAGATTCCTACGCTGCAAATCAAGTTCAAATCTTTTTCGGTTTGTTCTCACGTATGGCTTAATTGGAAATTGCTGTTGTACTAGCCTTTGCAGCAACATCAGCCTTAATATCCCCTTGTGCAAAAAGGCATTTGAAGTTCGAAATTTTACGTTATCGACTTCAGATTCACTGGGCATATTTAGAAAACCTTAAACGTGGTAGACATACTCTAATGGCCACTTTATTTACATACAAAATTGATGGGTTATCATTATAACACTTTAATGCAGGATTATAACCTAGATACTAGATGCAGCAGAAAAATGTGGACTGTGTGTTAATTTCAACCATGAGTGGAGGGTGCTACGGTTTAACATCGGCTCCGAACAATAGATTTGGAGAGAATCTTTTAATAGCAATTTTATGTTCTTCTTAGAATTTTTGCTGAATAGAAAACGCCAAGCGAAATATTATTTCATATTTCATTTTGTTTAAGATATCTGAGCTGGGGGGCTTGAACCACGGTCTGTCTTCTAATAAGCCAGTACATTACTTACTAAACTAAAGGCGACTCTACTGGCCACTTACATACATACATAATTGGTCATTACAATTCGTCAGTCAGGATTACGACCTAACTTCTCACACCACTTGCGTTGTGTGTGTTAATTTTATACATGAGTGGCAGGAATTACAGTTTAAAGTCGACTCCGCAAGACAGACTTTTTGAGAAACATTTCATGCGGCAATTTCATTTACTCTCAGAGTTTTTGCCAGAAATCTGCTGAAAAGAAGTCACCGCAGAAATATTTTCATATTTTCATTTTGATATCTGACCTGGTATTTGAACTCTGGCCTTTGGTCTAATAAGCAACGCACTACCTACTAGACTACGGCGACTTCCAAACGAATGACCGGAGCACATGCTTAGAAGATGTGCGATGTTCATGCGTCGAAGAGAAGGAAACTTCTGGATGCTCATACGCCACTACTACACATTAGTAAGAATAAATAGTATGATCTTCGAACTCTAGCACCTTTGACGAAAATAATAAATGCCCAAAAGGCCTTTATAGAGAAAGCAAATTCAGTAAAAGGTATCTCGAGTATTTCACGGAATACATCTTGTCGGAAGGTAGTAAGAGACTCCATACATGGCTGACTATGTTTTATGTGACGCATTTCATCCATGAATAGCGGATCGATAGGTTAACAGCGACTCCCTATAACAGATTTGCCTGAGAAGTTTTTAAAAATGGCCATTTTACTGCCTCTAAAGCTGCGTATAACTCTATTTCATATACTCTGATGCTGGATTTACACGGCATCAACCTTTTTCGGCCATTATCTCAACCTAAATAGAACTGCGGTATTATAACAAAGAACAATCTAAGATTCAATTGTTTCGAAAAGATTTCACATTCGACTTTGTGGAGTACTTACATGATATGCTTTGAGGTGTACATGTCCATGGTTTTTGGATTTTTTATTACAAACAAACAAAACTCTCGATTCCATGTAATTAGTCCAAGGCCCAGTGGAATACATCTTTAAATAATTCATTATTTTAATGAAAACGTAATAAAACTATCATGAATAAAATCAAAATAAATAAACGGGTACTCAAGTACTAAATTTGCTCATCTCTGGTTTTGCAAAACAGCCACAGCAACACAACAGCAGTTGAATGTACACATTGTACGACAATAAATTAAATTTCTATTTACATTTCCATTAAAGGCATTTCCATAACCACTTGTTCTCTTTCCTTCCTTTGCACACAGAAACACACACACACACACGTACACTGTCTCTGGTTTATTACTCAATTTTTTTGCATTTTATTACGCTTTAAAATGATGTTGTAGTTCTATTTTTGCGTTTTTTTTTTGTTGTCAAGTTTATTATATTCCGCTCTCCCACCACTCGTACTCTGTCTGCCTCTCTCTCTCTCTGTCGCTCTTTTAGTCTAACTGTCCTTGCTTTTTTGTGGTTTTACAATTGCCCATGATGTTGAATTTTATTTCTGTGTGTGTGGCTTTTTTATTCCTCCCGCTCTTTCGGTTTCTTGTGTTGTGTGCGATATTTTCAATGCCTTTGTTAGAAAGACGATTTCCACACACAAAGAGAGAAAGAGTGTAATGGTGTGGTGAGTTATAGTGTAGCATTGATGTGTCGCTGTACATATAAGCAGTTTTACTATCTCAGAGTGTACCGTGTACCTTTGTGTATGAGTAAGTATGTGTGTGTGTTCGTGTATGTTTACACTAAACGTTATTGACTTTTTTAGTGTCATCACTTTCAATTTAACCACATACTTATCCATGGCATCCATACTATTACAACACATTCATTCATTCACTTATTCATTCAGGCAGTCAGTCAGTTATTTTTGTATTTTATTACTGTATTTTGTTTCCTTTCAGTCATACTCCCGCATATGAATGTGTCTGTGTCTGTTGCTGTTGCTGTTGTTATTGTGACGTTTTATTTATAAATTCATCACATTCAAGGACTAAAATGCAATCATTTCTTCAAAAAAAAACCACACACACACATACAAAGAAAATACTCAAAAATCAACTCACGTTTCGTTTAGTCACAACAATTACTTGTTTTGTGGGGAAAGTGTCTACACGTATGTATGTGTGTATGTATATGTTGATATATTTTATTGTTTGTATATCTATATTATGCTCACATACACACGTAAACACCCATGAATATGTCGCCAAATACTATGCACTGTGGGTTAAGAAAAGCTGGTGAAATAAATTTAAAAAATAAAAAAATTCACTCTCTGGATTGTTAATTGAATGCGAAATAATCTAAGTAAGTTAATCTGTGATAAAAATTTAAGTAAACAAACCAAGTTAGCGTATGTATTGACTTCGCTCAAGAGATAGTTCACCTTAAAAGTCGCTGTTGTTGAATAGGCAGAGTGCTGGCTTCTTATACGTAGAGCCTCAGTTCAAACCCTGGATCAGACATCAAAACGAAAATATGAAGAAAATATTTCTTAGGCCACTTCCTCTCAACAGATTTCTGTCAAAACCTCCCGAAAAGTAAATAAAATTGCCATGAAAAGTTTCTCAAACATCTTTACCTCACGCCATTCATGTAAAAAAATTAACGCACAAGACATAAATGGTGTAAGAAGCTAGAGGTCGTAATCCTAACTGAAGCGTATTAATGACCAATTATGGATGTGAAGTCACTTTAGTCTAGTAGCTAGTGTGTTGGCTTATTAAACGTAAGACCCGAGTTCAAACCTGGCGACTTTTTCTCAGCAGATTTCTGGCAAAAACTCTGGGAGGAAATAAAATTGCCATGAAAAGTTTCTCAAAAAATCGACTTTAAACTGTAGGTTCCGACACTTAGAATTAACGACACTATAGAATTAACGCACACAACATAAGTGGTTTGAGAAGCTAGATCGTAAACCTGACTGAAGCGTATTAATGACCAATTATGTATGCAACTGAAGAACACTCTCCATGAAAAGGTGCGAAAAAACTCTTTCCGATGTCGACGAAGCATCCTAACGTGCTTCGCCATAGTCTAGTAGGTAGTGCATTAACACACGTGAGCCCGTGGTTCAACCCCTAGTTTCGGACAAGAACTCTGAATGTAATATGAAATTCTCAACAAAATTCCCGCTCCAAATCGATGCTCATAAGATCAAAAACATTGTTCAATACGATGTAGGTTAGGTTAGGTTAGAGGACGTGCACCTGTCGGTCAAGACAAGCACAGTACCCGGACGTCGAAATTGACCCATTGTACATTGTCCTTAGGGGAGGAAGGAAAAGGAGGATATAGGAACGTAGGGAAGGGGAGGGAGAATGGGAAACGGAGGAATGAAAAGAAACAGACACAAAACAATAGAGATTGAGAGTGTGACTACACTTATGAAGTCCTAGCACCTTTCAACCAGCCCAAGCTGCTAATGAATCTGTGGAGAGCCTTGATGTCGGCTCTCGACACAGAACTCAAGTTCTCAAAGAAGGCCCTGCCAAGGGTCCTCAACCTACCAAGGGCTGGGCAGTTGCAGAGGAGATGTTCGACAGTCTCCAACTCCTCCTCATCGCAACATACCCTGCAATAGTCCGGCCTAATCTCGCAGTGCCCCGTGATAAAACCGACAACCAACCTTAAGCTGGCCTTAACCAAGCCCAGCAGCCAATCTGTCCTCTTTCTGTCCACAGCAGGCCATAGACGCCTAGAAACAGAACAACCCGATCCGTTCCCCCAACGTCTCTGCTCTTCCCTCCTGACCCATCCGTTGATGAGGCCATAGAGGTGACAGACTGGGGGGTCAGGACCAACCGTCAAATCGCCACCTGAAAGCGAACCTAACCTAGCGAAGGCATCCGCCGTCTCATTGCCCAGTATTCCGCTGTGACCCGGAACCCAGCATAGACGGATACGGTCCGCTCCAAAACTCATCAACGACTCTTTGCACTCGCGAACGAGCCGTGATTTGCACCAGACCGACGCAATGGCCCTAAGGGCAGCCTGACTGTCAACGAAGATCGTGTAAGATTCCGAATCCGAAGATGGCCTCAATAGCCTTCAGTATTGCGAAAATCTCCGCCTGAAAAACGCTGCAGTCATCATTCAACCTGAAGTGGAGCTCAAGACCGAGTTCCTTACAGAAAACCCCAGCACCTGTACATCCACCTAACTTAGACCCATCTGTGAAGATGGGTATACCACTCTGCCCCTGGAGTACCCCACCACTCCATTGTGCCCTATCCGGTATGAGTATACTCAAACCAGGTAGGAACATAGCCTCAGGCACAATATAATCAGTGGCTTTTTCCGAAAGTCCGTACCTTCCGTAAGGAAAGACGATGTATGTAAATACGATTTATGTAAACCTTAAAAGAATTTAGGCTTCTCAGCGGTTACAGATCATTATCCGTTGAAAACGCATTGACATTAGCAAGAGTAATGAGGTAAATGTTATTCCGCTCTCTTGAAGACTAAGGACTAGCTGCAGCTATAAAAAGGCGAGAACGATAGATTTATAAGAACAAATGACAGACACGATAGGAAAACCGATTAAAAGAAAGGCGGACATTCTATCTCATCCCTAATGTAACCCCTTGAATGGAGAAAAATCACAACGAATCATATTTCTATTAGCCCGCGGGTCTTGACTGGACATATGTAGGTTAGGTTAGGTTAGGTTAGAGGACGTGCACCGGTCGGTCAAGACAAGCACAGTACCCGGTGGTCGAAATTGTCCTTAGGGGAGGAAGGAAATAGAGGATATAGGAATGTAGGTAAGGGGAGGGACAATGGGACACGGAGGAATTACACATAAAGGACATATGTAACAGATATAGGAAATACTCGCCCAATTCTGATCAAAAAAAAATCTCAATAACTTAAAACAACAACAATAATTATTATGTGATATCCTTAACAAGCCTGTTTGTTAAAATCTTTAATTTTATTTCTTCTCTAGGCCACTGTATTTCCCGTTATTTCCCGTCACGAATATTTGTATTGACACAGACACAGTATAGTAAACTAACACACACACAGACAACAAACGAAATCTAAATCCAACTCATCATTCTTTAATATCCACTCACTCATTCTCTATCTATCTCTCTCCCTCACTCTGTCTCCCCCCACTCCTTTTAAGAATTAAAAAACCGTTTATTTTTCAACAGAACAGAACAGAACAAAACGAAATAAAATTTATTTTCAAATCAACAACAAAGGCTACAGCGACATTAAACTGTAACAGCAACAGCAACGGCAACAAAAATAAAAAGAAAGAAGTTAAGCTTACTAATATCACAATAAAACTAATACAACTACAACTACAAAGCAAATAATAAAAAATAAAACGCAGATCAAGCAAGAGCAACTAAGAGAAAGAAGAGATAAAAAATCCATTTTTGTGGTTTTCAAAACTGCAGGTTGACAACATTTTTAGTTAAGCCATCATGGCAGTCTAGTGGATGGCAGCAGCAGAAAGGCCAAAGATATCACAGCAAAATGATGATGAAATCTTTTGAAGGTTATTATGTGGTCATGCATTGTTTTGTTTTTATTTTTTGTTTTTTTCTTTTTGAATGGCCCACTAGTATGTGGGTTAATAAACTGTCACTCAGTAGCTGTTAAATACCCGCATGGAAGAGCTCTTTAAAGATTTAAAGAACATTGTATGTTAATTACGTTTGTTAATGACCATTAAGGTGATGTTTAACTGAGGTCGAATAAGGTTAAAAGTTGTGGTGAATTGTTTTAACAGTGAGAGTGTATGTGTACCTACGTATGTATGTCGTATACTGAACAGTTTTAACATAGTTAGACCGCTTAATAAACGGCGTTATAAAGTGAAAGAGAGATTACAAGATTTGGCGTTCCTAAATGATACAATTTGATAGTAGAGTACGTTTACTATGTTAATTCCATACCAAAGCTTTGGATTATACAAAGAATCTTTGAAAAATTCTATTTAAACTAGGGCAACAAATTTAATACTTACCAAGGTGGCATAAATGGATAACCGGAGTTCAGAGATTAAATTTTTAAATTCAATTCACGTAAGCCGTCAACCGGGCACTAGTGGTCTCGTCGAGAAATCTAATTGAAAGCACAAATTAGTGAAAACAAATACCCCCTCCTGAAAATGTTTGGTTGTAACCCAACAAGATTAGTCTTACTCATACGAGAGTGTATCAGTTTATCTGCCTGCTAGAGCCTCAATATCGACTTCACAGAGACGCATATAACAAAAACCTTCAAGATTGTTAATCCAAGCATTGTTTTCAGACTGACCTGTATTCGGTAAAATTCTAGCAGTACAAGACAAATTTTTGTATTTTATCCAACCCAGAAAAGAGCATCACAGGTGAGAAGTTGTCTTTCGTCCTTGATTTACGTCTAATGTAGAATATGAGGCCCCATTTTTTCTCACATACATACATACATAATTGGCCATTACTACCCTTCAGTCAGGATTACGACCTAGCTTCTCACACGACTTATGTTGTGTGCGTTAATTCTATACATGAGTGGCGGGACCTACAGTTTAAAGTCGACTCCAAACGACAGATTTTTGAGAAGCTTTTCATGGCAATTTTTACTCTCAGAGTCAAAAATCTGCTGAGAGGAAGTCGCCGAAGAATTATTTTTCGTTTTGATGTCTGACCTGGGATCCGCAGCTAGCTTAAGTTCTCTATAAATCGCAAACAAGTATTGTTTACCGATAGAGTGCTTAAACCCTCAAGGAAATCCTCTTTATTCTCTATCATTTTTAACTTCCACTCAACTCTGCATTTTCGAGGCGCAAACCGTCGAAGTGAGATTTCAATTCCTCTCTGAAAACTACCAAATATAGTAGTAGCCTAGCTATTGAGCTAATCAGCACCATCTCCTGAATCTATCTTCCAGTAACTCCATAAGAGTAGCAGATTGAGAAGTTATGTTCGAGAAATTAACAAACAATTAAGAATTAAATCTTGCGATGGGCCACTGCTAATACTTTACAAGACCCTCATCCTCCCCACCCTTCTTTTTGGCGCAAAAGCATGGACTGTATTAAGCACTGATGCAGCAGCCTAGAGAGCATACGAGAGAAAAGTCCTACGCAAGATCTTCGGTCCGAAGCAAGTTGATGATGATTTTCGCGCCCGATCCAATAGTGAGTTGTTTGAGCTCCGTAACGCCATGAACGTTCTGCAGCATATTAACATCCAGCGGCTAAGCTGGTTCGCCCACAACGTTCGAATAGAGAAGGATGCTCCGGCGAGATGGGTATTTGATGCGGGGATCTGCGGAAGTCGGAGAAGACACCAACCTTGTTTAAGTTGGAAGGACCAAATCGAGGAAGCCTGTCATCGATTGATGTGACCAACTGGGGTAGGAGCGCAAGAAGCAGAAGCATTTGGATGATGTGTTAGGTTAGGTTAGAGGACGTGTACTTGTCAATTCTGACAAGTACAGTACTCGGTGGTCGAATTGACCCATTGTACTACGTCCTAATTTCTCACACCACTTATGTTGTGTGCGTTAATTTTATACATGAGTGGCGGTGGTTCTTTTGGAATGCTAATTGTAAAGAACCGCCACCAGAACAAAGTCTGTGTTAAGGAAGTGAGATCAGCCACGGCCTCAACGCCTAAAAAATGCTGCTGTTGTCATCCAGGTTAAAGTGAGGCTTTCGTCCGAAATTT
Organism: Sarcophaga peregrina; assembly: GCA_014635995.1. Classification (NCBI taxonomy): domain Eukaryota; kingdom Metazoa; phylum Arthropoda; class Insecta; order Diptera; family Sarcophagidae; genus Sarcophaga; species Sarcophaga peregrina. The sequence continues at coordinate 5,603,100 of CM025789.1, forward strand.
TCAAAAAAACGCTAGCACTAGAGCCTTTATTCAGTGTCGTTTAATCAATAAAATTTATATTCGAGCTTGCATTGAATTTTCGGGTTCCGTAGACTTCTGTATGCAATGACAATTCTCAATCTCTGTGGTTTTATTCACAAGTTCCTTTCGCATTAGGCGAAATAGCGATATTCAGAATGTGGAATTGACCTCTCGAGCGTTGTTTGATGTATAAGTCAAGTGGTAGTTATGTCAGGCAGATAACGGTGTCAAGAATAATGTCCTCACAGAAGCAATCCGCTTATTCAAGGACACAAGCCAGTAATTTATAATTGTTTTCTGAGATTATTCGAAATTTCCCTAACATTGGCTTCTGTTGGGCTTTCTGCTTTAATTTTTTCTATTTTTCGTTTTTTTTTTTCTTCTTTGTCAAATGTCCTCTAGAGATAAAGTCGTTAAGAAATAATGATTCTTCAATATCATTACGCATGTAATTGCTGCAAAAGTTTTACAATAAAATTTCATGCTCATAAGATGATGGCAAATGTTCAAATGGCCGTTTGGTAATGACCTTTCCATATGTGACCCAAGCAATTATTCCAATTGTAAGAGCCTCATTAGAGATGGCCTCTCGTTATTTTACGATGATTACGACAAATGTCCTCAAAATTAAAGTAAAATTACCATTAGAATCATAATATTTGCAGCAACAACAATAAAAAGATGTTTTATCTTGTCTTTAAGGCACAAATAAAACCACAATTCCTCGCTGCGTTTAAATAACATTCCCTTTTAATATTTTATCTGCTAAAAATGTTCCCTTTTTTAACCAAAACAATCCATCAGTTAGTGTGGTTTGCATTAAAAATGTTACCATTTCCACCACTACCACTACCACCACCACCACCACCACCATCATCATCATCAACCAACCACAAACATTCCCTTCAAACGCAAGTTCATCTTGTTCATGTACATTTGCGGTCACACTTTTATGTTTTACACTGTAATTTAATATGCCCTCATTTTCTTATGCTACCTCGCTCCCCCCCTCCCTCTCTTTCGTACTAACTATTCCCCTTTCGCTTTCAAATAACATGACTGACTACTCAGCTTAAGAGTTAAATCTCACATTTTTTTTTTTGAAGCATTTTTGGGTAATTCTTTCATGTTTTTAGAGAGAAACAATTTCTATTCGTTTTTTCTCGTTCTTTCGTTCTTTATCTCTCATTTAGTTTTAATGCTATTTGCTGTTGTTGTTGTTATTTTAAGGCTGTGTACCGTATTAAGTAGGATTTGTTGTAATAGTAGAAGTATGACAACAACAATAAAAGCAAAAGCAAAGAAAAAACCAAAAAGAATTTCTCGCAGAGTATTTAGTAATTTGTGGTGTTAAATTTAATGTGAGCAAACAAGAGACACACGAAAAAAAGAAAGAAAGAAAAACAAAACAGACAAAGGAAAATAAATAAGGCAGGAGACGTACAACCACACACACACACATACACGCACTTACGCACACTCTTACTTACGCACGTAGTATGTTGTACTATGAAAATAGAGAAATAATATCCATTGTTGTCATACTGCATGCAGAGGGGGGGGGGTACGTGATGCCATTTTAATACACAAAATACTGTAGACGACACCAGGCTGTGCTGCGAATGCCAGAGAGGAGAGGGAGTAAGAAAGAGAGAGAGAGAGAGTGTTTTGCGATAAAGAGATTGTAAGTGTCGGAGATTTCAAGTTAAACATTCAATTGATTTGACTTTTTGTAACATTCAGTCTCTTATTCTCTTATACTTTTGCTGTCCTTTTGCTCCCCATGCTTTCTTTAATGATTTCTTGGCGATTTTCTGTAATAGCAAAGGACACTTGTTTCCACAAAACACGAACCACTAATAAATGCCTTACAGTGGGGCTAAAGTAGATAAAACTGATAGGAAAATAAATAATCCTAATATATATTATAAATCTGTCTGTAAGTCTGTTTTTTTGTTTGTTTGTTAGCCAATCACGCCTGAACGCCTGGACCGATTTTCTTGAAATTTGGCATATAGATCAGGCTTTTGTCCGTGGAGGTTATAGGCTATAAATGTTTTCAAAATCATGACCAAAACGGGAGACAAAATGGGACAAAAGGAGAAAAAATGGGCAAAAATTAATACCTTAATGCATAAATGCTGTAATTTATGTGTTTTAAAGATATTTTTTTACGATTTAGTATGGTTAAGTTTCCCAAATAGCTATTGGAGGTATTCCGTTTCTAAAGTTGAACCAAAGGTGTCCAAAAAGGGGGAAAGGGGCCAAAAACGGGCAAATTGAGTGCATACCGAATCACGCCTGAACGCTTGAACCGATTTTCTTGAAATTTGGGATATTGATCGAGCTTTTGTCGGTACGGATTATAGGCTATAAATCTTTTAAAAATTATGAACCAAAGGGAAAAAAGGGCAAAAATTAGTACTTTATGCATAAATGCGGTATTTTATGGGTTTTAAAGGTCTTTTTTTACGATTTAGCTTGGTTAAGTTTCCCAAATAGCTATTGGAGGTGTTGTTTAAAAAGTTGGACCAAAAGGGGTCGACAAAGGGAAAAGGGGGGAAAAACGCGCAAATTGCATGCATTTATATTTAGGACTTAGGAGTATTCAAAAAACTGAGTGGTTTGATAAACCGGTAGCCGATTAATTTGAAAAATTGCCTTTTTTAAGAAGCCGGTTTCGAAACAGGATTTTTATTTATTGTTATTTTTATAACCCGCGCAACGCCGGGTACAATCTGCTAGTTAATAAATAAAGTTGCATACATAGCACAAAAAATTGTAGGAATTCGTTTTTCATTTCATTATAATATCTGATTTCTAACATTATATCTCTAAATTAAGTACTGTCAAAATTTGGTTAAGATGCGCCGATCCGTTCCGTAGTTATAGGGAAAAATCTACTTAGAATACTCGTAAGTACACTTTGAATATTTTTGTTTGGAAAATTTTAAATTGTTTTGAAATCTAAGCTGACTTAGAATGTTATTGGAGGGGACATTTTTTAAAGTTGTGTTTTCTATGTGTACTTGGTATGTTCCATGTGCTTTTTTTTCAGTATATGTATGTAAGTGTAGTTAAAAGGTTCTTCCCCGAATTAAAAAAAAGAATTTTAAGCGTGTAAGTGTACATAGTATGTTTTACTTTGGAAAAAAAACATGCTAAATACACTTAGACGACCAATCGTCAATATTTCCTCCGTGCTAAAACATTCTAAATCATTTTAAGCTAGGAGACAATTAAAATTTGTAAATTCAGAAACTGCTATAAAAAACTCTACTCTACTAAATTTTACTAAGAACAGTGAAAGAATTAATGACGTATCTTATATAGTTTACGAGATGCCGCGTGAAAACTTTGAGAGCTCATAACTGAAAACACACTTTTTCGACTTAGAATGTCGATGTATGGAATATACATACATAATTGGCCTTTACAACCCTTCAGTCAGGGCTACGACCTAGCTTCTCACACCACTTATGTTGTGTGCGTTAATTTTATACATGAACGACGGGACCTACAGTTTAAAGTCGACTCAGAACGACAGATTTTTGAGAAGCTTTTCATGGCAATTTTTTACTCTCAGAGTCTTTGCCAGAAATCTGCTGAGAGGAAGTCGTCGAAGAAATATTTTTTCGTTTTGATGTCTGACCTGGGATTTGAACCCGGGCCTTTCGTCTAATAAGCCAACACACTACCTACTAGACCACGGCGACTTCGTATGGAATATAGTGTCATTTAAATGCTTCCGTTGCAGTGATTGTCGAAGGATCGATTAGATTGAAGTCGCGTCTAATATTAGTTACCAAATGCTGCATTAACACGGCCGTTAGCGCATCTTCACAAAAAAGGCTTATTTGGATAAAATTGATGGCTCCAGATTTGAAATTGCCCTTTCAGAACACTTTTCATACAATAAAACCAAAATCGTTTAAAATTTTGTGGCTTATGGTATCTTGTTGCTGAAACTTCTTGCCGTACCCTTCATAATCTTCAATTGTAAGCCCAAAACAGCCGGAATTGTCGGTAAAGTTTTTTCAAAGTTATTTTAGGAAAATATAATATTTCAACAATATTAGGTGCAAAAAAGAAACTTCTTCTGCATACAATGACTTGTTTACAATCACATCAGTTTTCTTTAAGGTTCAATTAGGCGTGACTTTACCATAACGCTGTAGTCGTAACATAATCCATAACCGTAAATTTACTATTAGCAGCAATCAGTGCTGCCATAGCCATAAACAGCTGTTTACGTTAATTGCACATATTTAAGTACAAAAGTAAACAAAAAAATGTGTATACATGTAAGTAATTTCAGCAAACAGCTGTTTATGGTTATAGCAAAAAACAAAAATTCAATTGGTACATATGGTTATCGTATTGCATTATGGTAAGTCACCTATAATCGAAAACAATGATGTCCATAAAGTTGGTTAAAATAGCTGATATATATGGTTATGGTTAAGTCACGACTAATTGAACCTTTAAGCTCCATATGCGACAATTTCGCTGTAGAAAATTTTGTCCCCAAAATCAGCATTCAAAGCCTAGTGTTCTAGCACCTAATGAGCATATATACGGCTTTGGAAATTGTTAACTGCCTGTAACTATAACAAGAATTAGAGTCTTTATAGGTTAAATTGAAAATCTAAATGCAAAATACTTCATAGTGAGCCGGAAGATATTCCCAAATGCTAATACCGCCATAGAATCGGCTCATTAGGATTTTCAAAGACATTTTCATTAAGCCGTTTATGATGTGAGGAATACTCTCACTTTTGGGCCTGTGTTCATACAAAATTTATGGCAGGACAAACTTCCTAAAATACCTTGTATTGTCGTAAACTACTATACTTAAACCTCCACAACCAGAAAGCCGATTTGCTAATAATTACCATAAAAAAGATAACAGTCCTATCACCAATCCTACATAGCTTCAGTAAATCCCTTACAGCAACCGAGTAAACTACTTCTAGACGTTTTTTTTTTATGATTAAACAACTCATATTCGTAAATCGTAGTAGTCGACGTAGTCTAGTAGGTACTGTGTTGGGTTATTAGACGTAAAACCTGGATTCGTATCCCAGGCCAGGCATCAAAACCAAATATGAAGAAAAATACTTCTTCGGCTACTGACTCTCAGCAGATTTTTGGCAAGAACTCAGAAAGTAAATAAAATTGCCATGAGAGCTTCTCAAAAATCTGTCCTTCGGTGTCGACTTTAAACTGTAGGTCCCGCCACTCATGTATAAAAAATTAACATAAATAGTGTGAGAAGCTGGGTCAAAATCCTGACTGAGGGATTGTAATGACCAATTATTATGTGTGTATATTCGTAAATCGTAATCCTTTCATTAAATAAATGACACCTTATATGCAAGGAAACTACAAAAAGTAGAACAAGACAAATTGGTATAACAGACCGTTTAACCTTTAAAATAATAATAAACACCCGTATTTTAACACCCAACAACTGTTAAAAGGTTTTTAAATTATTTTTTAATTTAATTTCTTATTAGAAATTTCTCTTATTGTTGCCCACTGTAAGTAAAACATTAAAGCAATAATAAGAAAAACGGCCACCACATGTCAACAGGATGGACAATGACTTGAAGCATTCGTATGGTATTTACACACAACAGCAACACTATTAGTCTCGGCAAAGCAAACAAATAAACAAGCAAGCACAACGAAAATATAGACGAACAAAAACGAACACACATAAAACAACAAAAGTAAATGTAAAAAGTAAAAGTAGACACTATTCTATAAGCAAGTAAGTGTGTGTGTGTGTATGAGTGTGTATGAATATGAAACTGTCAATATGTTGATACGGGCCTTTCATTTACTTACTCTCACTCTACTTTGCTTAATATTACTGTAATAATATCCACTGTGTTTTGTTAAAAGAAGGGGAGAAAGGAAACCATTTAGTATGTGTATGTGTATGAGTGTGTGTGTCCTTTTATGTGGAGACAGCTGTTGTTGTTAAGGAACACAACAACAAAAACAAAAAGGCAAAACACAAAAATACAGAGAGATTAGGCTTAAATGTCTTTGCATTTACAAGCTCAAAGCAAAATTAAAGTATTTTAATAAGCATGGAAGGGATGGGGGCGAAGGGGGGAAACATTGTAGTGCTGTTCTCTTTGCTTTGCTTATTCTCTTGTGTTTATTTTTTTTATTTTGTTGTTGTTTTTGTTGAATATATTAAGACATTAAGTTGTTGCTTTAGTTTGTTTTGTATTTTTATTTGTATTTTTCTAGCATTACTTGGTAATGCTATTTTGCTGTTGCTGTTGCTGTTGTTGTTGCCTGCTGCTGTCTTGATATTATTGCTGTTGTTATGATGATGATGATGATGGTATTGTTCTTTTCTTTTTTTGTTGTCTTGGCTTTTGTCCTTTCTTTTTTCACTTTTACTTGTTTATTATTCTTTTATTTACTTTTTGTTTTTATAACTGGTCGTTGGTTTGTTGGTGACCACTTTATGTGTGTGTGTGTGTGTGTATGTGTAGTTCAGTATTGAAGTGAAAGTTGTTTTTGTTAAGAGAAATAAAAATAAAATCAAAGGAAAACCAAACAAAACAAAACCAATATAAAAAATGAATAGAAAACGTTTGCCTTTAATATCTTGATTTTTGTATTTGACATTTTATGCCCCAAAAAAAAGAAGAAGCAACAACAATAAGTTAAACCCCAAATTAAAACGAATCATCATTTTCAATACTTAAATATACAGTTATGACACGCTCTCTCTTCTCTCTCTCTCTCTTTCTTTCTCTCTTTATATTTTATTTTATGGGTTTTGCTAATTGTTTGTAGGCATCTGTTTAAGTTATAAGGGCGCTCATTATTGTCTAAACATTGTAGAAAAAATATGACAAATAAAAAGCATCTCTCACATTCTCCCCCTCTCTCTCTCCCTCTTTTTCTATGTCGTTTTATCTCTTTATTTTATCATCTGTTGGCTATCACTCTGTATACACATGCACAGGGTCACAGTAGATGAGATGATCCCCACCAATAAAGTGTTAATCAACATGTAAATTTCTTTTATTATCCCTTTAATAGCATTTTGGGGGGAGGGGGATGGGGAATGGGTTAATTTCAAAGTGCCAAATTTAATTAAAATATTCGGGTTTCCATTTTTTTTCTCTCTTCTCTCCTCTCTCATTTCAATTTTGGAAGAGACAAAATAAAAATAAATTTTATTTTAATTTTATGCACAAAATTCAAATGAAAATTGAACATTTTTTTTTGTATTGTTGTTGCTGTTGTTGTCCTTTGGGATAAAGAAATACAAACATTTTCTTAATAAATCTGATTAAGTGTTGTAAACAGACATGAAAATCCTATTTCAAGGAAATCATAAATAAATAAACAAAAACTGTTCCTGGCAGTAAATGAAATTAAACCCGCATGGAACACATAAAGTAAGTAATACTTTGGCTACTTCTTCTGATAATGATTTCAAATGGAAAAAATAAGAAAATAAAGTAATGAAGATAGACATGCTGGTTATAAACTTATGTATACGATGATTCTTTGAGTTTAGGATAGAACCAAGGAATCTTAACCATTGCAAATCAGTATCCACACACAGCATCATCAACTACAAGATGGGAACTTATGCAAGGCGCTTTGGTCTTGGATACTTGCTAAACGCTTTCTGCAAAAGCTATAGAAACGCGGTAAAGGAGAGAACTGTTTTCCAACTATTTAATACATGCCCAGCATTAAGCCGCAGAAGGAAGAGACATCTTGATGTCTACAACATGAACAATCTAAATCAAACGTCAGTCTAAGACACTCACAGCCCGAATCGCTTCTTTAGTAGCTCCACATGGTTCCGGGAATAAAGGAAATTTAAAAGCTATGCTATCACAATGCACCCTATGTGGCCTAAGTGTATCTATTCAACTTTCTTTTGGTGTAGACACTGGCCTATACGTGCATACCTAGCTTTGGGAAGAGCTGGCATTAATAAATTTGGAATTAAGGCAAAAAACTCAACTTAAAAGCCTTTAATTCCTTCTGAGCCGACTGTACTTTTCTTCACTGTACTTCTGTACTGTACTTCTTCTTCACTGCTGAACTGCTGCAGCTTCATATTATTTTAATCTGGGAGTAACAATACATACATACACACATAATTGGCCATTACAATCCTTCAGTCAGGATTACGACCTAGCTTCTCACACCACTTATGTTGTGTGCGTTAATTTTATACTAAGTGGCGGGATCTACAGTTTAAAGTCGACTCCGAATGACAGATTTTTGAGAAGCTTTTCATGGCAATTTTTTACTCTCAGAGTCTTTGCCAGAAATCTACTGAGAGGAAGTCGCCGAAGAAATATTTTTCGTTTTGATGTCTGACCTGGGATACGAACCCGGGCCTTTTGTCTAATAAGCCAAAACACTACCCACTAGACCACGGCGACAATAATTGACTTTAACTAGGAAGAAAAGAAAGGCTCCCATGTAAAATTGCTGACAAGTTGCGTCTTGAAAGATTGAAACAACTTGAGGAGCATAACTTCCTAACTTAATTGGCCATTACAACCCTCTAGTCAGGACAACAATCTAGCTTCTCACACCAACCAGGTTGTGTACGTTAATTCTTATCCCAGGCTAGCGGAATATTTTTCCAGAAGCTTTACATGCTAATTTGAATTTATGCTCAAAGCTTGAGCCAGAAAACTAGTGTGAGGAATTCACGAATTTTGTTTTCTTTGAGACTTTCTGAGGGTGAGTTGATAGTGGATCCTGTTGCCCCTATCTGCCACTTCTACGGCCTCATCAATGGATGGGTCAGTGGGGAAGAGCAGAGGCGTTGGGGGAATGGATCGGTTTTTTATTTTTCTAGGTGCTGCTATAGATAGCGTAAAAGCAGGTTACTGCTGGGTTAAGGCCAGCTTAAGGTTAGTTATTGGGTTTATTACGGGCCATTGTGAGATTAGGTTGCTGATAAGGATCAGAAACAGATCCCAGCCGGACTATTGCAGGGTACGCTGCTATGAAAAGGAGTTTAAGGTTATGGAAGTAGGTTGAGAACCCTTGGCAGGGACTTCTTCGAGGGTTTGAATATTTTGTCTAGGGCAGACATTAAGGCTCTCCCTAGATTCATTATTAGTTTGAGCTATTTGGTCTGTGTTATTCCTCTGTTTCCTTATTCTCCCTACATACATAATTGGCCATTACAACGCTTCAGTCAGGATTACGACCTAGCTTCTCACACCACTTATGTTGTGTGCGTTAATTTTATACATAAGTGGCGGGACTTACAGTTTAAAGTCGACTCCGAACGACAGATTTTTGAGAAGCTTTTTATGACAATTTTTTACTCTCAGAGTCTTTGCCAGAAATCTGCTGAGAGGAAGTCGCCGAAGAAATATTTTTCGTTTTGATGTCTGACCTGGGATTCGAACCCGGGCCTTTTGTCTAATAAGCCAATACACTACCCACTAGACCACGGCGACTTCTGTCCTTTAGTATGCAGTGTAAATGATGGTGGATTAAAAAGGATTGTGTTGGCATAGACGGCAGTAGGGCCGTGCTACAGTAGTACAATCGATCAACGTAACCTCTGGGTACTATACTTATCTCATTGGCAAGTACACGTCCTCTAACCTAAACTTGTCTACAACATACGTTTATAATTTCGGTCATTAGGATCTAGATCTACTCAGTATTCGCTGAATACCGGTATTGTAAAATATTTGGAAACACATTTGATCGTGTCCTAATAGTCTGAACTTAAAATCATTTGCACAAAGAATTTCGGACTCCCATTTTTAAGGTAAAAAGTGAAAGTGAATTGGTCATGCTATCAAAATAAAGCTCAGGAAGTAAGACTTGAATTGCACTAGATTGGCAACCATATGAAGCCTGGAGATGCACGATACTGTTACGGTTTTGCCTTTTAAAAAACATTTAAAATAAGAGCTCGTAGATTACAAATAAAATAAAAAATAAAAGTGAGTGTTTAATTTTAAATAAAATTCTTTATTATCCGCACAACACTGTGTGCCACTGTTCACAAACTTGATGTAAATAACAACAATTACTTTTCTTTCCTTTGTTAATAACCTTTACATAAACAATAACAATCTTTGCAATGGAGATCTTCAAACACACCACGTCTTCACACAAGACTGAGAGAATTTAACTAACTATCACGCCTACTTTGCCTTGCCTTCTATATGGCAGAGTAAACAGTCTGAAAAATGTTCTTGAAGGCGAATGTTCGTGACTTCGGCTTATTAAAATCTCTTTAAATGTAAGCATCGTCGTATCATTATTTTTGTTTGTTTATTTTGTTTACATTTATTCTTGCAGTGTTTGTTGTTGCATTTTTGTTTACTTATTTACAATTTTAAGGTTAAGTGATGTATCTAGATTTCTCATTTTCGTAACAATATTTTCAAAGCTATTCCAGTGCGATTTACATGAAAATGTAATGCTTTGTTTAAGCTTTAGGCTTCCATAAAAGATTATGGAAATAAATACCTAAGTATTGTGTTTCAGGTCCACTAATTATACTAGAAATCTTGTATTGTTTTAACAAATTTTCCTTAACAACCCATTAATACAAATAAGACACACATACATACACACACACACACCTACATATACAATGTGTAACTTAACAACCTTATTAATGCTCTCCTCTATTATCCTGTAAATAGTTTCAAAATCCTTTACACACACACACAGAGAGAGAAAGGAAAAAGAAACCTTTTTTTCTCAATAACTCTTAATCAGCTTTTAAAAGAATTTCTTTTGCTTTCCTTTTTAGGAAAAAAAGTAGAAGAAAAAAACAAAAGAAAATAAAATAAAAGTAAAGCAAAGCAAAGCAAAGAATAAAGAATAAAGAGCATAAAGTACTCAAGTTTTGTTTTGTCAAACAAAAATCTGCTCAATGTCCTTAAGGATTAAATGGTTGGTTTTGTTTAAATGGTTTTTTAGTTGTTATTATTACCAGTTGTTGTTGTTGTTGTTGTTATTGTTGTTGTTATTGTTAAGTAAATATTTTCATATTCATAAACTTAAGCAGCAAAAATGAAAAAATAACGAAAATGAGAACAAGAACAAGAATGATATTCCGTTTTTTGGTTTTCTTTGTCTCTTGCTTTGATTGTCAAAATAGAAGAAAAGCCATCAAATATTTCAATCTCTTGCAAAAACAACAACAACAATGACGATGACGATGTGGATGATGATGACGAAGATGGTGCTCGTGATTGCGATTACGATTACGATTTACAAGTAAGACATCTTGAGAATATCTAATGTGTTCTACCACCATAAGCATGTGTATGTGTATGTGTAAGTGTATGCATTCCTAGAACTCTTATATTATGCCTCGCACTCTCCCTAAAGGCTAAAGAAGAAGAAGAAGAAAAAAGAAAAAAAGAAAGAATATGAAAAGAGAATTGATTAAAGTAACAAGATTGCATACTCTTGCATACACAAATACAGAGACAAACAACAGCTAAACATATCGCATATTTAATGTAAAAATGTTCTAAAAAAAGACACGTTCTTTCGGGAGAAACATTTTAAGTTTTCACTGGCCTGGCATATATTGGTAATAACAAGCAGACTTACATAATTGGTCATTAGAACCCATCAGTCAGTATTATTGACCTAGTTTCTCACACCACTTATGTTGTGTGTGTTAGTTTTATACATAAGTGGCGGGACCTACAGACTCTCCCAGAGTTTTTGCCAGAAATCTGCTGAGAGGAAATCGCCGAAGGAATACTTTTTGTATTTTATTTTGAAGTCTGGCCTGAGACTTGAACCCTGGCTTTTACGTCTAATAAGCTAACACACTACCCACTAGACCACGGCAACTTCAATAAGCAGAATACGATCTTAAAGTAGAGTTTCAGTTACTTTCCGTGTGGGTTAGCTATTTGTCGACTTCAAAGGTACACCAATCTATGACAAGGCTTTCTCAGTTTGGCCTTTCCAACGCAAACAAGGACATCCTCGTCGCCGACTATCCCAAATCCTAGCATCAAACACCCGTCTCGCCGGAACACACTCCTCCATTCGAACGACATGGCCGACCCAGCACTGTCGCTGAATATTAATATGCTGCAAAACGTCCTTCTCGTTGAGAAACTCACACAGCTCACTGTTGGATCTCACTGAACCGAAGATATTGCGTAGGACTTTTCTCTTCTATACTCTCAAGACTACTTCATCAGTCCCTTATACAATCCATGCCTTTGCTTCGTAAAGAAGAAGGGGAAGGAAGAGCATCTTCTAGAGTATTAGCTAGCAAAACTCTTCAATTACTTATTTGCATATTTCCAACGATATCGCGGCGGAAACTTAACGAATGTTGATTTTCAAATGTCACAACGTTATGGAAGAAGCGAAAACATGAAACTTCTCGTGTAATAAAGCGCAAAATAAATTCATTGGTTAAGTACCAATTTGTATGCTTTTCGCCTCAAGCAATAACCAGGTGTCTGGGAACGCTAAGCCACAGCTGAGCTCTATGTACCTGGGTATCGTTCATTTCCATTGAAATTGAATGCCAATGACAACAACCGTTAAAATTTAACCGTCTTTGGCTTTAGTTCAATATCAGGGTACAGCTTCCAAGGTCAGCATTTAAAGCATGTTGCTCTTGCATCCAATCAGTATAACTACGTTATTGTGAATTGTCTGACGCCTTCAATTTGTGAGTGAATTGGAGATTATGTAGATGGAGATGGAAATTCAAATGTAAAATGCTTAATACTGAGCCCCAAGGTAGGCACAATTGTTGAGAAGGCCTTATGATCGATAGATTCCTGTTATTCTAGTTATTGGATGCTTGCGCCTGACACCATTTGTAACGCTTCCATACATTTTTTATAAACTTGCCAGTTTCGTGCACAGTAAACCGATTATGATGGCCATAATCACCCTGTAATGCTGGAAAAGTAGAAGTATTTTCACCACACATTGTTTTCACGCATTCTTTAGTTGGTAAACTAGCGAAATTCGTCAATGGCAAACCTTCCTTTCAATAGAAACAACAGTCTCGCCATCCTAACAGTTTTCAAATCACTAAATGGATAACAACAACAAGCAAGCAGATTAATTTGATTCCAAACTCTAAATTTTCTACGATCTAGAAGACACACCCTTTAATCAGGATTACGACCTATCTCCTCACACCATTTATGTCGTGTACGTTAACTTTTATGCATGAGTGACGGGACTAAAGTTGATCGGGAACGATAGATTTTTGAGAATGTTTTCATGGCAATTTTATTTATTCTCAGAGGTTTTGACAGAAATCTGCTGCTACTTTTTCATACATATTTTGTTTGCTGAAAATGTCTTATCTGGGATTTGAACTGTAGCTTTACGTCCATTAAGCCAACACACTTCATATTGCGAATGAAGACCCGTATTCATTGAGTTACAACGCTATTGTAACTATTGTTGTATTGTCGACAACAAATGCACTTGATCGAATAATGCCTAACCTAGGAGGCCCAAAACAAGAGAGGAGGTGGTTACTGATGAAGGTTATGACATCAATCGCTATATATGCAGCCTCTATATGGGCCGGGGCCATGGACAAGAGGACCTATAGAACAGGAATGAAAGCGGCCTACAGGAGATCAGCTCTCAGGGTAATTTCTGCCTTCCGCACGGTGTCTACTGATGCAGCGTTCGTGATTGCGGGGATGATACCCCTGAAGCTAGTAGTGGATATAGAAGGGAGGAAACATGACACGAGGAGGGGATTGGATTTTTCCAACCCAGCTCAGTTAGTGGATGATACTTTAGATAGATGGCAGCAGGACTGGTCCAATTCCACCAAGGGAAGATGGACCCACAGACTCATACCGAGCATAGGTGAATGGACCAGAAGGTGAACTTCTACCTGACACAGTTGCTAGCCGGCCATGGATGTTATAGGGCATATCTCTATAAGTATGGTCATGACGTAGACGAGGCATCCCCAGAATACCGTAATGAAAGGGAGACGGCGGAGCATGTTTTCTTTACTTGCCCTCGATATTCTGTTCAACGAAATTGCCTGGAGAGATCAATAGGATTCCAGGTAACGCCCGAGAATAACCTGATGTTAATCTCATGTGACAATTGGAACGCAGTATGTGTTTTCGCACGGAATGTATTGATGCAGCAAAGATTGGCTGAGAGACCAAGGTCAGCGGCATTTGAAGGCAGCATTCGCTGAATCTCCACCCCCCCGAAGTAATACTTGATTGTGGTCCCGGGGGGGTGGGACAAATGGTTGAAAGTGTGTGACGAACTAGGTTGGTTTTAGTACGTATGCGTTTAGCAAGCCGAGAGTAAGTCTTGCGGCGAATCGTGCACTTTGGTAGGCCGGGCTATCAAGGTCTTTCGAAGATTTTCCAACCTTTAGCTCGCATAGCTTTAAAAAAAAAAACAACACTATTGTAGGCAACGAGCGATATTGTACGTACGCCATTAAACCGGCTTTGAATTTCTTATTTCGCTGTACATTTTTTATATGCACTCTATAGCTCTCTCTCTCTCTCTCACTCTCTGTATGAGAATAATTTCTGTTTTTTCTGTTTTTTGCTCTCGCTTGTGATAAACAATTTCAAAATTTACGGTTGACACATAAAGCTTTAAAACTGCAAGCACAACATACACAACAACAACAACAACAACAGCAACTGTTTTAAAAAGAAATAAATTTTGTTGTTGTTGTTGTTACATTCGTTATGGCAAGGAAAAATATGGCATCCAAAGTGTATGTGCATTTGCGTTTGTGTTTGTGTTTGTACGATTAATACCAAAGAGGGTTTCACAAGAAACCTGAGAATTTCGTTCATTTTTTTTTCATCGTTTTTTGGCAAAATTTAAAGGAAAAAAAAGAAGAAGAAGAAGAAAACTCATGAATAATAATCGACCAAAAGCTGGCTGAATTGAATACAACAGTGAGTGAGTGAATGAATATCACATTGAATGAATGAATGAATGAATGAATGCATAAATGAATGTTATTTGTTGTTGTAATGAATAGAATTTTAATTATTTGTAAAACTTAAATCTGTTGCCGTTGTTGTTGTTGTTGTTGTTGTTGTTGTGCAAGTGATTTTGAAAACTAAAGGGGGGAAACAACAATTTTCCTTTTCACTTTTCTTTCCTTTTTTTTTGTACCTTAAATAGCGATGACACCTGCCAAAAGGAAAATTTATTCTAAAAAAAAGACAGCAACACAGAGAGAGAGAGAGAGAGAGAGAGAGAGAAAGAGAAAATTTATTTGAAAATTTATTTCGTAAAACTTTAAATGCCACTGCATTCAACAATTCCGTTTGGTTAGCACAAAGTTTCTGACAAGAAATTTTGGAAATTTTTGCATAAGAAAACTTGGGGAATTAATTTAATTGCCTTAAAACAACAGTAATAAAGGCAAGAAAGTTTTCAAGCATTTCTCTATTCACTAAGGCTGTTATTCATAGTTTGCATAGGAATTTAAAGAAAACCGAAAATTATTTTTATTTGAAATCAAAAAAAAAAAAAAACGAATAAAAAGATCACTTACCTCTCATAACATCACATACAGTAGCGAGCACAAAAAATGCAACACTGTGCCATATGATCTTTAATAAGATCTGTTTCAAAATAACGGTAACTAATTTATCTATTTTCTTTTGCTGTTAATTCTTTCAATTATAAGTTTTCAAAGTAACCACAGTTTATTCCAAATTCTGCTTTAAAAAATTGAATATTTTTGAATTAGTGAAAAAAGTGCAAATTTTTAGCGAGCAAAAAAAATGCAACATAATAATAAAAAAATAGTTAAAGTAAGTTATTTATTTAATTATAATTGAAAATTTCTTAAATAAGTTATACAACATGTGTTTTGTAATAGAAGCAGCTCTCAGCTGATAGCAAAACTGCAATCATTAAAGCCTTAGAAGAAGGAAAATCCATGCGTGAAGTTGGACACCTCTTTGGTGTAAATGAATCAACCGTATGTCGGATTAAATCCCGATTTTCCTTGAGAAATAGTGTGGAATGGAAACCAGGTAGTGGTAATCCTAGATAAACTACCTCTCGCCAAGACCGCCAGATGATTGCACTGGTTAAAGAAGATCCACGAAAGACCGCAGTGGACGTTGCTAATTTCGCAAATGAGCAAATGGGAGTCTCTATAGGCGTTCACACTGTTTGCCGTAGGTTGAAAGAGGCTAATTTGCATGCGAGACGACCCGCAAAGAAACCTCTCATCAGTGCAATCAATAAAAAGAAGCGCCTGAAATTTGCAAAACGTTACAAGGATTGGTCAAATGAACAATGGGCTAAAGTCTTGTGGAGCGATGAAAGCAAATTTAATTTGTTTGGCTCCGATGGGATAAATTTTGTTCGAAGACCGCCTGGACAGAGATATTCTCCAAGATATCAACTTCCAACCGTAAAACATGGCGGTGGATCAATAATGGTGTGGGGTAAGGAACGATATGTTTAAAAAAATTATGGATTTTACGTCACGTATTTACAGGTGCGTTTTCCCGTGATGGGGTAGGTCCCTTAACTCAAATCGAAGGAAAAATGGACGCCAAGAAGTACTGTGAAATCCTTGGAGAACACATGCTTCCTCATCTGCGGGAAAAAATGCCTCCTGGTAGCATATTCCAACAGGATAACGATCCAAAGCACTCAAGTCGCTTAGCTCGAAACTTTTTAAGCGACAATGATGTCAATGTTTTGGATTGGCCATCACAGTCTCCCGATCTAAACCCCATAGAAAATCTATCGGAGCTATTAGATCGGGAAGTTAAGAGGAAACATCCGTCAAATAAGAGGCAATTAGAAGAAATTTTGAAAAGTGAATGGGAGAAAATATCCATTAACACATTAATAGCTTTAGTCGACTCTATGCCTTCTAGGTTGCAAGAAGTCATAAAAAATAAGGGCTACGCCACTAAATATTAATTTTAAGATTTTTTTTTTGTAAGAATTACTATTTAATTTAAATAAACACATTAAAATTTATGCTGTTGCATTTTTATTGCTCCCATGAAATTCGCACTCTTTTTAATAAATGACAAAATAATATTTCATTAATTAAAATTAATTTACATAATATTATTGATAATAGGTATCTATAACTGTTGGGATTAATAATAGCTCAAAGAAATATTTTGAACTGGTCACCATTTTTTTAAAATTATCGCACTTAAACATAATTTTACCCAACGTTGCATTTTATGTGCTCGCTACTGTATACATAATTGGTCATTACAAACAAACCTTTAGTCACACCACTTATGTTGTGTGCTTTAGTTTTATCCATAAAAGGCGTAACCTAAAGTTTAAAGTCGACTCCAAACGACAGATATTTCACAGAGTTTTTGCCAGAAATCTGATGAAAGGAAGTCGCCCAAGAATATTTTCGTATGTATTTTCGTTTTGATAGGTCGGCCTGGAGTTTAAACTCGGCCAACGAATCGTTTAATGTTGATCTTTGTGTGAAACAGGGTTACATACTAAGTCCAATTTTGTTTGCATTGTATTTAAATGATTTAAATGATGTTCTTCCTGGTGGAGTGGTTGTTGATAACATTCACATTAAAGTACTTTTGTATGCTGATGACATTGTGATTTTATCTGATTCTTCTTCCCAACTGCAGGATATAATAAATGTACTTTTTAATTACTGTAAAATGTGGACCTAAAATATCGCAAAACCTTAAATTAACAGTTGTTAACAGCCACAAATACTTGGGAATAGAGCTTACTTATAATTTATCATTCAGGAAGCCTTTAAAAAACAAACTAGTTACTGTTAAAATGGCAATTGCCTCTACCTGGTCCAAGTATATAAACAATCCTAAGATATCAAATGTTAACAAGCTTAAAATTTTTAATGCTGCTGCTAGATCCATATTATTCTATGGTGCCCAGATCTGGGGATTTTTAAAGTATGATGAAGTGGAGATTCTTTTCAGATTCTTCATCAAGAAAGTTTTGTTGCTGCCAAAAAATACTCCAAACTATATGCTTCATTTAGAGAGTTTAGACCAGATACCCTAAAACTTCACTTTAAGTATATTAATAACGCACTACTTTTACCCGCAAATAGACTGTCTTGTATAATAGCTGAAAAAATAATTTCTAATAGCACATATTGGTCGGATGAATGGTCTAAACTTTGTAATATGATCAATGTTAGCCCAGATAACAATAGACCTTTATGTAAACATTGGAAGCACATAGCGCGGTTGGTGATTGCGTCGGAAAAAAACGAATACATTCAAGAAGCTAGAGCTTCGCAGTTTCATGATGTCTACTCTAAACTGCATTACAGCTTAGCACCGCTACCATTTATTAATTATTCGTCTCGTATTACAAGCACAATAATCAGGGCTCGTGGTGGATTACTAGACTTGTATTCCAGACCCTTTAGATATTCATCATCATCTGGGCTATGTACACTTTGCAATCTAGACGCATCTGAGAACGTGCTGCATTGCATTGGTGTTTGCCCTCTTTATAAAGATCTTAGAAGAAAATATTTTGGAGAATCTGTTATAAGCTTAGATGACGTTATCAATTTGCTGAATGGTCGAAAAGTGAATTTTTATATTCTTTATAAATAATTGGAAGTTTCTTTAAGATTTAGAAAAATGGTTTTAAATGAATTTAATTGATTTTATTTAAACATTGTTATCCTATTTATGTGTGCTTATAAATATTAATAATAATATAACTTCTTATTGCCAATCTGGCTCACAACTCTTAAGTTATGCCATATATAGATATTATACATATCCTTTAATCCTTCTGAAATGTCAAACCTATAATTATAATCATGAATAAATATGTATGTCTATTAGCTAAAATAAAAAAAAATAAAAAACTCGACCAACACACTACCTACTAGACTACGGCGGCTTACCTCTCATACTGCATGATAATCTGAACTCATGAGTGATCAGAATTCTCCAAACATATCATGTAACAATACCAGCAGCTTCTTAATATGAAGCGCATTACTTTCTACATGCCTTTGACGGTATGTTCCCTACCAGCCTTTAATGGTGCTAATCTTTTCGGTTAGTTTGAATCACTAGATACCAGTTATGACTTCATTGCAATGCCACACTTAATATAGAACCCGAAAATCAAACATTTCCTAAAGGAATACTCATCAAAATTCAATCAGCAGCCTTCGTTATATGGAAGTGTTCAGTGAAAGGATTACAGAAACCTTATGCCTCTTCATGGCAAGACCATAGCGCTTACACATAAGGGGCAAGACAGTTTCTTCGCCCTTCTCAGAACTACAGCTCTGCGATTGAGTGCCAAGTGTATCGCTATGCCTTCCAATAATAAGCTGTTAGGTTAGGTTAGGTCGCAGTGGTAGCTCTGATATCACAAAGCTCACTTGAGCACGCATGGCGGCCCGTTGTGATGCCACGGGTGAAACACAGTCCCTGTACTAACCAAGTTCCGCCAAATCAGGGAAAGGAAGAAGTTGATCAGCGCAAGGGATGCACAACAAAAGCACGACTACCCCGTACTGGAAAACCAGCCAGAAAATTTGATGAACGAAGCTATATCCTTGATATCAATAGATGATAGCTCCGTTAAGCTAACAAGGAATGGGGAGCCAAATAACCTATATCTACACCTAGCAAGAGACGGGCACTGGCAAAGAAAGTGAATAAGCCGTTACCATCAAAATTGATGGCAGTCTGGAGATCAAGCACAGGATCACTCTTGCCAACAGCTGCTATCATGACCTCAATAGACAATTGAGTAGCAGAGACCTCCCTGGTACAACAAAACTACAAAATGCTCATTCTCCTCGTAATTCTTTATGAAGCAGAGGCATGGACTGTTTAAGCACTGATGCAGCAGAGTTGGGAATGTTTAAGAGAAAAATCCTACGTAAGATCTTCGGTCCAATGCGAGTTGGCGATGATTTCCGCACAAGTTTCAACAGTGAGCTCTTTGAGCTTCTCAACGACAGGGACGTTGTGCAGAGCATTAACATCCAGCAGCTAAGCTAGCTCGGACATGTCGTTCTAATGGAGGAGAAGTTCTGGCGAAACGGCTATTTGATGTGGGGATCTGTGTCAGTTGGCGAAGAAGACGACTATGTTTGCGTTGGAAGAACCAGAGCGAGGAAGCCCTGTCATCCAACTGGCGTAGGCACGCAAGAAGCAGAGACGTCTGTAAGCATGTGTTACGGCTGGTCGAAATCCATTATTCGGGTTTTAAATGACTAATTAAGTAAATAAGTAAGTAAATGATCCGAAATTTCCCTGAGAAATAGATGAGACGGATGTCCGAAGAGACATTCGTTACTGACTTCATTGAATCAAGACACTTTCAGGAAAAATTTCATCACCGAGCCAGTATTCTATGGCTTTCAAGAAGGTTATAATTAGCAAACACTTTGAAAACGCTGTAGTGGACAGGCAGTCCTTAATATATCGCCAGAATTCCCGTGGGAGAGAGATCTAAAATCAAATCTCCTATTTATTGAGAAAATTATCAGGAACCATGTAATCAATCTGAATTATTGCATCATTTCCATACTTGAGGTTGGGCTGGAATTTATCCGCATTGAGTCTTACTGCCACCAACTCAACCCTGTGCTTCAAAAACTGATCATATTGGACGGCCTTACGATACAATAATGGTTGACAGATAATCATTTAGTCATTTACTGCCTAATAAAAAGACCAAATAAATTCCATTACCAAGGCATTTGTGTAGCAACATATCCAATGCATGTAACATGACCAGGTCAATGACCAGCTGTGTATCATATTTTTTTTGCTTTAAGTCACAAGTGCATGAACAGTAACACTACGCTACCAATCGATATCAATTCACTTTCTTATAAAAAAAAAAAAATTCCACAATAAAAATATTATGAACAGACCGGAATGCAGCGGCGTGTTGCCCTTCCTCCCCACAATACTTTATTACTTACCCAACAAACGTTCAACAGTTCAATTTCAACTGCCATTGGCATTTGGTTTTTGTATTGAATTACAAACAGTTGTTGTTGTTGTTGGTTGTTACTCTATACGCCATGCCAGGCCCTTAAAAAGTATGTCGCCGTTCGCTGGCAATGTGGGTGGCAATGCCAGTAACACAGTAGAGTTTGACTAACTGCAGCATGAATACTATTCGCTCGTATTATTCATTGCTTGTTTTTTTTACAAAATATTATTAAATTGTCTCCATGTACATACGTACGTACATACGTATGTACATACATATGCTATATAATAGTGTATGTATCAGTCAGTTTACGTATGTACATATGGGGGGGTGGAGATTTTAAAAACCGTCCATAATAATAAAGCCATAAAAGTTTTCACAAGTGAATTTAAAAACAACAAAGTGTGAAAATTTTTATTTTATATTTTTACTTCGTCTTCTTCTTTTTTTTTTAATTAAAATTATAAAAATAATCTTATGAACGTCATAAAAAATACTAAAGAAAGTAAAAAAAAAAATTGAAAAACGAAAATCATCAGATAAAAAATCCATTTAAAAAACCATGATATTAATACATACAGTTGTGTGAAAAATAATAGAGCCACCTGCTGTCCTATAAATTTATTTATTTTTTTTAACCGTATATAAAACCTTTTTAGAAAAAATTTTTTTCTATGCATTATTAGTATGTCTCTTTCTATCAAGAAGGTAAATCTCAAAGAAAAATAGTTGAAATTATTGGATTTCAAAAAAAATGGTAGAAAATGTTATAAAGTAAAAAATCTAAAATATCTGCAACTTTAAAACGAAAAATACTGTGTCATGTAAAACGGGATCCCTTTGTAACATCTTCCGTCCTTATAAAACAATATCAACTTGATATGGATACTTCTACAATACGGCATATGCTCCTTAAAAATGGTTTAAAAGCAAGAAGTGCACGTAAAGTGCCATTTCTATCAAAGCGCAACATAAAACAAAGACTTGAATTCGCAAAGGAACACGTAAATTGGCCCGTATCTAAATGGCGCAATATTTTGTGGTCGGATGAGACCAAAGTTAATTTATTTAACTCGGATCGAAGGTCTCTTCAAGTTCGGAGACCCTAAAATAAATAATATAATCCTCAATATACCGTTAAAAACCGTTAAACATGGAAGGGGAAATATTATGGTATGGGGATGCTTTTCCTACTATGGAGTCGGACCCTTATATCGCATACAGGATATAATGGATGCAAAAATTTATACGAATATTTTAAGAGAAGTCATGATGCCTTATGCTGAGTGGGAAATGCCACTTGAATGGATGTTTCAACAGGACAATGATCCGAAACATTCATCGAAGTTGGCAAAGGCATGGTTCAGGGATAAAAATGTGAAGGTTTTGGAATGGCCTTCTCACTCACATACATACATAATTGCCCATTACAAACCCTTGAGTCAGGATTACGACCTAGCTTCTCACACACCACTTATGTTGTGTGCGTTAATTTTATACATGAGTGGCGGGACCTACAGTTTAAAGTCGACTCCGAACGACAGATTTTTTGAGAAGCTTTTCATGGCAATTTATACTCTCAGAGTCTTTGCCAGAAATCTGCTGAGAGGAAGTCGCCGAAGAAATATTTTTTCGTGTTGATGTCTGACCTAGGATTCGAACCCGGGCCTTTTGCCTAATAAGCTAACACACTACCCACTAGACCACGGCGACTTGGATCACAGATATGTCTCGGATAATTACGTGGTTGATGAACATGCTAATGCAGGCATACTCTTTCCGAATATCGGTATTCCTCTTCGGTATTATTTTCTCAATAAAATCCATGCATGTTGCCATACCATTATGTTCGATACCAGCATCCCTTACTACGGTATCAGTGTCTCTAGGAGCTTGAAATTTTGTAGAAATTCTTCTCACTCACCAGACCTAAATCCCATCGAAAACTTATGGGGCGAGGTTAAAAGATCTCTTAGAGGAAAGAATCCATCAAATAAAGATGAGCTGTGGACAATGGTTGAGACTGCATGGAAGAATATTCCTGTCACGACTTGTCAAAAGTTAGTGGATTCTATGCCGAAGCGTTGCTTCGCAGTAATAAAAAATAAAGGCAGGCAGTTCTGCAAAGTACTGAGGTAGTCTAAGCAGTTGTGTAAGCCAATATTTTATTAAAAATATTATTTACTTTTTCTTTTTAATAATTTTAGGAGGCTTGTTTAGATGGCTCTATTTTTTTCACAGAGAAAATAAATGTGTATACCGAATTATTTTTATTTTATTTTTTAGAACAATGAATTTAAATATTTTATTTATGTTTTTTTTATACTATTATAATACCTAATAAAAAACAACAAAAAAGTTTAAAGAAAATTATTATCTGTTAAAATTTGTAAGTATTGAAATTGTGACTTGGGGGTGGCTCTATTATTTTTCACACAACTGTACATACATGCATGGGATATTTAAAAATTTTTTCACAGGAATTTCAAAGAGATTTTAATGTTTAAATTTATAAATTATATTTCTCTATAATCCCCTCAAACACAATATATGGTAGATAAAAGCTACGTGATAAATATTTTTATTTTATTTGCTCTCCAAGAGTTTTTGCCAGCAATCTTCTGAGAGAAAGTCGCCGAAGAACTATTTGAAGTTTGAAGCAAGGCCTTACTTCTAATAAGCCAACACACTACCAGTTGAGACTACAGCGGCTTACACATACTGCCACAGATCCTCGCATCAAATACGTGTTTTCGCCGGAGCATCCTCCTCCATTCGAACGACATGGCCGAGTCAGTGCAAGCCGCTGGATGTTAATACGCTGTACAACGTCCATGTCGTTAAGGAGCTCATACATCACACTATTGGAACTTCTTAATCAAAAAGTCATTTTAATTCAACAGACAAACTTTTATTCAAAATAGTACTCTCTTATTTACAAAGTACTTTTTCTCCACAAACGTTTTTTTTTATTAAGAATACGTTTCCTTCAAGTGTGTACGTACTTTTTATTTAAAAAAAGGTAATTTTACCTGAAGAGGTATTTCTTTTTTCATTTCTTATTTAAAAATGCACTTTTTATTCCAAAGGGAACAATTTATTCAAAAAGATACTTTTTATTTGGAAATATTCCGCCCTCAAAACTTACTTACTTACTTACTTAATTGGCCATAACAACCCGATTAACGGATTTCGGCCTGCCGCAATACATTGTTCCAGGCGCCTCTGCTTCTTGCGCGCCTACGCCAGTTGGTCACACCAATCAATGACAGTGCTTCCTCGACTTGATCCTTCCAACGGATACAAGGTTGTCCTCTTCCCCGACTTCCGCAGATCCCCGCATCAAATACCCGTTTCGCCGGAGCATCCTCCTCCATTCGAACGACATGGCCGAGCCAGCGCAGCCGCTGGATATTAATACGCTGCACAACGTCTATGTCGTTGAGGAGCTCATACAGCTCACTGTTAGATCGGATGCGGAAATCATCGCCAACTCGCACAGGACCGAAGATCTTACGTAGAACTTTCCTCTCGAATACCCTCAAGGCTGCTGCATCAGTTCTTAATAGGGTCCATGCCTCTGCGCCATAAAGAAGCACGGGTAAAATGACCGTCTTGTAGAATATTAATTTTGTTGCACGAGAGAGGTCTCTGCTACTCAATTGCCTATTGAGACCATTGTAGCACCTGTTGGCAAGAGTAATCCTGCGTTTGCGTGTAGTTAGCGGCCGTAACCTGATAATCAATATGTCGTACGTCTCTACTTGTCGATAACCTATACTTTGTTTTGCCCTCATTTACTGCCAGACCCATCTTCTTAGACTCCCGTTCAATAGCCCTAAAGGCTAAAGGTACGCTCTATGATGTGGATGTCGTCAGCGTACGCAAGCAATTGGACACTTTTTTGAAAGATAGTGCCATTGCGATGCACTCCTGCCTTTCGCAGAACACTCTCCATGACGAAGTTGAAGAGGTCGCATGATAAGGGGTCGCCTTGTCTGAAACCTCGCACGGTATCAAAAGGTTCGGAGAGGTCCATTCCTACCTTGACGGAGCTGCAGGAATTGCTCAACGTCATTCTGCATAGCCTTATCAGCTTCGCAGGTATACCGAGCTCAGATATTGCGCCATAAACACAATCCCTTATGGGGCTATCGAAGGCTGGCTTATAGTCGACAAAAAGATGGTGTGTGTCGACTTGTTTTTCGTGGGCCTTTTCCAGGATTTGGCGCAGTATGAAGATCTGGTCTATGGTGGATTTGCCAGGTCTGAAGCCGCACTGATAAGGTCTAATAGTGTTTTGACGAGTGGCTTCAGTCGTTCACACAATACGCCTGTAAGAACCTTATATGCGATAGGGAGAAGGCTTATACCCTTGTAATTGGCGCATATTATGGGGTCTCCCTTTTTCAGGACAGGAAAAAAGAGATTGAGGTTCCAATCGTTGGGCATACTTTCCTCTAGCCAAATTTTGTAAATAAGCTGGTGCATGCGCCCTACCAACTCATTACATCCGGTCCTAAACAATTCAGCGGGGAGGCCATCAGGACCTGCTGCTTTATTCTTTTTAAGACGCGTAATCGCGACTTTGACCTCTTCATAGCTAGGCGGCGGAATCTCCACGCCATCATCATTGATCGGGTTCGGAACATCATCTCTAGAGGCGGTATTGGTGTCGTCATCGCCTTGTAGCAGAGTAGAGAAGTGTTTCCTCCACAACCTCAGAACCCCCTGCGGATCAGTAACCAGGTTTCCGTTCTCGTCCTTGCAAGAAAACGCTCCGGGTCTATAACCCTCGGTTAGACGCTTAACCTTCTGATAAAATTTTCTATCGTCATTCCTACGTCTATGCATTTCGACTTCCTCACGCTCGCGCCTTTCCTGCTCCCTTTTTTTGCGTCTGAAAAGGCGTCTCTCTTCCCTTTTCTTCTCTCTGTAGTTCTCGACAATGGCTCGCGTAGCAGCAGACTGCAACGTCTTCTTGTATGTGGCGTTTTTCGCTGCAGCTGCCTCGCGACACTCCTCATCGAACCATTGATTTCGTTCGGGTGGGCGCTCGAAACCAAGGACTGTTTCCGCAGTAGTGCGCAAGGAGTGGGAGATGTTGGCCCACAGTCCTCCAATGTCATTGAGATTAGATGGGGATCGACGGAGCTTATCCGAGAGTTGAGCAGAGAACGCCTCAACTGTCCCTTGTGATCGCAGCTTCCTGACATCCATCTTCCGCAATGTACTAGAACGCGCCATCCTCGAGGCGCTAATGCGGAATCGAAACTTGGCTGCGACTAGGTAGTGGTCCGAGTCAATGTTCAGACCTCTAAATGTGCGCACATCTAGTACATTGGATACATGCCTTCCGTCAATCACAATATGCTCGATCTGGTTGCATGTTGATCGATCGGGGGACATCCAAGTGGCCTTGTGGATGTCGAGATGTTGAAACCTGGTGATACATACTACCATGTTACGCGCCGCGGCGAAATCGATCAGCCTCATACCATTGGGGGTAGTGTTCGAGTGGAGGCTGAACTGTCCGACAGTGGGGCCAAAGATACCTTCCCGCCCGACCTTCGCATTAAAATGTCCGAGGACAATTTTTGCATCATTGGCCGGACACTTATCATATATGTCCTCGAGTTTAGCGTAGAAGGCATCCTTAACCACAAGGAAGTAGTTTTTGCCGAAAGAAATACTTTTTATTCACAAAGGTAACTAGTACTTAAAAGGTTCATTTTTATTTTGTCACGAAAGTGCTTCTTAATCTAAAAGTTTGTTTTTACTCATAGAAGTACTTTTTATTCAATAAGATACGTTCTATTCAAAAGGAAACTTTTTATTCTAAGAAATACATTCTATTTGAGAAGACCCGTTTTACTTAAGAATGTACTTTTTATTAAAAAAAAATCCCCATTTATCAAAAAAGGTAAACTTTATTTAAGAGAGTCCCTTTGGGCAAAAAGGTAGGTTTTAGTCAAGGTACCTTTTATTCAAGAAGATACTTTTTATAACAAAAAAAAAACGTTTTAATACAAAATATACATTTTATACAGAAGGTACCTTTTAGTTAAAAGGGTACTTTTTATTTTTTCTCTTTCTAATGGTACTTTTCTTTAAAAATGTAATTTTTATTTAAAAGGATATTCTTAAAGCAGAAAAATGTATTCTTTTGTGGATCAAGAAGTGCTTTTTTCTTTGATCCAGTGCTACAAACCGATAATAACAGACGCACACAGAGTTACGGTTTAGCATCACTCTTCTAGAATTATAGACAATATAAGGGGTTGACTTAATGTCCTTATATCTTCAAGTTATAAGTATGGAATGCCCCACATATTAAATGGTGGCCCATATGCCTTTAATTAATTCTCTTTAATTTTATTTTCTATTTTCATTTTGAAATTTTTGTGCCCATTTCATGCATTAGCGTTGAATTTTATTGCTTTAATACAAAAACAATTAAAGCACAAATACGAAAACAAAATAAATATAAGAGAGCATTATGTGTGTGAAAGTACATGTACATGTGTAAGTGTAAAAAAAACACACACCGTAAATAGAGGATTAGTTTTTAGTTTTACTAGGTAGTTTCTGATTTTCTAACTATAAGCTTATGCATATGCATATAGGGACATACACATACACATATAAGCTAAATAGTAACAATGGAGAAATGGAGAGAGAGAGAGAGACAAAGCGAAAGTACTTGTTGTATACGTAACCAACTAAGCAGATTAATGTTTAATCAACCAGTGGTCAAATGCTTTATTATGAATAGAGGATTTAACAACAATGAAATGAAAGCAACGGCAACGGCATCAGCATCAGCATCGGCTAGCGGCAGCAGCAGCAATAAACACAACAACGAACACAAAACAAATAAACAATCACAACAGTTGCAATAACAACAAAAACAACAACTAAAATAATTCATAATAATTGAAAACTAATAAAAATCGAAAAGCGATTTATAAAAACAACACAAACAAACGAATAAACGAACACAAGCTGCATTTAATTAAACAGGCAGCATACACAGAAAAGCACAGACAACATACATCGACACATTTTTGCACACACACAGCTCAACTAAACTAAACTAAACCAATAAATTTTACACATACATACACCCATACATACATACATTTACATGCCACATGAAACACATGCATGTAGAATTAGGCACGCAATCAATTTTATTCTAAATGCTTTTCTTTACGTTCGTTTTTTGCTTTACACACTCACACACACACACAGCCACAATGCAGGCACACCACACTCTTTAAAAGCAAAAAAAAAAACAAAAACAATTTAAAAACATTATAATTTATACACACTCTTATACTCTCTCGAGCAAAGTTTTTTACTCTAATTTAGAGCGTAAAAAAGAGATTAGTTGTGTATCACGCCATTTGAGCATGTACATACATATATGGGAGTGTGTAAGTGTATGTGTGTCAGTGTGTGATATTATTATGCAAATTCTTTGCAAATTGCAATTAATTAAAAACGATTAGCGTAGAGGATTGAATTGCTTGCATTAAACAAAGTATAGAAGGGGAAAACAAAATAAAATGAAAAGAGAAGAGAAGAGAAGCAAAATTAAAAACAGGTATTAAACGAATTACAAAGGTACGCTATGGTACTCTAAAAGCACTGCTAAATAGTAAATTTACATGGCATACTGTTGTGTACCCCATCTTTCCTTTCTCCTATAAACTATCTTTTCTGCATTGCCATACAATGTATATGAATAGGGGCGATCTACTGAGTGTAAATCTGAAAAAAATAATCTTCTGTAGATCTTCAGCAAAGAGATACGATTGTTACGAAAATAGAAAATTCTAAATACTGGTACTTTGCCTTTTTATCGTTTAAAATTATAAACAAAAGCTACAAAAACAAAAACAATGAACTTGTTTACAAAATATTCGCACTGTGTAATATAACAACAAAACACCAGCATAAAAGAGTGATAAACAAGTAAACAAAACTACAACAACAAACACTACAAGAATAAATGTAAACAAAATATACAAATAACAATAATGAAACAATGATTTATAGAGATCTGAAGAAGACGAAGCCATGAACATTCGCCTTTAAGAACATTCATCAGACTGTTTACCTTGCCATATAAAAGATAAGGTAAAGCAGCCAACTAAGTTAGTAAAAGTTCATTCAGTCTTGTGTGAAGATGCGGTGCATTTGAAGAAAGTAATCGTGGTTTGAAGGTCTCCATTACAAAGATCTGTCGAACAATTGACTAGTAACTGTTATTGTTTATGTAAAAGAGGAATAACAAACAAAGCAATTTTTGGTTTTTACATCAAGCTGCTAACAGTGACGCACTGAAATGGCACACAAATTCATTTTTATTTTATTTACAATCTACGATCACATATTTTAAACACTGTTAAGAGGTATAAACGTAAAAATATTATACAAGTTCAAGAATCAGAATATTTAAGTTTATTCAACAGCATAATTTGGTAATGGTAATTTCCACACTGTAATCGCCGTAGTCTAGTAGGTACTGTGTCCGATCAGACATCTCCAACCAAACGAAATATGAAAATATATTTCTTCAGCGTCTTCCTCTCAGTAGATTTCTGTCAAAATAAATTTGCCAAGCAAAGTTCTTCAAAAATATCCAAATAATAGGATATGACTTTAAACTATTGCGGCCCGCCTTTTATGGATAAAATTAACACACACAACATAAGTGGTGTGAAAAGCTAATATGTAATCCCGACTAAAGGAATGAATGTATGTATGTATAAATATCATAATTAATGGCCAAGTAATTCGCAGCGCCAGTAAGCAATCAGCATGTATGCATATATTGTAAGTGCCAGCTCTTGCCAGCTGTATTCTCTGTGCGTCATTTTTCACTTTCAGGTGATAGAATAAGCAAAAAGGTATCAGCTAGTTAGCCACAACATGACTTTTACGCATTGTGTTAAATATTATTTCTTTCTATACAATATTGCTTTGGAATTAGAAATATATATACAGTGGACAACAAAAGGACTTAGTATACCAATATATTTTGACAATTTTATGAATTTTTACCAAGAGTTTGTAAAAAGAATTAATTAATTAATTAATTTTGTATTTATTTTATGAATTTATTTCTGTTTTATTATAAAAAAAACAATTTTCTAATGCTTTTCATAAAACAAACGAAAAATAAGAAAATATTTCAAATGACTCCAAAGGTAGCACCAAGAAGATTCCTTAGTAAATTTAAAATTCAAAGGCCTAATATATGAAAACGTTATGCCTTGTATTTAGTAGAATATTCCTTAAGGTCAAACACTCCATTTAACCCATTTGGAATTAATTTATTTATTAATTACAAATTATATTCTAACTAGCAGATTGTACCCGGCGTTGCGCGGGTTATAAAAATATCAATAAATATTTTTATTTACTGTTTATAGGTTTCGAAACCGGTTTCTTAAAAAATGCAATTTTTCAAATTATTCGGAAACCGGTTTAACAAATAACCCAGTTTTTCGAATACTCTAAGTCCTAAATATAAATGCACTCAATTTTCTCATTTTTTGCCCCTTTCCTCCTTTTTTGACCCCTTTTGGTCCAACTTTATAAAAGGAAAACCTTCAATAGCTATTTGGGAAACTTCACCAAGCTAAATCATAGAAGAATGCCTTTAAAACAGATAAAATACACCATTTATGCATAAAGTACTAATTTTTGCCCATTTTTCTCCCTTTCTCCCATTTTTTTCCCCTTTGGATCTAAATTTTGAAACGATTTATTGCATATAACTTGCAGCGACAAAAGCTCGATCTATGTTCCAAATGCAATCCTACCTTTTGAAGGGTTCGATCTTGTGCTTTGTTTATCGTCATAGCAAAAGTAACTTTCACAGGGAACTGTTTTCGTGTCATTCGGAAAGGCACAGTTGGATCAGAAGGTGTAAGGTTGATCGGGGTATGAGTGCAGTTTTATCGGTATGAATAATTTTTGCTGATATGATGTGCTCTCCCAAGTTTGTTACGATTAGCCTGCTACCATTTATTAACCCGTATTACTACACTTCATAAAACAAACAATGCCATGTCTATAAAGACATTACCAAAATGGCTTTTACAACTTTATATATTATTATGTGGAATAGCATTACAATTAAGCGACCCTGTTTATCGCACTTGATCTAACAACTACTGCAAAGTATTGCCAAAACAGTTTTTTACAACTTAATATGCATATTATATACAACTGACTTAGTAATAAACGTCATTATAGTAAATAGCGGTATTGCCAGAATGGATTTTAATACATACTATATATTATGTAGAACTGCATTACTATTAAGCGACCCTGTATTACCACACTTGAACAAAAACATATAATCATAATGACAACAGTATTATCATGCAGTTCTATATAAAATATAATTTTTATCAATGAAAATATTAATTTTTCAATTTCTAATTATTTTTCGCAATTAATGTTAGATATAAGCTTTAAAATGAGATATCATTCATTAAATTTGATGCGGTGGTATGGGAGATATTTGCAACCGACGAAAAAAAGTGCTTTAGAAATAATATATATGATATTAGGATTAGGATTACATACCAGCTGAGTAACTTCTACAATGTGCTCGCTGTAGTGTCACAGACCAGAGCCTCTTCTGGAAGTCCTCCCATTATCCTCACGCTAATAGTTTAGCACACTACACACTAGACTACCAGGACACTCAATTTGGGATTTAATGTACAAATTTTGTTTAGAATTTTCTGCTGGCACCCTGAGCAAATGTCGTCCTAAATACTCTCTTGAAGTCTTTTGGTGAAAATATACTTTTTTTGTCAAAATATATTGGAGTACTAAGACATTTGCTGTCCACTGTATATTTGAAATTCCTAAATTAAATTAAGACAATGAACAGAACACCCTAAAAAGTTCTTTTACAACGTAAGGAACAAAAATCCAGTTACCAAAAGCCACTATTACAGAGTGTTGCTATTTATTACTCAAATAAAAAAAAGAGAAAGAAAATTCATAAAAAAATACAAACAAATCGATACAAGTTAGAAATAAAATAAATTAAATTAAAATAAATTAAAAAAATAAAATAAAATAAAATGAAATAAAAACACAGGAATTTACGTAAATCTTTCGTAAAAACATCCAAACAACGTCATTTGCTTAGTGTAGAGTACCGTAAGCAATATTTCATTGCATTGCAATTGAAAAATGATTTCAAAATAACCCATTTATACGCACACACACACACGCAATACGCAAGTGATGTTCTTTTTTATATGGAAACAACAACAACTGTAATAGCAATATTAATAAGAGAACAAATAGAGAGTGAAAGAGACAAAGAGAAGAATTAATTGAAAAACAGTTATAAATGAAAAACTGTGGTTTTCATATGACAAAAGCGACACGATGAAATAATAATAAAAAACGAAATGAAATCATACAATTACAAAAGCAACGATGCATACAAAGGCAGAGAAAGCGAGAGAGAGAGAGAGAGAGAGAGAAATGTACCAAAACCTCTGCACTCCATATATGTGTGTGTGTGTATTAGTATAGTTGATATTAAGGGAATTTCTCAGGGCTTATGTAAATCTATTTGCAGCAAATGCGTATGTGTGTGCGCGTGTAATAATTTTGATTTTACGATCATACATCACAGATCGGTGATTTGCATTAAAAGAGCTTCACTCATGCAACTACGCGAATAGTTGGTAATTTGCCTTTGCTGTAGTGGGTGTTTTTTCTTTGCTTTGCTTTTCTTACTGTGTGTACCACATATTTTGAAATTGATTTGAACAATTTTTTGTAATAATTTTAAAAAAAAAGGAATAAATAATAAAAAAAGCAGAATAAAACATTATTAACAGCGATTAAAATGTCTAAATATTGGCAATCGAAAGTGGCTGTTATAACAGGAGCATCATGTGGCATTGGTGCTAGAATAGCCTTAAAATTAGCAAATGCAGGCGTTAATGTAGTGGGTCTAGCAAGGCGCACACAATTGATTGATGTAAGTGGGAATGGAAATCCTATTTCTATTGTAATTTTTAATTTTTTTTAATTGGAAAAAAAAGGGAATAAAAAAAAATAAAATTTAAATTAAAATTTTCAAAATTCTCTTAATTTACAATTTTATTAGGAATTAAACAACAACGTTACAGGCAGTGGCAAAATCGATTCCCACCACTGTGACCTAAGTGATGAAAACAACATTTCAGAAGCCTTTAATTGGATACGCAATACCTACGGTACGATTAGTATTTTAGTTTGTAATGCCGGCATTATTAAAGCAAATTTTTTAATGGGTAAGTAAAGGTTAAACAAATTATATATTCGATTTGAATAAATAAATAAATTTAATTTTATTACAATATTTAGAATCTAATTCGAAAGATTTAAAGGAATTGTACGATATTAATTGCTATGCAACTACCATCTGTTTGCGAGAAGGTTTAAAATTGATGCGTTCAGCGGATGCTCTAGCCAAAGGTCACATAATTGTTATGAATAGGTGAGTAGATAGAGGAATTATTATTTTTTTATAAGTAATCGTTATCAGAATGATTGATAATAGTAAAGGATACGATATCGTAACTAAAAAGATTTTTTATTGTGAGAAATAACGTCATGCAATGTGTTTCTATTGGCTAATAACTTCCAACAGCCTTGTTTTAGTAATATACCAGACAAAACCTTGTCATTGTAATCATTAATTCCATCAATTTGAAGGGTAACTGTGTACAGTAATACCATAACTATTGCAAATATTACCAATTTGTCCAAATCCATTAGTTCAGAAGATCTAAATATTTGGCAATGATTTAAATATCTTCCCAAAACAAAAACCAAAAAAATTAAAAAAAAAATAAATCAAACACTATTGAAAAGGAAACTTGGCCTAAATAGAACCTACAACCTCGAAATGTTGCAAAAGACTCACAATGCACCACCTTTGACAGCATAGAGCCTCTCTTTTTTATTCTCCTCGTTTCTCTAAGAAGCATGGAATTGGTACAAGGCATCTCCTTCATATTCTTGCCATATCTTTTCTTTGTTCCAGTTACATTTCACAAGTTTTTCGTGCTAATAAAGAATTATAAAGTCTTCTGTATAAATTTACATGGTGTGTGTGGTAACGAATCTTACTTATAAAGGGTCCTTTTTTTTTGAAAATGCTTTAAAAAAAACTACAGAATATTTTCTCAAATATCTCTTTTTATTCGAAAGTACAATCCTTCCGGTTAATAATGGAAAATAATTTCATTCAAATAGCTGCCTCGGCTGGCCATGCACGATCGGTCAAATTTTTAAGCACATTATCGATTGTGTGCAGCTGTATTTCATTAAGGGCTTCACGGATATTGTCATTTAAAGCGGTACAAATAATAGTCTAACAGTGTCAAATCGCAGCTCAGAGGTGGCCAAACGACATCAGCTTTGTGGCTGATAATGCGATCTTCAAAAACAGGGCGCAAAACATCAGTGTAGCTTCGGCTATGAGGCACATAGCGCCGACCTGTTGAAACCAAATGTTGCCAATACCCTCCTCTTCAATTTTTGTGAACAAAAATTCGTTCAACATTGCCCGATAACGATCGCCAATGACTGTAACGGCCATTCATTACTCATTTTCGATGAAAAATGGCTCAATTATGTCTCTGGACCAAAATCCACACCAAACAGTGACTCGTTTTGGGTGCGTGCGGGTTTTCTATGCCCTAAATGCGACAATTTTGCTTGTTGACATACCAGCCAAGATCAAAATGAGCTTCATCTGAAAAGATGATTTTTTTTGTTAAAATTGGCATCTTCTGTAAATCGATCGCAGCCCCACTTTGCGAAGCGAAAACGCGTATACACAACGATACTCGTTCAGTGGAAGGATAAAACTAATTATCTGTCGAATCAAACATGAATTAAGTGTTACCATTCGCGAAATAAGCACTAGTTGAAAAAAAAAACGTTAGATAGCGGACCCGATAATAAAAACTTTATTTTGTTACCCAATAAGTGTTACTTTCTGACCTTTTGTTACTTTCATTTTAAATGTTATCACCTCTGGGAAGTATGAACTAGGGATCCCAATCGGAAAATCCCGAATCCCGAAATCCCGGGATTTTTAAAAACTTGTCCCGTGTTTTTTCGGGATTTTCGGGATTGTGAATTCATGTGTATTTTGACCCTACAGTAGGTCCTGAAAAAAATTCTATATCACTTGACTTCGATAATAGCATCTCAGATTAGGAAGATCCTACTTCCAGTGATGGCATCGAAGAAAGCAAAAGCCCAATAAAACGAATTGAAAGCGTAACTGATTTAGACACTCAACTGTCCAAAGAAATAGATTTATTTACATCAGACGGTGGAAGAGGTGAATATTTACAAGCAGCATACAGCTATCTTGGAACTATTTTACCAACAAATGTTGATTGCGAGAAGTGTTTTTCAACGGAAGGCTATGTTGACGACAAAATTTGTTCAAGCCTTTCAGATCACATGGTAGATGCTTTAAGTTTTTTTTGTTGGAATCCAAATAATTTTCTTAAAATTAATGCATTTGCATATGTACGTAGGAATAATTTTTATTTTTGTAAATTACGCTTTTATTCTTGCTCTTTTTATATTTTATTTTCAATGAAATATAATTCTGATGTACATAATTGGAATACAAATGATTTCGTTAACAAAATATTTGGATCCCGAATTATCTCGAAATATTCCGGGATTTCGAGATCGGGATTTACAAAATCCCGAATCCCGGAATTTTTAAAATCGATCCCGATTGGCATCCCTAGTATGAACCCTTCTTAATGGATAATTTGAAGGGAAAATAAAGCCTCTTTATGTTTTAAAATTCCTTATAAAGCTCTTGAACCACTACTCCCTATCAACTTTCTTCTCGTTGTTCCTTCAAATATTTTAAATTTATTATCCACTTAAACAAGAAACCTTCAAAAAACTTTCTTTGTACTCCAGCTCTGTGCACACAGGCTTGTAAAAGCAAGAATTCCAATCAAAAGATGAAAAAAAAAATTTTTTAATTAACGCACATGCTGGTCATGTTTGCCCTTAACAGTAATTAAGTTTAACAACAGCAACACAGACAACAACAACTTGAACGAAAATAGCAACACAATATTATTAACAACAACAATAATAATAAAGACCATAATAATGTAACGCATAACTTTCAATAGATTGCACAAAAAGATGAATTTAAAAATGAAAAAAATAAAACAAAAAATTAATAAATTATGGTGTAACTCGCACACACGTACACTTACTCATACGCACAGTTACTCATACGCCCTGTTACTCATACGCATCAGTGAACCAATATTTTATTCTACAGCCAGTCAGTCAGTCAATCTTTGTTTTTAAATAATTTCCAGGCAAATGATTTTTTTGGGGAAATTTTAACAACAACAAATAAGAAACAATAAACAAAAGAGCAATAACACAAAAATTTAATAAAAATTATTTAAATTTTATAAAAGAAAATTAAAAGAAAATTAAAAGAATTTTATTAAATCTAAAAAAATAAAAATATTCATTAAAATTAAACAATTCACACACACACCAACAGACGCAAACATATAACAATTATAAGCCTATGTATGAGTAAAGGAAAACAAACGATTAAACCGTATATTAAATGTACATACATACACACGTATGTATGTGTGAGTAATTGTTTACGTATTCATTTATTTCCGAATATATTTCTCTCACACTGCATAAATTTATACTGTTAAAGAGGGAGTATATGCATGCATGTATGTGTATGTGTGCATGTGTATAAAATGACATTTTATGCATTATATCTCGTAAATACTTAATTGTGTTTAATAATTGAGTTATTCTGTATTTTATTTGTTTTTAATGCTCACATATGCTCAACAACAGCTACAGCAGCCTGCAAAGCAAAGCAACAAAAACAGCAACAAGCACGGCAATAATTCATCATTATCAAAGAGATTTCTATACACACACATACATACTTACATACACTCTCACACATTCCTTATGAAGTAGACTAAATTTAACGGCATTCACTGTGATTAAAAGCCATTGAAAATTTTGTTTGAAAGAAAACAAAAAAAACAAAAAAACCGGTTTTGCAACGTCATGTCAAACTCATACAATACTCAAACGAACAACAACAACAACGACAATATGTGTGTGCAAATGTAAGTGTTTGTATTTGTAAAAATGCGTATAACAACAGTCTTGCCTGTAGCAGAGCATTAACGGAGAAACGAACGAACGTGAAAACACACACACACAGAAAAAACGAAACCAAAACGAACAGGCGCCATTAATGCAATTTGTAAGTCATACAACAGACACATTGGGAAAATCATACACACAATCTACGAAACAGTCAAATAATACAGTGGGCTTGAAGAGAGTCAATTTGAAATCAAAGAAAAAAAAATAAAATAATAATGAAAAGTACAT
Organism: Sarcophaga peregrina; assembly: GCA_014635995.1. Taxonomy (NCBI): domain Eukaryota; kingdom Metazoa; phylum Arthropoda; class Insecta; order Diptera; family Sarcophagidae; genus Sarcophaga; species Sarcophaga peregrina. The sequence goes on from CM025789.1 coordinate 5,640,588, forward strand.
TGAATATGTATTTATTTGAATTCACAGAGTGTAACTAATAGGGATGGCAAACGGGATCGATTTTTAAAAATCACGGGATTCGGGATTTTGTAAATCCCGATCCCGAAATCCCAGGATGTTTCAGGATAATTCGGGATCCAAAAATCCCGAAAAATCACGGGAAATATCGCGATTTTCTCTTAATAATAAAAATATTTTGTTAACAAAATCATTTGTATTCCAATTATGTATGTATATCAGAATTATATACAAGACAAAAGGTAACAAAATTAGCGAAAATTAACAAAAATTAAACCTACTCATACATACGCATTAGTTTTGAGAAAATTATTTGGATTCCATCAAAAAGATTTAAGCATCTAACATACGCTGTCGTTGAAAAACACTTCTCGATATCAGCATTTGTTGATAAAATAGTTCCAAGATAGCTGTATGCCGCTTGTAGATATTCACCTCTACCACCTCCTGATGTAAATAAATCTATTTCTTTGGGCAGTTGAGTATCTAAATCAGTTACCCTTTTAATTCATTTTATAGGGTTGTTTTTGCATTCTTCGATGACATCAAATAACTTTTTATCAATGGAAGTGGGGTTTTCCTCTTCTGAGAAGCTATTATCGAAGTCAAGTGGTATAGAATTTTTTTTCAGGACCTTTTGAAGGGTCAAAATACATATGAATTCGCAATCCCGAAAATCCCGAAAAATCCCGGGACAAGTTTTTAAAAATTCCGGGATTCGGGATTTTGTGAATCCCGAAAGTCCCGGGATTTCGAGATTCGGGATTTCCCGATTGGCATCCCTAGTAACTAATGAACATTCTTTAATGGTTTTGTGAAAGTCAGTAAAAACTGAGACAAATAATCGCTTCGAAAAAATAAAATAGAACAGAGAGGATAACATTAAGAACAAACGTAAATATTATATCAGTGGGGACACCGTAGTCTAGTAGATAGTGTGTTGGCTTATAGACCGACCCTAAAGTCACTGTTCAGACATCTCGAAAAATGAAATATGAAAAAATGTTTCTTCCTCTCACCAGATTTCTGGCAAAAACTCTCGGAGAGTAAATAAAATTGTCATGAAAAGTTTCCCTCAAACTTTAAACTGTAGGTTACGGCGCTCATGTATAAAATTAAGGAACACATCAGCGCCCTGGTAGTCTGGGTTCGATTCCCACCAAAAGCTCTGGTCTGTGACACAACAGCGAGCATATGATCAAATATAATTTGTAATTGTATTGTAATTAATAAATAAATAAGAAACACAATAGAGGTAGTGTGAAAAGCTAGGACGTAATCCTAACTGAGGGCTTCTAATGGCCAAATTATGTTATGCATGGATGATTAGTACATCAGGCAGCGTCTAAGCTTGTAAAAGACAAGAACTGAAAATTTCGCCAACATTACGACCAATTCAACCGTCCAATACAATTCTTCAGGCAACATCAAATGGCAACCCTATCATTCTAAAACCGACTACAGTAGAGAAATTATCTCCTTAACTGGAAAAATTAAACTGAAATAAATCAAAATATAGGAAAGGAAGATGGGAGCGATGCTAAAAGATTTCCCATACATACATACATAATTGGTCATTGCAACCCTTCAGTCGGGATTACGATCTAGCTTCTCACACCACTTATTTTGTGTATGTTAATTTCATACGTAAACGGCGGGATCTAAAGTCCACTAAAGTCCATAGATTTTATGAGAATCTTTTCATGGCAAATTTGTTTTATTCTTAGAGTTTTTGCGAGAAATCTGCTAAGAGGAAGTCGCCGAAGAAATACTTTTTGAATTTTGTTTTGATGTCTGCCTAAAGGCTCGAACTCTAGCTTTACGTCTAATAAGCCAACACACTGCCTACTAGACTACAGCGACTTTAGGGACCTTAAAAAGGTCAACACGCTGTTGTGGTATGGGTAGATGCAAGATAATTTATAGAGGAATATGCAAGTTCACGTTTACATTGCTTTAAAAATTCAAAAACAGATCATTCTACAACACTTTTTCTGTACATTCCATCACAGATCTATCAAGCCACCTTTACTACAATTTATTTTATTTATTTTTATTTTATGTCAAAATATCAGTCATGTTCGGAATTTTCTATCAAGGGAATAGATTTTTAAAAATTCTTTTTTAATTCCTCATCCGACCGCATTAAACAACAATTTAACCACTGTGTGCGTGTGTGGCATTAAGAGTCGAGAGACAGCAAGAGTTAAACACAAACAACCATCAAACACTCGTGTATTTTACACTTTTATCGTTCGTATTATTTACTTGCAATTGTTGTTGTGCCGTTATTGTTGTTGTTTTTATTGCTCAATATAAAATGCATAAAAAGTGCAACAGTTTTGCGAATTCCATAAACCCAATGCGAGAATGCTGTCTGCATCTCTCTACACATTGTAGTAGCCTTGTAATCTGTGTTGCTTGTATGTGTGTTGATGGAAGAATTTTTAAAGCAAGCATTTGTAAACACACTTACATGCATACATAGATATGGATGAGTATGTTTGCATCATTTACGACATATTGGTTGGCATATTAAAACGTTTTATGCATACTCTACTACTAACATTACTGTGTTCTTCTTTTTTCTGTTTCTCTGTTGTTGTTGTCTCATGTGGGGTTTTTGTTGTGTCATTTTGTTTTTGCCGAAAGTTTATTTCTTCACAAACAGAGCTGCAGAGAGTGTGTATGTTTTGCTTTACCCGTTATTATTACTAAAGATAATACTTGTTGAGAATGTGTGAGTATAAACGTGTATGTAAAGTGCATTGTGGTTAATAACACTGTTATTTACATTTAGTTTGTATGCAAACAATGTTCACTCCTCTCACTCTCTCTCTCTCTATCTTTCCTTCTGCCATTGTGCTTAGAGAAATGCCGGCTGTTAGTGTTTGCTGAGTGTGGCTCTGTGTGTTTGTTTTCATTATCATTTGTAGAGGCCATTAGCATCAATGCCATGATTTTAATCAAATTTCATTCAATACACACACACACAAAAACACAATGTAGACGGCGGCGCATAACAACACAACACAACGCAACACATTTTGGTGGTTTTTGGTAAAGTCTGTCATGTTTTATTGTCTTTTGCTTTCGCTTTTGTGCATTAACTTTTAATTTCAACTCACACTCCTATTGCTTAACACATCCTTGATGTGGTCAGTTGATATTTCCTGGCTTTAATTTTTCTGTTTTGCCTTTCTACTGCGAGTATTATTAAAACGGAAAAAGCAGCTTAAGTTGTTCTTTAATTACCATTAAAAAAACAAAAAAAACGTAAATAAACCTTAAACAGACGTGTTCAGTTGTGGATTTTATTTAACATGTTTTTTCCCCGTTCTGTTATTTTCTTTTCTTTAAAATTTATTTACTTAACGTGGCAAAAGAAGCATTTGGTATTTTGTTTTCTTTTATAAAGAATTTCAGCTGTAAGTGTGTACGGGAGTCAGTGTGGGAAGTATACCATGTACAATAACATGTTGTTTCATGCATGACCGTTAATGAATCGTTAACAGACAATTTTGTGGTTGAGATTTTATTTGTTTGTGCCTGTCTGTCTGTCTGTCTGTGATTTAATTTCATACCTGGTGAACAGTATGTGGCCAACAGGATGTGGGTAAATGTTTCAAAAGTATATTGGAGTCGTAAAATTCAAGGAAAATGTTTATTAATAAAATAAAATTAAATTTTATTATTATTAGTGATGTTCATATAAATTTTTTTAAATGTTTACAAAATAAATAAAACTTTTTGTTCCTCAAAATTACAATTCAGCTAGCTGAATAAGACACGAAAAACGGTAGACATCGATAAAAAATCATTTTAATATAAAACACGAATGAAATCGCAATTCAGCTAACCTAAAAAGCAATAAAAGGCGCTAAAAAAAATAACAAATGAAACTTTTTGTGCCTCAAAATTACAATTCAGCTAGCTGAATAAGACACGAAAAACGGTAGACATCGATAAAAAATCATTTTAATATAAAACACGAATGAAATCGCAATTCAGCTAACCTGAAAAGAAATAAAAAGGGGAGAAAAAAGAAATAATTGTGTTTTTACCAAAAATATGCTAAAAATTGACCATTCAGCTTGCTGAATACGCAAATACCAAATTTACATTTAAGAAACTAAATACGTACATACATAAATTCATAATTGGTTATTACAGATCAGGATGATGGACCTAGTTTATCATGTTGTGTGTTATAATTTTCTACTTAAGTGACGAGATCTTTTTTTGAGAAACTTTTCATAGTAATTTTATTTACTCTGCGAGAAGAAGGAGACAGGATTACTACCTAGCATCTCACATCACTTATGTTGTGTGTGTTCGTTTTATAAATAAGTGGCGGAACCTAGGGTTTAAAGTCGATTCCGAACAATAGATTTCTGAAAAACCTTTCATGGCAATTTTATTTGCTTTCAAAGTTTTTGCCAGAAATCCGCTGAGAGGAAGTCACTGAAGAAATATTTTCTTCACGGTTTGAACTATCATGGCCTTACTTCTAATAAGCCAATACACTACTTACTACGACTTCATTCTAAGAAACTAATTACCTAAAATACACATAAAAAATAATTTAACTGGCTAAACTGGAAATTAAAAACGGTATTCAGCTAGCTGAAACGAAAGCAGAAAATAATTTAATCTAAACTATCATCAAAAATATGCATATGAAGTCAATTCAGCTAGCTGAATAAGAAAATAAAAACAGTAAAAGTGGAAAAAACACATTTCTGCCTAAAATAACTATAAAATATAATTCAGCTGACTAAGCAGAAACTGAAAAACTGTCGTTAACGAAAATACTATAGATTTTTAACAATTTTAAATAAATTCAGCTGGCTGAATATGATAAAAATAACAGCTAGATACCTTACAAAAATTATTATAACAACTAAACTAAATAAATATAACTTTCTAACGTTATTCAGCTAGCTGAATAGAATTAATTGCGTGCATTTTTTTAACAAGCAGGAAGAAACAAAACAAAATTAATAAAACAAGACTTAACGTATTTGTTCACAAAATTTCTTTGTTAATCAAGCCATGCTAACTGATAAGTGAATACCCCTATTATTATGGTCAATATTTTAATAAACACATCAACAACACTTTTCACCCATAAAAACACACCATCGTGCAACACACTTAAACCGTATAAGATTTTAATAAGTTGCGTATCTGTATGTGTATGTAGGAGTGTTTGTGTATGTAAACATCTTCAAGGCATTTATGTGTGTGTGCTTGTGCTTGTACTTGTGTTTGTTTGCACATGTTGGTAATAAAGGTGTTTTTATAGTCCGTATAAGTATGAGTATGCCTATGTATGTATATTAATAAGTGTACACACATACATATGTGGTTGGGTAAGTGTGCGTGAAAACCTTTTAAGTTTCTCTCTCTTAATGCGTTAATCAGGTGGTAAATTTTCTTTTCATTATTCATTGCAAATTTTCATCATTTCATTTTCCATTTCATTTCTGAAATTATATTTCATTACTCGCATGTGTCCGTAACCAAGCGAGTGTGTATGTGTAAATGCATTAAACTTAAAACGTTATAAGACATGAAAGGAGTGTGAGATACACACACACACACACACACGCATATGCCTTTAAGAATGTTGTTGCAATGCAAATACGATTTAATGGAATGTATAACGCATAACAGTACATACACATACACTCTTAATATTATAATTTAAGAAGGCATGTACGTACGTATATGCATCTGTTGATGTATTTGTATATTTTCGGCATATATTCACTTAGGCCAACGTAATGATATTTATTTAAGTTTTATTGGGTACCCAGCCAGCCAGCCAGCCATCCAGCTAGCCAGCAAAGGTTCAAGCGTGCAAAAGCTTGAAATATTTTTAAAAGAAATTCCCAAAAAAGAAGATTTTAATTGCTCGTGTATTTTAATTAAGTCTTATGAGATGTACAGATGTACTCAAAAGAAAAGATCAAATAAGGGTGGGTATGTTTAATTGCATTGGAACGTATTAAAAATATAAAAACTTTAAAAATACAATGACCACAAACATATAAGAGAATAAAATGGTAGGATATGCGTTTTTAAGGCATAAAGCCACAGTAAAAATATCCAGTTTTCGATCAGATAGATGCCATGAAATCGCCACAGTCTTGTTGGTAGTGTGCCGCCAATCGAACAATACGAAATAAGAAAAATACTTCTTTGGCCATCTCCATCTCAAAAGATTTCTGACAAAAACTCTAATGGTGTTTTCTTTTCTACAAAGAAAATATCACCCTCTTACAAGGTCCATTAATCCATTTGATCAACCCTGTTGTAATGTCATTTTTTATTTGAGAAGAACATAACACAAATATTTAAAAAAGGGCCCTGAGCCCTGTGTTTGCCACGGCGGCTGTTGACTATGTACATATGTAATAAATTCAGTAATTCTTCTTCATCAGATGACGAAGATGACTCCAATAACTGATTTATTTTTTAATAAATTTATTGAATAAAAAAGATTTTAGATCTAAAAATATGTTGTATTTTTTGATTTGTTTTCAATAATAAATGTAAATATGATAAAGGTGTTGAAATAATGAAACAATTAACTTCAAATTGGATAACAATACCAGGGGACTTTTTTAAATATCATCTGGTAGCCATATGAATAAATAAAAGTCATTTGCTTTACAGGGCATTATCAGCACTCTCGATTTATACAGGCGATAAAATGCAATGCCCTCCACCATTGGCAAGTGCGAATTATTTAGAATAAAACATTTTTAAAAAACAAACGTAAAATTGCATTTTGCCTTTATAAAATGCACATTTTTTGGTAGAAAAGAAAACACCATAAGTGTCAGTAAAATTGCCATGAAAAATTTCTCACAAATCTGTCGTTCGGAGTCAACTTTAACGTGTAGATCCCGCCGCTTACGTATAAATAATTAACGCACACTTAACATAAGTGGTGTGTGAAGCTAGGTCATAGTCCTAACCGAAGGATTGTAAAGACCAATTATATATGTATGAGACCAGCATGTCTAATTTGTTCTGGCCGGTCATTGCGACGATTCTCTTCGGCTTTAATAATTTCAAAATAATCATTCTCATCAGCATTTAGCATTCAACTGACAGATAAAAGTTCGGTTTATTACCTTAACTCATATGAAACTTACACATCCTTAGCTCTAAATCAGCATAATAAGCCCTCAATCAAATCCAATGATTATCGTATACACAGAAATTATTTTTTCCATCGAGATTTTCAAAACTAGACCTTTCAGAGTCGATATTGAAAATCCCAAAAATTATTAAGCTTTATTACTACGATATCAGGAACTGGTTAACGAATTTCTCTCTAACAGAGAAGGATTTTAAAATGAGAGCTCTTGTTCCTTAATGGTATTTCGTTTAAATGGTATCCCAAAATTGTAGAAGGAGGTTTTTAATTAAGGTTACTAACGGCACACTACCATAAACAATGTAAAACAAAAGCTAAAGGTATGGCCAGCCTATATTGTTATATATTCGAAATAGTATTGCCAATTGAATTTGTGCAGAGTCTTGCAGATTTGCGAACGTAGACATATCTGATCGCTTTCACACAGCAACTACGTTGAAAACTCTTACATTAAGAGCAATGAAAAAACACTTTAAAGAACTCTTTTTCTGAACAAGATATCTCTCCACCTTCCTCACTACTGTAGTGTGGTATCACAGAGCGAAGTTATGACAATACATTATACTGATAACTGTACCCGATCTCCAACTGCAAGTATTTTGATCATCTTTATCCGTTGGACGGTAATTAGATTTCTTTTAGGGCCAATATTCAGGTGTGAACTGGTGGGCGTATGCTTGATTGTGTTCCATTTAGTCGTAATCCACTACAGTTGGCATGAGTTGAAAATTGTGCAGCTGCTGGAAAAGACACCCCTACGCGAATATTAATTCTTACATGAAGACAATAACACGCTGTAGGCTATCTATTAAACAGAAATATTTATTGGCGGCTAAGAAATTTTGATTGCTTTATTTGCCAGATTTACTTGGCCCAGATTGGATACGAAGCTGATCAATAAACTCTTTAAACTTGCCAGAAACATCTCTGTCACAGTATATATTATTCCGGGTCATTTTCTCATGAATAAACAAGCGGAGGGACTTTGCTGTGGTCTCTAGCTGTACGTAGGCTCTCTTATTTTACATATTTCCCCTATCATTATTATATATCGGAACGATACGTTGAACTTTCAAACTGGAAGTCTGGCTTTAAATGTGATATTATAACGAAGCGTTATATATGCTCCAGGAAAATTTGTTTGATTGAATGCAGTCGATTCACCCTATTCTTTTCTATATCACAACAAATTTCTGATAGCAAAATACTTTCGCAATAACCTTGGACCACCACCAGAGAGGTCGCCGTGGTCTAGTAGGTAGTGTGCTGGCTTATTAGACTTAAAGCCAGGGTTCGAGTCCCCGGCCAAACATCAAAATAAAAATACAAAAAAGTATTTCTTCGGCGATTTCTTCTCAGCAGATTTCTGACAAAAACTCTGAGAGTAAAAATAAAATTGTCATGAAAAGTTTCTCAAAAATCTGTCGTTCGGAGTCGACTTTAAACTGTAGGTCCCGCTACACAACATAAGTAGTGTGAGAAACTAGGTTGATAATCCTGACTGAAGGGTTGTAATAACCAATTATGTATGTAACCATGGACATCATAAAAACGTTATCGATAATATAGAATCCATCTCTTGTTAACATCAACGAGGTTGGACTACATTTATATATTTTCTTTGCTGGATCCATTTAGTTGATATCAAAGAAGAGACGCAGTACTGTACTCTGTACTCTTTGCCTTTGATGTCGTAAAGATCCCATTTCCTTAGTGTCTAATACTAGGTTCAGACATGCATCTTTATTGCGTAAATCGCAATAAACGGCATTATTGATCTCAATATTTCATATCCAATTTCAATTAATTATTGGTCAATAAATTCATAAATTGTTATAATATTGATTAAAACTTCAAATACAACACTGTCATTAGTATGTTCAGTGCGCATATTACATTTTTCCGAACACTTTCTATTGATATTTGACAACTGAAATGTAAACAACGGCAGTGCCATAACCTAAAGCTTTCTTTTCTGCAAGCTACCCAATATTATCAAATTTTTCTTTCTCGTCCTTCTGAGGAAAGCCACTTTGAAGTCAGGCCCTATTAACCACAACAGCTCGGCGTTTCGGTTAATCATTAGCAATACCATTTCCAATGTTAAATTGTTTTCCATTTTTTCTATAAAAATTTTTTCCCATTAATTTTCGCTATTAAATTAAAAGCAATGTTGTTGAAGCAATCAGCTGTTTTGTTTACCAGCTGTCAAATAAATTTTCGTATGTTATATGTCTGAACGCTAAAAATATTGTTCTCAATAAAACGAATATTGCTTTAAAAAAAAGTACATGTCTGGACATAGTATAAGATAGTGATGAAAAATTAAAGCTTTGAATTGGTCTGAACTAGCACTGAAAGAGTACTTTTTCGCAACAAATGGTATTTTTGTAAACACAAATGCATACATTTATTACGACCCTTCAATAAGGGTTATGACGTGCATATCTTCTCACACCACTTGTGTTGTGTGCGTTGATTTTATATGGATACGAGCGTCGGGCCCGACAGTTTAAAGTCTACTCTGCACGATAGATTTTTGGGAAACCTTTTTAATGGCAATTTTATTTACTCTCCGAGTTTTTGACAGAATGAGGTCGCCGAAGGAATATATTTTCACTTTTCATTATGTTGGGCTCATTTCTAGTAAGCCAGCACACTACCTACTTGACTATTTATTTATTTATATTTAATACATGGTACGGAACGGAGAAACTAACGTTATATACGTGTTCCTCTCAAATAAAACAAAAACTGTTGATTCTGAATGTAACAAAACATAATAGTTCGGTGTAGTAAAACGTCGACAGAACGTTATGGAATCTACTTTCGTTTGTAGCATATGATGAGGCTTACCGAAATCACATTACATACATACATAATTGGCCATTACAACCTTTCAGTCAGGATTACGACCTAGCTTCTCACACCACTTATGTTGTGTGCGTTAATTTTATACATGAATGACGGGACCTACAGTTTAAAGTCGCCTCCGAACGACAGATTTTTGAGAAGCTTTTCATGGCAATTTTTACTCTCAGAGTCTTTGCCAGAAATCTGCTGAGAGGAAGTCGCCGAAGAAATATTTTTCGTTTTAATGTCTGACCGAAATCACATTACGTATTCTAAAAATGAACACATGCTCCATGAACGTTTGGTTAATTGGGCTTAAAGACTAATTCTACCTTTCGCATTACGTTGCTAGTGCATTAATAGTCGAAAAAGCGCAAGACGTAAAATATGTAAAATATGCCGCAGGGGAATTTTGTGGTATTTTTGAAATGGAAAAGTACTGAAAAAAGTACTAAAGTACTGAATTTTTCAACACTGATCTAACAGTGCTTCTCGCATATTTTTCTAAGCGATCGCAGTAGTTCATATATCCGTATGTCATGCGATTAGGACACTTGTTTAGTTCATTTAATATTTCCGTTACTCTGCAGCAACTTTTGAAACAAATTGCTTTCCTTTTTACTTATGTATTGCATGCGTTATTTAAATGAAACACGAAAGAAAGAAAAAATGGATGCCAATTAATTAAACGTAATCGATAATACGCTTAAGGCTTTAATGAATTACAACAACAGTAATGTAAACTATAATTTGCTTCTTCGTCTTCTTTTATTTTTTAATAACCATTACAATTTTTCATTTTTCATTGTTGCTGTCGTTGTTGTCTTTGTTGACGATGTTTTTTTTTTCTTGTTTCATTTAATTTTTATTTCCAACGTTTTTATTGATTGACACAATTAATTTTCTTTCTTTTTTCTTTTCGTTATTGTTGTTGTTGCTCTTTTTTTGCTTTTTTCTCTGTTTTTTTTAAGAAAAAAAAAGATGCCAAAAAAATTTTTAATCACTTTTGACGGTTCAATTTCATTAAACTGTCATATAAGTGTACTTACAAACTCACACACACACATACACTTACACCCTCTATTGCAATGGACCCTTAATGTACACAGTTTTACATTAACATGCACACAACAGTACACAACACAACACACCACACCACACCATACCACACTACACCACACCACAACAATATGTTGGAGATGTTAAGCAAACATATTGAAAATCCATTGAACTTTTTATCATTATCTCTGTGCTAACAATCAATACATTCTTACTTGCACGCGTACATATTTACATACATACTGTACTGTAATTACATGTATGGTTGTTTGTGTGTGTGTGTATTTGCCTATGATAGTGAGTAAATTTAAGTATGAGAAGAGAGAGTTTTTTTTCTTTTTTTTTTTTTGGTGCGAGAGAATTTGTGTAAGTTTATATGCGGATATTCGATATTAATTTGTACTCTTAAGTACCGTTACCTTTTATACTCTACACCAGGGTAGAGGTATGTCTTGTGTAAGTTAGATTCCACTATTCAAGTGTTGTTTTATTTTTTTGGACGACCACCAGAAGACGGCAAATATTATTATTTCCCTTTGCGCAAACATTGACCAACTTCTGGTGGTCGCTCATACATAAAATTGACACATTTTGTGATAAAAAATCAAGATTCATCAAAAATTCTGAAAATTTTACAAAAAAAACATACACTCGACTGTTATACTCTTTTTATAATAACTACGGTAATTTTTGTCCGATTTGATCAAATGATGACTCAAACTCAAGAAAACAGGCTTTTAGAATATTACCACTTATCCTATATTTTTCTATTAAAGTTTGCAACTATGAATGGACAAACTTGAAAAATTAGAAAAAAATTCAAATTTGTTCAAGTTTATCTTATCAAATCTCATAGCATATTAAGTCGAATAATAGATGTATGTATATCGTTTTAAAGATCCATTTCTCCCCTTTCCAACAATATTAATATTTTGAGAAATGAGTGAGTAATCCAGAAATTTGAATGTAAAGTCAAAAAAACAGTTTTTGTCAAATAAAACAAGTTTGGAGGGTTAGAGAAATATAAAAAAAGCTATTTTTGAGTTCTACTTAACTAACTGAACAACGGAAATTATGTAATTTCACCGTCACACCGAGTAATTAGTCGTTATAACCCTTCAATCAGGATTACGATCTAACTTCTTACACCATTTATGTTATGTGCCTTAACTTTTATACATGAGTGTCGACTCCGAACGACAGATTTTTGTGAAACTTTTAATGACAATTTTATTTTTACTCTCAGAGTTTTTGGCAGAAATCTGCCACGAATCTGATGTTTTCCTTTTACTGTCTGATCTGGGGTTTGAACCGTGCCCCTACGTTTAATAAGGCAACACACTACCTTTTAGACTACGGCAACTTCACCCCTAATATACTGTTACCGCTAATCGCTTAAATTTCACTAGTTCCGCGTATTCATTCATTTGTGCCACTTCTTAAGATGTCATAACAAATTCCAAATTGTTCAAATCATCCGTGGAAACAAGTGATAATCAAGAGATCCGCTAAAAATCACTGTTCCGTGATCATAACGGTATCAATGGGTAATTTGGGAACACAATTAAACTCAGAGATTCTAGTTAAAAGCTTTTTATCCTCATGCATTTGCTTTAAGCCGTGAGGTACTCTAGATTATACCATCCGAATCCCATTTTTAAATAAGAAATAACGCGAAGCTAGTAAATCTGGCACCCATTTTGGTTGCCTTTCGAATGATCGGAATGAACAAAATGCGCAAACTTATAGTACGGCGTGTTCAGGGCACAGACTGTGAATTAAAAGCGTCAGTTTCATTAGGAAGTAAGAAACCTAAAGAGTAGTTTTAATTTACTAGAGTACAAGAAGCTAAAATATTCAGAGTTTGTTTGTGGATATTAGCGGATCATCCTATCACTTAGATATGAAGATAGATGCGATTGCAGTGTTTGAATATCTAAGAATTAATTTTCATGAAGTCGCCGTAGTCTAGTACACCGTGTGTTGGCTTATTACACATGAGGCCTTGGTTCCAAATCCAGATCAAACATCAAACAAAACGAAATACGAAAAAATATTTCTTCGGCGACTTTCTCTCAGCAGTTTTCTAGTAAAAACTCAAGTAGTTAAATAAAATTGCCATGAAAACGTTTCTCTCAAATCTTTGTTATTCGGAATCGACAGCAAAATGCAGGTCCCTCAGCCATTCATGTATAAAATAAAAACACACAACTTAAGTGACAGGAGAAGTTAGGTGGTAATCCTGTCTAAAGAGTTATAATGACTAATTACGTAACGTTATTTTCATGGTTCAAATGGTTCATATCCCGATACACGTTCATAGTCTTAATTTGTTGACACTTGAGTTCCATTAGCAATCAAATGTAATGCTTTTGTGTCATTAGATTCCCTATTAAATAACGCTAAGACAAATATAAAAATATTCCATTGTATTCTCTTTATTCTCAAGAACTTTATTCTACTGCATGATAAACTTTCTGAAGAAAAGGCTTTCAGACAACTGGATTCCAATCAAAATTACATAAACCATGTTTTACCAAAAATTTTTTTGTTGTGTATTAGTGAGTGAGAGAGAGAAAATAAGTTGAGAGTTTAAAGTCATAGAAAAATGTTAGTAAAATACCCTACTTAGATTTTTATTTCATCAACATACATAAAGTAACACAACTTTGACTTCATAATTAGGGAATGTATTTTAGATATTTACTGGGACCTAATTTTGGTTTATAAATTTCCTCTGGTGCTAATAACCAACCTTTTAATTTTTCTAAAATATCATATATATTATTTCTAAAGCACTTTTTTTGTCGGTTGCAAATATCTCCCATACCACCGCATCAAATTTAATGAATGATATCTCATTTTAAAGCTTATATCTAACATTAATTGCGAAAAATAATTAGAAATTGAAAAATTAATATTTTCATTGATAAAAATTATATTTTATATAGAACTGCATAATAATACTGTTGTCATTATGATTATATGTTTTTATTCAAGTGTGGTAATACAGGGTCGCTTAATAGTAATGCAGTTCTACATAATATAGTATGTATTAAAATCCATTCTGGCAATACCGCTATTTACTATAATGCCGTTTATTACTAAGTCAGTTATATATAATATGCATATTAAGTTGTAAAAAGCTGTTTTGGCAATACTTTGCAGTAGTTGTTAGATCAAGTGCGATAAACAGGGTCGCTTAATTGTAATGCTATTCCACATAATAATATATAAAGTTGTAAAAGCCATTTTCGTAATGTCGATATTGTCATGGCATTGTTTGTTTTATGAAGGGTAGTAATACGGGTTAATAAATGATACCAGGCTAATCGTAACAAACTTGGGAGAGCACATCATATGAGCAAAAATTATTCATACCGATAAAACTGCACTCATACCCCGATCAACCTTACACCAACTGATCCAACTGTGCCTTTCCGAATGACGCGAAAACAATTTCCTGTAAAAGTTGCTTTTGCTATGACGATAAAAAAAGCACAAAGTCAAACCCTTCAAAAGGTAGGATTGTCTTTACCAGAACCGGTCTTTTCACGTTTTTAAGATATTTTTGTTTGTATTAAGGATTCGTACGGGCAAAAAATTAACGATGATCATGTCATTACCTCTAATATGATGTATGTATGATGATATTATGTTTTCTAATATTTTTATACTTTTAATAAAATTTCTATTAATTATTTTCATTTTATTTTACAAAAATGACAACTAACGGTGCGAAATATTCGCACGGGTCATCTAGTTGCTTTATGTCTATAAAAAAGTTGTTCTCTTTCCATACATACATAATTGGCCATTACAACCCTTCAGTCAGGATTACGACCTAGCTTCTCACACCACTTATTTTGTGTGCGTTAATTTTATACATGAGTGGCGGGACCTACAGTTTAAAGTGGACTCCGAACGACAGATTTTTGAGAAACTTTTCATGGCAATTTTTACTCTCAGAGTCTTTGCCAGAAATCTGCTGAGAGGAAGTCGCCGAAGAAATATTTTTCGTTTTGATGTCTGACCTGGGATGCGAACCCGGGCCTTTTGTCTAATAAGCCAACACACTAGACCACGGCGACTCTTTCCATATCATCTAAATTATTTACTTGCCTATTAAAATAATCAAAAAATGTTTTAAGAACCTAAAATACTCTGAATTAAAAAAAAAATGATTTTTTAACATAAAATAATTTTTGAGTGTAAAAGAAAAAATATAACACCCGCTGATATGAGTGCTCGTCCCAGCCTGATCGACGACTAAATAAAAGAGCATAACAATTGTGCTATGAAATGGTAATCCCTGGACTAAACCGTCAACATCAACAGTCATGAGAATTTAAGGTGTCACATAAGCGACTCGAAATTTCTTGCTTGATTTTCATTTCCATTTATTTTAATTATTATGGCCTAGCCTGGCCAATATATTCAGTAAGTGAATAAGTGTGTGTGTGTGTATGAGTATGTTATTAAACTCTTTACATATACAAACATACATACATACATATTTATTTAACATTCTCTTTTTCTCTTTTTGTATTTTTTTGTTTCTTTTTTTTTTTTGTTTTTCCATGCACGCATTACTTTAGCATCCTGGGTCATCGTATACCCGATGTGCCAGTGCCACTGTTCAGTGTTTATCCAGCAACAAAACATGCAATTACTGCACTGTGCCAAACAGTGCGTCAGGAAATACATTTTCTCAAATTAAATATAAAATTAACGGTAAGTAAATATTTATCCAATGGACCAATTTTTTCCTCTCTCTTTTTTCTTCTCCTTTTTTGGTCTTTTTGTTTTGTTTTTTTATTTTAAACCGCGTAACACTCGTTACGTAAAAGATGTTAAAGAACGAACGAAGAAGACGAAGACGAAGACATACATACATACAGTGAGGCATGATATCAATGGTTTAACAAATTGATGTGGGTGCGTGGCAACTGTCTGAAAATAAAATTCTCCAAAAAAAAATAACAGAAATTGTGAAAAAAAAGATGGCAATCAGTACAGGAAAGTAAATATAAAGTCCAGGAAAGAATCAATAGAAGGAATGGTGGGATCTGGTATTTGTTGAAGGTTTAATTACAGCGTACCGTTAAAGTTGGATTGGTAGTGAACGTTATTTAAAGTTAAGCAATTAGTGGGCAATGGCAGGAAATTTGTACGAGTATGTATGCGGGTAAATGGAAAGAATTAAATTGAAAATTAAAGAAATGCCATACGACACGTGACACCATAGTTGGAAAACTATCACTTTGTTACGTACATTCAGAAGTTATAATAACATTTGTAATGCTCTAAATAAGCTGCAAATCTTTGTATAACCATTTGAAGCAAGTTCTTTCTGTCTTATGACAGACAGACTTCGTGTTCCTTAGGAGACACATACTTAGACTAAGTGAGGGTCTAAAATAATTCAAATTGGGGTTAGATTAGAGGGCGTGTACTTGTCAATTCTGACAAGTACAGTACTCGGTGGTCGAATTGACCCATTGTACTACGTCCTAGCTTCTCACACCACTTATGTTGTGTGCGTTAATTTTATACATGAGTGGCGGGACCTACAGTCTAAAGTCGACTCCGAACGACACATTTTTTGAGAAGCATTCCATGGCAATTTTTTACTCTCAGAGAAAAATTATTTTAAAATTTTCGTTTTGATGTCTGACCTGGGATTCGAACTCGGGTCTTTCGTCTAATAAGCCAACACACTACCCACTAGACCACGGCGACCTCTGGAGTTTTCTAATCATCAGATCATATGTAGCACAACGCCTTGTACTTTTTCTGGTAGAGCCTTAACACATGGAATCAACGGATCAGAGCGAAACGAAATGGAATGGCCTGTTACAGTTTCAAAATCATAAAATCTCTTGAAAGTTTCAGTCGCCTGTCTCACCAATATCCCTCAGGGGAAGATCATCTTCGGCTTTTTACACACATAGAACACGAACATCAACAATGTTCGTTAAAAAGAGCGAAGAAATGCATTCAGTTGCTTGTCAGCTTTTAATGACGCTTATTTTTTAAATTTTTTTTGTATATCAATTATACACCCAGAGAAAAATGACAGTAGGACCCACTATTTTCTAATGAGATTCACTAATGACAACGAGGATTAATCTCCATTTTTAGAAGAATATTTGTCAAGTTAAATACGCAGTATATAGGGATTTGGCGCTGTACATTTTCCATTTTCCACTGCATAAAGACATTATTAGGTTACACTTGAAAATATGTATTACTAACAATTTTCCTCTGACTTATACACATGCCGCATACAAATACACTCTCATTTTTATTGTGTTCTCTTTGTGCCGAAGTCTGCTTATAATTTCACATTTTAACAAAGAAAAAATGAGAAATATTTCCTCTTTGGTGCTATCTTTGCTAAGTAAAATTAAAATCCTAGATTCCACTTAAAGGTTCCCTATCCTCACTCATTTGCCTTAGTCCATGAGGTACCTAAAGGTTCAATTAGTCGTGACTTAACCATAACCATATAAATCAGCTGTTTTAACCAACTTTATGGACATCACTGTTTTCGATTATAGGTGACTTACCATAATGCCATAGTCATAACGATAACCATATGTACCAATTGAATTTTGGTTTTTTACCATAACCATAAACAGCTGTTTGCTGAATTTACATACATGTATACACATTTTTTTTTTACTTTTGTACCTTTGAAAAATACATATGTGCAATTCGTAAATCTGTTTATGGCCATAGCAGCACTGATTGCTGCTAATAGTAAATTTACGGTTATGGATTATGTTACGACTACGGCGTTATGGTAAAGTCACGACTAATTGAACCTTTAGACTATGCCATCCGAATCTCATTAGCAAGTAAGTAGATATCCGAAATTTAATCTGCCTTCAATTTAGATTTCATTTCAGATGATCAGGGTGAACTAAATCCGCAAGATTATAGCAATCCAGGCTGTCCAAAACACAGACTAAATATCTGTAAATTGAAAGCGCCATTTTCTTTATTAAGTAAGAAACATCGAGAGTAGTTTTAGTTTACACGAGTACAAGCAGATAAACTCATCAGACTTTGTGGATTTTAACGGATCATCTCTTCACTCAGATTGTATTTATTGCATGCCTAAGAACTAATATTCAAGGTTCGAATGGTTCATATCCCAATCCACAACCTTTTTACAAAGAAAAATTAAGAAATATTTTCTCTTTGGTACTGCATTTGCTAATTATGCATAGTAATTTCAAAAACTTATCTTTGCAAGGACACAAAAGCATATTCATTATTTCTTTTAGAACACTACATAAAGCCTAAATAGGTTTTAAAAAGCAGGTCGTGGGAAAAAGGTTTATTGGGTTATCTGGTATCTGTTTTTTTATTTTCTTTTCAATTCGAAAACATTCATAAATAGGCTCGACTCTTTATTTTGTCACTATCAGCGTTATTCTTAAATGGCCAGAGTATTCAATATTCCAATAAAAAAAAAATGCGAAAGTGATTCTGTGTGTCAGACTGTGTGAAATGTGTGTTCAGACTGTTGTTGCCATTTTTTGTTCTGGCACACACTCACTTGTTCTTAATTTTTTTTAGTATGTTTTCGATTGTTGTTGCTGTTGTTGTTGCTGTTGTTGTTGTCATATTATGAATCCAATATAAACGTCAGTTAAATTACATTTTAATTGCAAATTACGGCGAATATAAAAGAACGATATATTCTGTTTCAATGGCAATGGATAGTGATGGCACTAACACTGACGATGGCGTTAACAGTAACGATGACGTCGACAAGAATGATTATGACTGTGTATAGCACTCATGCACTCAACACTTGCACACACACACACACACACAGACGCACTAATACTTAAACCATATAAATATGCATAAATACTCTAGTGGAGTATAGTAATGCCGTTGATGTGCCTGAGTGTCCTAAAGAGAGAGAGAGAGAGAGAGTAAAAGCAACAAGCATAATTTCAATAGTTACTATTATTATTGCTGTTGTTGTTGTTGTTGTTGTCGTTTCCCATTTAATTACCCGCAGGCATACTGTACTACTAATACATATACACTCGCATACTCACAGACTCTCATAATACTTTCATCATCATCCATATACACTAGAAACCAACAAGTACTGTTGCATCTGCTACTGCTGCTGCTGCTGCATTTACTCAATTCTGCTTATATTTTGTATTTGAATGTGAGGTTGTGTGTGTGCTTTTTTTCGTCTTTTTTCAATAAGTGTATGAGTGTAAGAGTGTATGTTCAGGCTTTTAGTTGAAACCAAAATGCCCGCCACTAAAAATTGTGTAAATTTTTCGTTGATTTTTTTTCATACCTACCAGGCTTACCAGGCCAGTAGTTATTGTTGTAGTTGTTGAGAGTTGTTATAGTGTGTGAATTTACATTTTTATGATTATCAAGCGTTGAAAAGCATCAAATAGCAACAGCAACAGCATCAGCAACAACTGCATATACAGCCGTTACTGATTGTAGCTGTTGAAAACTCATCTACACTAGTGCTTGCATACACATATTTTTGTATGTAGGCTTGGGTGTGTGTGTGTGTGTGTGTGTTATTTATATTTGTATTACAATCACTGGGATTTAAAATAGGGTTTCTCTCTCGTTACACATATACATATTAATAAAAAGAATAAGAGATTTTGAGTATCAAACAGTTGAGTGTAAAATAATAATAATGAAAGGGAATTTTAAAATACCTAAAGGGTATTTGAACTAAATAAACTGCTTTTTTCAACGTGATTATTTATAATTTACATACATACATAATTGGTCATTACAAACCCTTCAGTCAGGATTATTGACCTAGTTTCTCACACTACTCATGTTGTGTGTGTTGATTTTATACATAAGTGGAGCGACCTACAGTTTAAAGTAGACTCCGAATGACAGATTTTTTTGGGAAACGTTTCATGGCAATTTTATTTACTCTCCGAGAGTTTTTGCCAGAAATCTGCTGAGAAGAAATCACCGAATAAATACTTTTTGTATTTTATTTTGATGTCTAGCCTTGGACTCGAACCCTGGCTTTACGTCTAATAAATCAGCACACTACCAACTAGACCACGGCGACCTCTATTTATAATTTAGCATCACTAATTAACCACAATCACGTTATCTTTAGTCATTCACTTTTCTTTACCTTTCATTATTCTCTCAGAATTGAGACCATTTTGTAGGAACAATTTGGTCTTTAAGATATCTTTGTAATTAACTCATGGTACACATACAGCCATGGACATTAAATTAGCACAAAAATTTAAATATAAAAACATAAAAGGCATATTCTTGTTTAAAGCTAAAACAAAAATTTTGTTTAAATTGCCGATCCTATGCTCATTAGGGCCTACAACATATCAAATGCTAGATTTTTGCTGGAGAGTAAAATAGCACAAGATTAAAATTTCTGAAATATAAATAATATATTTTAATAAATAGTAAAAATATTATTGTTTTTCGTTTACTTGGTCAGTATTTGATAGAACAGTCTTTATTTTTAAGCACCGCGTGGCATCTACAGAACATGCTTTAAATCAAAATCTGGCAACGCCCTTTGGGAATCGAGTACCAAGCGTTCCGTATTTCAAGGCACAAATCGTCCAAATTTTTGTATTTTTGTTAGGTTTAAGTCAAGACTTTTCACCGGCCAGTCTGAAACGCTCTTTATAAAACCAATCCTTTACCACCTTAGACGTGTGTTTGTGATCATTATCTTGTATAAATATGAATGAATCTGACATGTTTTTAAAAGCACATGGTTCCACTTTGTTCTTCATAATGTCCAAATACTGGGAACGGTCCATTTTTTCATTAATTTTGACGTTTGAACCCACACCGTGCCATGAAAATGATCCCCACACCATGATACTTCCTCCACCATGCTTTATGGTCTTTTGAGTGTAATGTGGATTAAATGCCTGACATTTTGGCATATGAACGAAGACTCTACCATCCGGTTCCAAACGATTAATCTTTGTTTCATCACTCCAAAGTATTTTTTTCCAGACTGAGAGGTCTTTATCCTTGTAGGAAAAAAATCATAATCAAACTATAAATGGATTTTTTGCTCATTTAATGTCCATAGCTGTATGTACATGGGCCATACATTACACTTCAATTTGCATTCAGTTTTGTTCATGTGATTTCAATGGCTTCCTTCTCCAATGTTTAGATTGCAGAAAAATCAAATCAAAACTTGCCTGACGGTCGAATCCAACGATTTTCCATACATATTTTATTCACATTTCCTCAAAATTACTCCAAGAGTGAAGGTGGCCTTCCTTAGAGCACCATCTATTCAAACACTTTAATCGTTATTGACGGCGTTTTTCAGGAGACATCTGATATGGTGATTGCTTGGGTGGAATTAATCTATTAAGCCCTACTTAAATACTTTAAAATCACTTTTGAATTGGAGATCATCGATCTCAGCCTAGAACCATCTCAGACCAATACGTCTGACGCCATTTTTCCTCAAAACATGTGAAACTACTTCTATTCTATTTTTATAAACACAACTGCCAGTAGTGAGTGGTTCGTATAACTGCGTTTGACTAGCTTTACGTTACGTGAGTATTTCATTCATGATATTCAACATTCAACATTTAGTTGTGTGAGTAGTTTTTCTCTTTGTTTTTATTTTTTGTTCCTCTTCTGTCGAATGATTTTATGCCACATTTTGTTTTTTATCTTTTCTTTTGCCTCTGCTGCTACGGGTGCCGTTGGTGGTGCTGTTGAATGGTCAATGTTGCAGGACATGTCAACAACATAAAAACGAGTAGAATAAAATAAAAACAACAACAACAAACATTTGTTGTAATAAAAAACAAATTGGAAAAACAGCAACAACAAACAAATAAATAGTATTACAACAAAAATAATACAAAACAAAAACAAAAAAAGAAAAAGAAAATCCATTTGATTGTTCCGTTTCACATCATGTGTGTGAGATTTTTCATTCCCTTCTATTGCTACTCGTACTGTGGTGGTTGGTGTTGGTGCTGATGTTTTTTTTTATTATTATTATTTGACCAGATTATGAAGTGGAAAAGGCTGTTGATGATGAGAACAATGACAACGACAACGATGACATTGGTGGTTACAAATGTACGCAAGGAAAAATCCACAAAAAAAAAGGGATCAACAGTATTCAAATTGGGTTTGTGGACTCAAAAGCAGGCAGTAAAGTAAAAGGGGCGAAGAATATGTTTTGTTGTATTGATTGTTTTCCATGATAATTCAATTTTTCGAGTTGTCCTTTGTTTAAAGAGATTGTTTTCGGCCACCATATGAAGGAAACTTATCAAACGGAAATAAGAAATTTTAATGCGAATAAGAACGAGAACGAGAATGTTTTAAAGTGACCTGAGACGTATCCTTTTATTGCTGGCATCTTGATAGAGTACAGCCTACACGATAAATAAGAATAAATAACTTGGAGATAATAATTGAGGTCAATCAGGAACAATATGTTGAGGTTAACTTGTAGTGTGGGATTCAACAAAAGCTGAAGTAATACAACTCAAACTTTATGAAGAACAACATAGTTGTTGCAATTGTTCTAAACATTTTCTCTAACCGAATTCCACTTGTAATGAGTGGATATCGAATAGCTAACTAACAAGCTTGAATACAACAACTTTGACTATTTATAGTCAACCTGTAACTCAAATAAAACTTCAAGTTATGGAATAACCCACTCCACTGCACTTAATGAAATTTCTGTTTCATTTTATATGCCTTCAGACAGGCTCATTAAAGCTTTTAAATAATTTACAATTTTTTTCCTCCATTGCTTTTATTTGATATTTCTTCGTTAAACGAATTTTGTATCCTTTACCACGCTTCACCCCTTATTAATTGAATTCTAAACGTAGAAAACGCACGTCAAATTTGGCATAGGAGTCAATGAATGAGAGACTACAGAACCTGAAATATCTACAAAAACTAATTACCTGTTACGACAATATCAAAGCAATTTAATAATTTTTTTACAAAATTTAATTATTTTTATCAATTTAATAATGTTTAATTTTCATTTCTTATTCTCCTTACATTTTATGGTAATTGCCATATTTAGAGCATTAGCCCTGGCATGGTGGATACCGAGTTTTTAAAAGTTTATTCGCAAAGTGT
This sequence comes from Sarcophaga peregrina, assembly GCA_014635995.1. Classification (NCBI taxonomy): domain Eukaryota; kingdom Metazoa; phylum Arthropoda; class Insecta; order Diptera; family Sarcophagidae; genus Sarcophaga; species Sarcophaga peregrina. The sequence goes on from CM025789.1 coordinate 5,663,854, forward strand.
TGCTGATTTGCCGAAATTAACTGCCGACGATGTGGCAGAAACGGTTTATTTCGCTTTGGAAACACCCAATCACATGCAAGTGGAAGATATAACATTGCAGGCCATGAGACGTCACGGCGAGGAAACCGATTAAATTTTGGAGAATGGAGCTTTAAAATTAAGAATGTCAAGAAGTTTTTTTTTAGAAAATTGTTTTTAAAATTCAAAAAATTATTTTTGTAATGTAAACATACATATCGATAAATATATGTATTTTATATACATATCGATAAATATATATATTTTGTAGATTAATCGATGTATAGTTTTAATAAAACCTCTATTAATAAGTAAAATTCATGTCTAAATAAATAAACGAAGCAAATTTTTAATAACATATTTACGATCATTCTGTATTTAATTTAAATTAGAATAACGGTCTATTACTTACCTTACATGGCATTGCCAACCTTAGTACATTTTAATATTTTACTCATCACAAGATGGTGCTAGCTTTGCTTGCTTTTCTAGGGTTGCCAAATACATATATTTTTAAACACTACAAAAGAAACAATTAGGAATTTACTTTCCACGGGTCTTGGTCCCCTATCCCTGGGGGTTGACTACGTTTAATAATAAGAAAAATTATTCAAAACAGTTGTTTGCATATAATTAAACTTTTTTATTATTTTTATGCATTACACAATATTTATAATTTTAAATTGTGTAGATGCGCAATAGAATTTACTGACACAATGGCAACTCTGCTTTCGTTGAGTTTACTTTATTTTATTATTGTTTCAGTAACAGAGATTCCTTATCTTTAATACAAACACAAACCACACCGTTGGTAGTAATGCAGTGCCAAATGGGTAGTGCCGTCGTATCGGTAACCCGTGGCTACGCTAATTGAGATGAAAATTGGCTTATTCTAGTCACACACACCGGCTAATGCACCACTAATAGTAAAGTAATCTATAATAATACAGGACCTTTTTAGAATAAAGGTACTTTGGTGAATTTGAATTTTATTCACCATGGCGGATAAATTCTTCACATCTTACAAAAACTCACCACCTTGACAAACTCACCACTCCAAATAATTTCAGCACACTTCCCAAAAATTCGCCACGTTAGAAAACGCACCATTCTAAAGTAATACATTTTCGACCCTGTTCTGTCGCACACACGCCTACCAAACCGGCAGACGACACAAAATTAATCAGAAAGAAACCCATCCAAAACCAACACAGGAAGGAACACTCACCCAAACATACGCACGCAAGCAAAAAAGAACCCAAATGTTTAAATTTATAGTTTTTTCTTATTGTATTTTTTAATGCATTTAATTTTATTTGCCTCACTTTAAATATTTCTTTGTGACAAGCCGTATCTATCAAATACCTCCACTGAACATACCCTTTTAATACATATTCATTGTTACTCCCAATTTTTACAACTGTAGCCAACTGCTGCTGTCGTGTCTTCTTTTTCAATATTCGTGGTTAAAAGAAAAAAATACGGGAGAATTAAGTGAAAAAAATTAATAAATACTTTTTGTATAAATTAATTGAAAATTTTCATCATTTTGCTGAAAATTTATTATTTTTTTTAATTTAATAACTTAAATATTAGGTAAGAAAACAACAATAATAAATAAATTGTGCTTTAAAGAGAAAACATTCTTTGTGAACAATCAGAAATTTTTTTTAAAGAAAGAAACACGCATTTACACTGACTGACTGACTGGCTGGTTGGTTGGCTGGCTAGCTAGTTCGTTCGGTTGGCATGACAAGACAAGTAGACAGTGGAGAAGGTGGTGATAGTGGTATGATTTTTTTTTCTGAATGATTGGTCAAGACAAAAAACGAAATTAAAAAGTGACCCTTTTATTTGCGGCATTTTTGGCAGAAAATATTTGTGCACTTTACATCATATCTCCGCATGCGATATGACCCTTTCAGAATTAATGACAAGTCATGGAGACAGTCTAAAGAGCAAAAGTCGTTATGATTAAACAAGCATTTGCTTTACTTAATCAAGTTTCCCTGGATTTTAAAGCTATTAATAATACATTCAATACAAAAGGAAACGAACTCTGGCACAAACAGCCATAAAACTTGTAAAAACTGTGTATTTATGTCAAGGTTTTGTTTGATTTTTAGTTGTTTTTCCTATAATCTAGGCTACCCCCACCAACACCTTCCCTGTATAGGATATTCTCTTATCTGTCGTTGTAAATGGGTTGTCGTCGTTCAATCAACTTCCTTCACTATTAAAAACTTGTAACAATACTTATACGCATACAGAGATGACTTTAAAAAAATTCAAAATAAGAAAATATTTAAAAGAAAAAAATTATTCTGCATTTTTCTTTATGCTTAGAAGTGACGTCTTTTTTATTGTTATTACTACCCTACATGACAATAGGTGGAATGGGAGAGTATATTATTGGGTGTGTGCTAATGTTTACAAAGCCTACAAAGAAAATTATTTACAAATTCAACATATAATGGAAATATAGGTTACTTATACAACAAAAAAGGGAATGTTTCAATAAGGTCGGGTAGTTTTTAATTAAATTTAGCAATAGTGGCTACTATTTGAATGCCAAACCTTTCTAGTTATATATGCTGTCAGGATGCAGGGTACACCATAGTCGAACTTGATTATATACAATCTGACACGCTTATGGAAATGTCATATTTTACAATTGTACCTAATTTCTTCTCTCTTTTATTCATGCATATATTGTAATTTTTCTTTGTTGTTTTCTTTGATTTGTTTTCAGCTTAGTAAGCAGCAAATAAAAAGAACATTTTAACGCCGCTGCCGCACTTTTACATTCTACGAAATTCAACGAATTTGCCAGCTCCCCCTGCTCCCGTTTTCTTTTAAAACAGCAACACATATTAACCACAACATACAAAATGTTCATCTGGGATTGGTTCACTGGTGTTTTAGGTTACTTGGGTAAGTCTTTTATTTTTATTTTTCTTTTTTCGTAAAACAATAATCAAAACTATTTTCTTTTTAATAACTTTTATGCTCGATGGCTATAAAAAAAAATAAGAAATATTGTTGTAATATATGTATGTCTCTGTGTGTGTGTGTTTTAAAAATTTGGCAAAATATTAAATTGTTTGTGTTGTTTTTTGCATTAATTATAAGAGCCGTTGCCAACAAAGCAATAATTAAAACAATATAAACCATAATCCATAACATGTGTTGACGTTTATAACAATATACATACATACATACATACATACACATGTATGTATGCTTTCTTTTAGACGGCTAAACTACTCAAATACACACAACCCACCCAAATATGTTGGTTGGACTGGCCTTTAGTCGTATTATTGACAGATGGCTTTTTGACTTGAACTTTAAAGAAAGAGTTGACTTACTGACCAGAGTTGAAATTCTTTTCATCTTTGATTTATCTGTACATGCCTTATTGTGTTAAGAGTTTAGCAAACTGTTAGTACATATTGAGTCGAAAGTTATGTATAATTTATTTTCTTGATATTTAGTATTATTTGTGTTCTGTCTAAAGTGCTGAAGATTTAATATTTCGCTAAAATTCACTTGTAATTACATAATTAAGGCTAAACATAAACAGGAAATCAATCATCCATCTCCTGCATGTTTAATATGCAGCTTATTTCATGCAAATGTTGAGCGCGACTTCGCATCAAATGGTCCATCCGCTTAGTCCAATTTTGGCATACTCTTCCAACATTTCGGCCGGTATCTCACGAATAAATGCTTTAATGTTGTCTTCCAATGCGTCAATTGAAGCGAGCTTGTCAACTGTGACAAGTACAGTACCCGGAGGTCGAATTGACCCATTGTACAACGTCCTAGCTTCTCTCACCGCTCGTGTTGTGTGCGTTAATTTTTATACATGAGTGGCGGAACCTACAGTTTAAAGTCGACTCCGAACGACAGATTTTTTGAGAAGCTTTTCATGGCAATTTTTACTCTCAAAGTTTTTACCAGAAATCTGCTGAGAAGAAGTCGGCGCTCATATTTTCGTTTTGATGTCTGACCTGGGATTCGAACTCGGGCTTTTCGTCTAATAAGCCAACACACTACCTACTAGACCACAGCGACTTCGCACTTGTCTGTATAGACATGAACTTTAACATAGCCCTACAAAAAATAGTCTAAAGGCGAACGTGGAATAAAATGTTCACCGAACTCGCCTCTCAATAAGTCCATTGTTACGGGTGCTGTGTTTCATGTGACACTATCTTGTTGAAACCACATGTCATGCAAGTCAAGGTCTTGCATTTTGGGCAAAAAAAAAAGTTGAATATCATCGTACGGTAGCGCTTTACACAGCGCATTACAATTCGCAGCATTTTTGAAGATGTACAGTCCAATGATACCACCAGTCCATAAACCGCACCAAACTGTTACTTTTTCTGGATGCATTGGTAGCTTTTGCAATGCTTCTGGCACTCCAAAATCGATAATTCTGCTTATTTAGGTATCCATTGCGCATAAAATGGAAGAAGCGCCTGAAGAACTTTATTAACAGAGCACGCATTTTAATAAAAAAAATTCTATGATTTGCAAGCGTTGTTCGTTTGTAAGACGATTCATGGTTAAATTATAGACCAAACTGAAGATGTTTGACAGTGAAACAAAACACGAAACGTGCGTGAGCTGTTTAAACCAGTGTTGCCAAAAAAGATAATAGCTAAAAAATCACCCGTTATTAATTACATCAGTACAACGGCAAGCTACACACATCAATAATGATGAAGATTTTTAACCATCTATCTTACAAATTTTTCTTTTCCCGGCTATCGCAAATATTAAAAAATTTATCTTCAAGATGGTTTCAGCTTTTTTGCCTACAGAAAGGAAAGTTTCTGTACATACAGGAGTATAAAGAAAAGAAGTGTAAAAATGATAACAAGAATGAGAGCAGCTTGCAAATACTAGGATTCTTTGCTTATTCTTTTATTGTCTTAAATGAAAGATAAAAAGTTAATGTTTTTGCACTTTTTCAAGTCATTGAAAAATTATTTATAAAGAAAAACAATTGTTTAGTGTGCTAAATATTAATTATTTTTTCTATATCATGCTTTAATGTAAGCAATATGTATTAATAGCGGACGTATTAATTACATTTTACTTTAAACAAGGAAATTAACACTCGATAACATTACTACCTATTATAAGACAACAAAGAAATCACAAGCCATGATATGTATTGAGAAACAAGGTCGATATTTGTTAAGCCTGGTCAAGTAATTTCTTAATCGTTCATACAATTATGGTTGTTTTTGAAATACCAGTTTTTGTTTTATTGTTACAATTTATTTCGATTATACATTGTAATTTGATTAAACAGTTTTCACTGTTATATCCTCAAACATGTGTTTTTATAAATTTGTTTACATTTGAGTCTTTTGATAAACTGATAAAACAGAAACTACAGTCGAACTTCTATAAATTGAATCACCATTATCCAGAAAAAAACTTCAACTTATAGAAACTTCAACTTTGGGAAGCAAATTTACAAACGATATAGATGCTGTTGCAACGAAATATGTTTCAACTTATAGACACTTCAAGTAATACATACATAATTGGTCATTGCAACCCTTCAGTCAGGATTATTAACCTAGTTTCTCACACTACTTATGTTGTGTGTGTTAATTTTATACATAAGTGGCGGAACTTACAGTTCAAAGTCGACTCCGAACGACAGATTTTTTTGGGAAACTTTTCATGGCAGGTTTATTTATTCTCAGAGTTTTTGCTAGAAATCTGCTGAGAAGAAATCGCCGAAGAAATACTTCTTTGTATTATTATTTTGATGTCTGACCGGGGACTTCGAACCCTGGCTTTCAGTCTAATAAGCCAGCACACTACCTATTAGACCACGACGACCTCAAGTAATAGAAGTTCAAATTATAGAAGTTCGACTGTAGTTTACCTTTTTATTTAAAATATTAATCATCAAAAGATTCTTAGAATTTCAAATATCAAGCCCTAAACGAGCAAACAAACATTGTATTGCATTGTACGTGGATATTGCCACCGCTGAGCCCCAAAAAATAAATCGGAATTGTTTGAAAATGAAAATGGTTTTTTGTCTGAATTTATATCGTTTAACAGTTCTTAAACCATAATTATGATATTTGTCCGCAAAAAAGCAACACACACATAACGATTAGCATACAAATGTTATTCCTCGTTAATAATTTGTTTGATAATAACAGAAAGTGTAATCATATTAGTAATTCGTTTTAAAATTTAGTTTCTGTAGAATAATAATAAAAGTATTTAAAATATATTATTCACGTATTATTTCTATATTTCTATATAGGTCTTTGGAAAAAGTCTGGTAAATTATTGTTCCTTGGTTTGGATAATGCTGGTAAAACAACATTGTTGCACATGCTCAAAGATGATAAATTAGCCCAACATGTTCCCACTTTACATCCCAGTAAGTTTTTTGTATTTATTTGAAATTTAAAACGTTTATATTATAATTAATTTATATTTTTCCCCCCTAAAGCATCGGAAGAATTATCCATTGGCAATATGCGTTTCACTACATTCGATTTGGGCGGTCATTCCCAAGGTAAGTTTGTTTTCAATTACATTTTAATTTATTTTATTTGCCTGTTTGAATGAAAACAATTGAAAAACAAACTCATGAAGTACATACTTGAATTGCTTACACAGTATATATAGTACATATATTAAATGACTTTGCACTTTTGTTTGTCATAATGTTTAGATGAATAATAAATAATCAGTCTGAATATAAAAAAAAAAAATTATCAAATGTATATAGTCATTTTGATAAGTTTTAATATAAGAAAAATAATAGGAACTATTGAGAAATGTAGTACGTAAATACAATCATTCATTTGAATTGGTATTGAAAAGCAAATCAAATGCTTTTTAATACCTATATACTGTAAGTTTCGTCAGGTTACTACAATCCTTCTAACATTAATTATCGTCCAATAAATCAATTGAAAAGAAATGCTCAGAAAATAAAGCAGATGAATAAGCTAAGAGAGTATGCATTCAAATCTCTCATCTTATCATAAACCTCAATGCTACTTGAATATCAACGCCCAACAATGAGTTTAAGTCCCGAAAGATGTCCCCTCATTTAGTATTCGTTCTCAAATCATAAATTCTATTGACATTCATAAACGTCAAGTTGATCAATTCAACGAGAATACTTCCTACAAAAAAATATTTTCCTATACTGGCATTTATACATATATTCTTGCGTGATTTTACAATAAATTGAAATTCGTTCGATAATCACAACACACAACAATTATGGTCATTACAACCCTTCAGTCAGGATTTTTGACCTAGTTTCTTACAGCACTTATGTTGTGTGTGTTAATTTTATACATAAGTGGCGGGACTTACAGTTTAAAGTCGACTCCGAACGACAGATTTTTTTGAGAAACTTTTCGTGGCAGGTTTATTTACTCTCAGAGTTTTTGTTAGAAATCTGCTGAGAGGAAATCGCCGAAGGAATACTTTTTGTATTTTGTTTTATTGTCTGGCCTGAGCCTCGAACCCTGGCTTTACGTCTAATAAACCAACACACTACCTACTAGACTACGGCGTTCGTTCGATAATCAGCTATAGAAGTATCGTAGGGACACGTTACTGAAAAACGAAAAACTGCAAGCAAAATATGTTTTCCAGATCTTAATTCTTTATTGAAGGCAATTGATAAAAAGAATATTAAATTAAATAAAGTAGTAGTTGTATTACGTATTAATTTAAATTGTTGATTTTAATTTAATAATTTTATTTGTTTTTAGCACGTCGTGTGTGGAAAGATTATTTCCCAGCCGTAGATGCCATTGTCTTCTTGATAGATGCTTGGGATCGTAATCGCTTTGAAGAAAGTAAATTGGAATTAGATACCCTTCTCACAGATGAGGCCTTGTCAAATTGTCCTGTGCTGATTTTGGGCAATAAAATCGATAAGCCCGGTGCTGCCAGCGAAGATGAAATTAGAAATGTTTTCTGTCTCTATCAATTAACCACCGGCAAGGTAATTACCAAATGTTATACAAACAATCTCTCACTATCTCTTAACACAAATGAAAATTTAACCGAAACTACTTTTTTTTTGTACAAAAGTATGCAAGAAATTTAAAAACAAATCCAAGTTGATTCAAAAGTCCTTAAGAACTAAAATCACAACCTTTAGCTAAGCATTATTGCAATGTGTGTGTAACAGACAAATACATTTCATAAGACTCTCTTGCCAATAAATTTTTTCTTTTATTAAGTTTGCCAAAAAATTATTTAAGAAAAAACATGTAATTTCATTATTAATTTGCTTTTCTTTACGTTTTGTGGTTTTATTACAGGGTAAAGTTGCACGTTCAGATTTGCCCGGACGTCCCTTGGAAGTATTCATGTGTTCGGTACTGAAAAGACAAGGCTATGGTGAAGGTTTCCGTTGGTTAGCGCAGTATATTGATTAAGTTGTATAGTTCTTATGGTTGTTTGAATATCTTCTATCTATGCGAGATGGCAGAACAACTACAATAACAACAAAAAAAATGTTTAATAATTTGTACATCTATTAAGAAGCATCATACAATATTTGTAACTGCAGCAGCCATTTGTTTTCCTTACCACCCCCCGCCCGTCTATTATCATTTTTATTTTTTTTTTCTCTCAATCATACCAGAAATGAAAAATACAAATACACTCAGAAAACAGATGATACAGCAAGAACAACAACAACAACACTACAATTCATTCACAAAAAATAAAATAAAATTAATAAAAAAAAAAAGGAAAAAATCAACAAATCAAGAAACAACAACAACAACAATTTAAATAAAAACCATAAAGATAATAATAATAATAATAATAAAGAAACAAAAACAAACAAACAAACAAAAAAAAAATGAATAGTAACTTACTTGGAAAGAGGCGCAATTTTTATTTTTTAAATGAAAATAAAAAATGAAATTCCACACTGGGAATGAAGAATTTGCTTCTAAAGAAAAAAGAAAGTCCAAAAAGTTTTAAAAGCTTTTTCTTCGTTTCTTTATTAATTGTGTATTCCATATAATATATATGTATGTATGTATGTACATACATTATATATAATCATGTGATGTCTAAATAATATTAAGGATTTGATGTCCATTATGCTCTGCTTTTTTTTATAATTTTCTCGTTTATAATTCTAAATATAATCATTTTAGCTTCAAACATTAATTATGTTTATTATAATTATAAAGATTATTTTGTTCTTTAGCTTCTATTCTATCCTATACACAATTCTCATTTCTTCTTTAAACAAAACAAAAAAAAACCAGAAACTTTTTAATTATTTAAAATTAAATTTGTGTTTGATCTTGTAAAATATCCTAAGAATTCTTTATTCAAAACAAAAACAAACAAAAGAAATTATCGAAAATAAAAACACAAAGAAAATCCTTTTTTAAATCGAATATTATTATTATTTTGATTATAGTTAACTATAGTGGCCTGGCCTTCATTACTGATTAATCAGCATTTTTAAATTTGTTTATCGAGTGTTTTTTTTTATTTTATTTTTCATTTAAATGTAAAGTTTCATTATAAAAAAAGAAATCCATTATTTTTGCAAGTAACTTACGCTAACGGATTAATTCACGTATTGCTCTGATTGCCAAAACAATATTGTGGAAGCACACTTCAGATATGGACACCAATAAAGAACATATTTTATAAATTGTTTTTATACCAATCTATGGTAGTTCAGATTAATATAAATCTCCGCATGCGATTGCCATATCAAGAATGTTTAGGCTTTTTCAATAACATCGATGTATAAATAGCATTCAAGCAAGAATTTTCATCGTAACTTGATAAAAATTTGATCAGTCAGGACAATATCAATTGTAAACTGTGGTGGACAAATCACGGTAAGCTAGAACAAAGGGAAGAGCCAAGTCTGAAATTGTAGACAGGAACGTTTTAATCATGAACTCGGTGGATTTTAGAGGGCATAGACTATAAGCAGCTGATAAAAGAAGGTTGAAGATTATGTTCGTTTAGACCTAACGTTTCTGTTAATGTGATCGTTTCAGGTGATTCTGTTTACATTTACTGGCCATCCGCCCATGAATATTTGTGTTCTATGACGGACACTAATAAAACCTCAAAATATGCTATTATTGCGACCGAAGACTTAATCGTAAAACTACATTTCATTTTAATTTGCGATAGAGATGTAATGTGCCCTTTCCTAAACGCAATCAAAGAAACTAAACCACGTACATGGACGTCGTTTTCCTTCGGATGAGTATACACAATAAAATGTTGCAATCATTACCGAATCGAAACAGAGTCAATATTTTTTTAAGGTTTAATTACTGCTTTTTCAAAACAATAGAATCTAATTATCACCACTGGCTTTACCTCTGCTAAGGCTTGCTTACCATTTACTATATAAAACACAGTACATAGCTTTAAAATTAAATAAATTGTTTTTTTATTATTATTAATGTTTATCGTAATGTTAAATGTTGATAATTAAATATCGAGATGTTCAAATTCACTTTGTTATATTATTAATGGTCAAATCATATACAGAGGTTCTAAAGCACAGAAAAAAAAGTATCTTCAAAGCAAAATATTGCTAAGAATAGCACACATATAGAAATGGAATTAGTAATAGGGTGGACGCTGTTTGAACGCTACTATACATATTAATCATTAAAATAATATAAACAAAATACTTTCAAGGTAATTAAAGAAAAATCTAATATAAAAAAGAAAATAAAAAGTTATTCAGAATTTAAAAATAGATTCTAACGACTTTATTCATAAAAATACTTTTGGTTGTGTATTATGTGTGTTAAAAATTTTGCTTTATAACCGTTTCTTCCACTTTTTAAAAAAGTACGAAAAATACTTTTTATGAATAAGTCTGCAAATTAAGATTAAGATCTTAAATAAATTATAAATTAAATTAGCAGATGCAAACGTTTATAGGGTCTAGGAAAAACAAGATAATTATGCGTACGTATGTATGTATGTAATAGTAATTATTAGTATTATTATTAACAACTGCTAATTGGTTTACGTTTAATGGTTTGTTTGTTTATGGTAAAATGTTAACTATTTTCTATAAGGCCTAAATGTAGTAGACGCCAATTCAAATATTTCATGCGGCAGTTGTCTTGATTTCCGGTCTCAACTTCATTGTATCCAAGTCTAGTTAATGGCTCATTTACTTCACTGTCTTTAGCTGATGAATTGGCTTTAGTTTTACGGCTATTGTCATGAGAATGACTTCCCCTACTACATCTCGTCCACCAGTGTGGCGGCCATCATGAATTCGCTGTCATACTGCCACCCATACGTCTTTTTTTCTTCTTTTTAGCCGTCAGACTTTCTTGACCACTATCCGTATTAGAGGAACAAGAATCATCTTCGCTTTTATTGCCATCAGCTTCTGTATCGCTACCCGACGATGATGAACTCGACGAAGACGAACTGGAATTACTGGAGCTGTCGGAGGCAAATCCCGTACTCTGATTGATATTAATATTTTCAGCAATTTTTGCCAATTCAGGTTCTTTTTCACGTAATACCCTTAACCATTTACGTGATAATTTTGGACGACCTCGTACAGTTTTATGCCATACTACGGGAAAATTAGTGCGACTGCAGAAATTCTGTGTAATTGCCACCGTATCATCCAAATTCAATACAACATGCCACCAACCACCTGGTACAAAAACAGTCTCACCGGGTTTTTGTAAAATCTCTAATGGGGCATATTCTTTTGGCCAATCCATTTGTTTGGTACGAGGATATACTGTACTGAACCAAGTTATGGCTTCATCTCTTTGCTTACCTCCCAAATTGGAGGGCACCTTTAGGAGTTCCTTTGGCGTTTGGGTGGGAAATAGACACCAACGTTTGTGACCACTGATTAAAGCATTCCAGGCACTAGTGCCCAAAGGATCTATATGTATACCAGTACCCGATCTTGAGGGGCCCATAACAAACCAACGATATGGTGGGCGACGATCCTCTCCACAGTACTTGAATAAATCATCGCGAAAATATTGAGGCACCACATAATCTTCCAGTAGTTTTCGACGACGGTGATGTTCACCAAAACTGCTATCGAATATATACAAGGGACTATCATCCTTTGTGGTCTGCATGTACTCTATATAATACTTCATTTTCATTTTGACACTATAACCCTCATTGTCTTCGCCACATTTGAACTTTTGATTGCGATACTTTTTGGCCAAACGTGGTAGTGTCCACTTTTCCAAGGCTTGCCAACCCCTCTGGCATTCTTCAATTACTACTGGCTTGTAGGGTTCTTCGTATAGTTTAATAAATTCTTGACAGCTAACATTGCGCTCATTGATGCGCTCCACATTGTCTTCCACCTTACAAAAGGGTTCAAAGCGTTCAGCATAGTGTAATGCTGTCCAACCTTCTTTGTCTAATTCAGGTCGAGCCTTACGTTTCACTTCACGTGTACGTTTACGTGAACGTTTGGGCAATTTAAATTCTTCACCCATATTATCCTTAACAATTAATGAATTAAGCAATTAAATAAATAAATATTTTTTATAAATTTTTCGCTGAAAAGATAATTAACAATAATTTCGCGATGTTTCTTTATTTTCTCAACCAGATGCTTTTTCTCTTGGTGCCGTTATAAAATGCACGTACGAACTGTCAAAATGTATTTACAAAGGGTTGCCGTTATTTCAAAATAGTTGTACATTGGTTGGCAATATTTCTAAATGAACGTTTTTCATATGTATTCTTACACTACAGTTTCGCGCCCCATATTCTTCTTCAATATATTTACAAATTACATGAAATCACAGTTGTGACGTAGGCAGGCCGTAATTTTGCATTGAATTTAGTATCAATTTTCGGGAAGAATTATTCTTGCTACATTAAGCAATTTCCTTCTAAACATCGGCACAATTTACGACAAATAATATATAAAATCATAAATTTTATTTTGCAGCTCCTTTTTTTCCAATTGACTCCATTCCTCCAATACATTGATTTAAATTGGCAACACTGTTTCTGAAACTGTCATGTGACGTTTGGAGAAAAAGCAGAGAAAAATGATAACACAGCTTGGAAAAGGTAAATTCATTCAAATTGTTCCCAGAATATAAAATTTTTAAAGAATTCAGACAATAATCTTTAATATATTACAGATATTTACAACGCCCAGTATCGCGTATTAGATCACAGAGTATTCGTAAATGGTGAGATTGAATCATTTCTCAACAATTTTGAAATCCAACGCAACGACGCTGAAATAGAGTCTCTCTTTAAAGTCACGGAAACTGTGGGTGCACTAAAATACGAAGTATCTGAGAAGTGTATTAATCTTGCTGCCACAAATTTGAATGAAATTTCTAATGAATTGAAGAACCTATTGAAAAATACTGAAGATATAGTAAATTATATGCAGCAACCTAAAGAGGTATGGAAAAAACGAACATAGAATTTAAATAGGATACAGGGTACCGTAGAAATATGTCGGTCCAGTCTTATAGGCTTAGCAAATTAAGATTGGTCCATATTTTTGGAAACGTTTTACATGCTTCATTGCCTAATTAATCAAGTTTCTGTAAATTCAGTCGATATTGGATCCCAGATTCCATACAACCCGTTAATAAATTAACTTAATTTTAGTGTCTGATCTAGTAAGCGTGTCTATTAATCAGTCTTTCAGATAATAGAAGGCTAACATATTATTGTTATCCAACGATTTATAAGTTATTCAGTTTAATAACTTTCCGTTCTTTTGCAGCCTAGTGACAATATAAAGAAAACACGTTTAGAAAGAGCCCATCGCAAGGAGGATATTGATAATCAAATAAAACATAATTATCAACGTGTTGAAAACTCATTCGCCATAAAAGAAGAGGAAATTGCTGAATTATATTCCGATTTACAATTAAAACTGAATATACCCAAATAACTGAAACAAAATGGATACCATAACTACAATCAAAGACAATCGTATTAGGGTGAAAGTTTCCAAAGAACTTTTAGAGCTACTTGAACAAAATAAAAGCCACTTTAACGAGGTGCCCGAAAGTATAATGAAATTATTGAAAACAAAATCTATAGAATTATCATCAAATGTTGAAACAATTAAAGACAGTCTACAAACTAAAACGCCAGATATAAATTTAAAACTCTTAAAACAATTATTACAAGAAGAAGTTAAATTGGATAACACTGAGGATAACAAGAAGAAAGACTTGAAGAAATCATCTACAATTGAAATGTATTTATATTTAAGCGATTTGCGATGGTTAAGCAATTTTTTGGCTTCATTGCGTAAGGAGCAAGGTCTTGAGGTATATTTAAATGATTTACTAGAAACATGTGAGTTGGCTTTGCCTCAAAATGAAATTATTAAAAGAAATCCTGTATTGGAGGCACGTTGCCAGAAACTGCGTGAAGAACAACAGAATTTAGAATATCGTAAAATGACTAAAAATGTAGATGCTGTGCTCCAACACTATCCCGAGGACACTGTAGCTTATCAAAGTGAGTATAAGTTTGGTCATTAAATGGGAAATTTTGAAATAAAACAAACAATTATTTTCAATTACAGTTAAAGCTATCAATAGCCAGATTATAGCAGTACTCCAGTTTATATTTTCCGTGGCAGCCGGCTTTGCCTTTGGCTTCTTAGGTGTTAATCTTATCATTGGTAACATGGAATTTGGTTTACGTTTGCTGTTAGGCATCATGTGTGCATTGATTATAGCTTTGGCTGAAATTTACTTTTTAGCTAAGAAACTAAACGAGTATGATAATACGGTAGACACAATGAATGTTGCAATGAAGAAAACCTTGCCTGGAAACAAAAAGATACACGCTGATTAGACTGGCTCCAATGGGTTTTCATTATTAGTTATAAGTTTATATTTGTCTTAATAAGTTAAAATTGTTACATACCTAAATATATATATTACTCCACAATAACATATTCATTAATTTCGTATTGTTTTTAATCCCAAATTACATGAAAAATTTAAATTGTGTCGAGAGTTATTCAAATACTGGATGCATTTGAAATACAGTCGGTGTCCAAATAAGGTCTACACTAGCACTTGTAGAAATTTAATTTCACATCAGTTTTGTTTTTCATCTTTTAAGAAATTCAGTCGCTATCATTTTTTATTGTTTTCTTAACGATTATATTTCGAAAATAAAAATTGATTTCAAACTGCAATTTTATTGAATTTCGTCAAGCAATATGTATAAAAATATTGAACGTGTACCTACAGGGCAAGAAATATTCGTTATCCGAAGTAATATGCGTTTAGGAATGTGGCCATTATTAGAATTTTCGTGTATTTTTATCTGGCAACATTATAATGTTTATTTTCTATTTTGTTTAGAATACAATGTTTCCAATTGTCATTTTTTTAAACGTCAAAGTGAATTTATAAATTTTATTATTATTTATTATTTTTTTTTATTAATTCAATATTTTTTTATTTAAACATAATTTACAACAATTTTATATTCTATTTTACATATTACAATGATCAGTTTTAAATCAATTATTGTTCTTTCAACATTTAAACATTTAGTAGGAAAAACGCTAAATTACCACTACCATTGCCATTGAAGAAGACAAAGCAATGATTGCAATTCTACGGTCTCAGTTCTCTCGAGAAATTCGATTGCGCAACCTCGTTGAACTTGGGGAGAAATTTCGGAATTCGTAGTGCAATATGGTAAGTGGTTAATATTAAAAAGAATTTTTCTTAAAAAAAAAACAAGAACCTAATAGGAAGTGAATTATCGAAGAATATTAAATAGAACTATGACTATTGATTCAAACAACAAGTATAGTTTAATGAAACAAAGAGGTGTGGTCATTTCATTTATTATGTATTTATGCATTTAAAGAACACAACAAAACTTCAACACAGGTGATTGAATAATATTAAATAAAATTGTAAAAATTTCTTTGTACTCTAGCCAATTCAACGTATTATTTATGCCTTTGGACACCGCACTTTGCCTCTATTGGGCAATCCCGCCGTTGTCAGCCCGCAAGCCATACGCAAAATGTCTAGTTCGCTTTTAGCCACAGAATCATCGGACAAAGGTTAGTATAATAGTGCAGTGTTAATTGTTTGTAAGGACGGTTTAATGATTAATTGAAATTCCTTTAATAGGCCTGATTATAATTAATCGTCCCAAGGCTTTGAATGCCATTAATTTGGAAATGGTACGCAAAATCTATAAGCATTTAAAGAAATGTGAGACCACAAAATCTTTGGTGGTAATTAAAGGCTCTGGCGATAAAGCTTTCTGTGCCGGTGGTGACGTTCGTGCTATTGTTGAAGCAGGACCCACTGAAGAATCAAAGAGTTTCTTCCGCGAAGAATACACAACAAATGCCTTGATTGGCAACTACACAATACCCTACATAGCCCTTATTGATGGCATAACCATGGGTGGTGGTGTTGGCTTGTCCGTGCATGGTAAATATCGTGTTGCCACTGAGCGCACATTATTCGCTATGCCTGAAACAGCTATTGGCCTATTTCCCGATGTGGGAGGTTCATACTTTTTACCCCGCTTGCCAGGCAAATTAGGTCTATATTTGGGTCTTACTGGTGTTCGTCTAAAGGGTGACGATGTCTACAAGGCCGGTATTGCTACTCATTATTGTGAAAGTTCTAAAATAGCTGAACTAGAAACAGCTCTGCTCAATTGTCCCGATGCTGAAGAAGTGCCAGAAGTTTTAAATAAATTTAATAATCCCTCAGCCAAGCCATTTGTGTTGGCTCCTCAATTGGATCAAATAAACAAATGTTTTGAAGCCGAAAGCGTAGAAGAAATTATTGAGAATCTCAAAAAAGACGGCTCAGAGTGGGCAACGAAAACAGTGGAGGTAAGTGTTTTTAAACTTTTCAAATAAGATCGTCAATCAGCCAGAGGGGGTCTTTACGTGGAAATTGAAATTTTTATTTATAAAGCGTCAGTGATAATTTTCCATTAATTATGTTTAAATGATAGTGCTCGTCCGTACAAGCAGCATGTGAATAATATATGTACGTTTTGTTTTTGTAATAACCGGCTAAGAAAATAACAGGCGATAGGTATTATACATATACAAACAAATAACATGTGCATGTGCTTTCTATTGAAAGCACAGATCTTTCAAAGAATTAAATCAATAGATAATTGGAAAAGAATTATGGTAATAATAATTCAACATTAGCAAATGTTTGCAATACAAAATGCATAGTTTTTTAAGGAAGTGACAAAAAAAAGGGAAAATATTGTTTATTTTCTTACATGAACATTTCATTTCAAGATTTAACACTTTAGAGTTATTATTTACTAAATATTGTATACCAATTCTATTTTATTTAAAAGATATGATATAGGTTTACTACTTCTTAATTGAGTATATTAAATGTTCTTTTTAAATAAATACCTGAAATGTGTGTGTATGTATGTATACGATAAGGAATTGTTCAAAACAAAACTAACAAATCATTTCGTTTAGAGCACGTATTAAAGTAAACAAATGCGTTGTTTTCTTGCCTTTAAGAAAATTGTTTTATTTTTAATATTAAACAATCAACATATGGAGAGAGTATAACTCTAATTGTATATCTTTTTGTCGTTATCTAAATCAATTGTTTACTTATCACTTTTTATTATAAGAATTGTTGCTACTTCATTTTAGATTTGAACAAGAAAACCTGTACATACGTACATATATGTATATGAATATACATTATCTATATACATAATATATATATTTTAGATAATGAACCTAAATCATAAATTAAAAACATGATATATTCCTATACCATATATAAAATATATGTATGTATGAATGTAGTCAATATTTGTCACACTTATGTTTTGGTTTAAACGAATTAGATTCAAGTAATCTTTGTAGCAATAGCAGTTTAGAAAGAATAAATAATGAAAAGTAAAAAATCAACAAATAAACAATTAACAACTTTGACGATTGAGCTTTAATAACATAATAATATTATGTGATATATAGATATGTAAATAAATTAAGACTGTCTATTGCCAATTTGTGTTTTATATAATTCATAATCACTTAAAAATGTGTCTTATTCGGCTTTCTTTCACTTAAAAACTATTTTTTAAAATAGTTAATCTTAAGTTTAAACCAGCAACGTTGGTGGTTTAAACTTAAGATTAACTGATTAACCGTAAGGTTAAACTTAAGATTAAGTTAATTTAAAAACTGAAAACGAAGGTTAACTGGAGATTAACTTAATCTCGAGTTTAAACTTGCATTCAAAAACTCGCCCTTAAACGTTAACAAATTAAGATTGAAAATTTCTCTCTGTTGATTTTTCATTTCTGTTTTTTTTTTTTTTGTTTGTAATATTTGTTTTTACTTTGTTTTAAACTTGTACGTAAATAATCAATTAAAATAAATATCAAATTAAATTGTTGTTGTTTACAATATTATTATTATAATTTTTTTTTTCCGTACTTAGAAACAATTTAAATCAAATATTCATAATTGTTATTGAAGCACTTAATGGAAAGTGCAAATATTATTCAGTGTGTTTTCTACTTTACAGATTGCAAATCGTGCGTTAAAATATACTTTAGAAATCTATTATCAGTTCCGCGATAATTCCGTCAGCAAATAATGACCTTGACCAAATAATTATTTTTAGAAGAAAATTCTTTTAACAAATTCATGAATGAGTCTTGGAATATTATATTTCAATTAGACATGCATTTAAATACATAACATTTAATGCCGATAATTGAAAGCCTTTTCTAATTTAAAAATGCATTTTTTTTTATTTGTTTACATTATATTTATTTATTTACTTAGAAAAAATCATAATGCATTTAAATTAATTTTTTTATTTTTAAATTAATGAGCTATTGCTTTAAATCGTTAAAAGCTTTTTAGAAAATGAAATGAAACAAACTAATGATTACATTTAAAAGAAATTGTTTTTTAATTTTAAAAACACATTTTCAGTATTTTGAATTTCCATAAAAACTTAACAAAAACTAAATTACTTGAATATTTAGAAAAATTAAAATGATTTCTTCTATCAATTCTATTTCAATTTTGTTTGATAATTTGTAGTATTTTGAATTAATTGATAAACAAACTGGCACAATTGATTTTTACAAACTTTAATTGACGTGAACTTTTAATCAACAATATTGTGCGCTACAGGCAGCTGTAGTTAAAAGTCTCATGATAATGGTACTATAACATGGATGTCTAAGTACCAAGCTATCCAACACTACCATCGTTCTGATGCCTCACCGTTCCTCTACAATTTATGAAAGCTGTCCGCTTGAGTGCAATATTTTTACTGCGAGGGTCGAATTCTTTACATAATAAATATGGATGAAGTGTTTGGATTCCAAGTTTGGTTTGAAGCCATGACACTCGTGCAAAACACATTCCTTTTCGTTAATCCTATCCTAAAAATCTTTCGCTTTGGGTCACAACGATTCAACCAAGATCTTTTTTTATTGTTAATATTTTCGATATCCAATTTCCAAAATCGGAATTACTTCAA
The DNA here is from genome assembly GCA_014635995.1 of Sarcophaga peregrina. Lineage (NCBI taxonomy): Eukaryota > Metazoa > Arthropoda > Insecta > Diptera > Sarcophagidae > Sarcophaga > Sarcophaga peregrina. The sequence continues at coordinate 5,683,449 of CM025789.1, forward strand.
CGGAGTAATTGGCAGTTATTATGACTATAGCCACTATTGATATGTAGGATTTGATTATTACTTTTCTTTTAGTGGTGATCCAATACTCTTATCTGAGAACACCTCGAATAGTGCGTGAATTCTGTAAAGCGATTAGATTAGGAGGAGCCATGCAATAGATCCAATATGGTCGCAAGGCTTTCTAACCTGATATCTATACGTGTTATTTGTAAAACTATACATTATAATTGGCCATTACAACCCTTCAGTCAGGATTACGACCTAGCTTCTCACACCACTTACGTTGTGTGCGTTAATTTTATACATGAGTGGCGGGACCTACAGTTGAAAGTCGACTCTGAACGACAGATTTTTTGAGAAGCTTTTCATGGCAATTTTTACTCTCAGAGTCTTTGCCAGAAATCTGCTGAGAGGAAGTCGCCGTTTCATTTCATTAATAATTCAGTTAAATAAACGTGAACCTTGGACAACAGGACTTCTGGTATTTTTTTGTTCGAATTTACAAATAGTAGATAGGTACATTCAAACAGTGCTTTATAAATACTATATTATATGAAATTTTCGTGGCATTACAGACTTATAATTCAATTTTATTGAGTCTGCTTGTTATATATGCATTTTGAAATTGGTGTATGAGTGCCCTGGTAGTCTAGTGGGTAGTGTCGTGGATTCGTTTGCCACCCGAGACTCTAGTCTGTGACACTACACTGAGCACATAGTCTAAGTTACTCAGCAGCTCGTATATAATTAGAATATAATTTGTAAATTGGTGTACTTAAATTATTTTACGACTGCTCGCTGATGCTTTTCGCCTTGAAAAACATTTGTTTCTGGACATTGAAATATTCAAATAAGATATCTTTTAATTGGTGTTCTGCTTTTTTTACAACGTATTTTAACCACTTTTTTAACTAAGCAAATGAAAATATCTCAATTAACATTTAAAATTAATCTATTTCACTCACATGCACCGTAATTACTTTTTGCCAAATAGTTTTAATGAGTTTTCACTTATTTTTTCTAGCACCTTATTAAGCGTCTTACAAAATTTTAGTAATAAAACTTTAAACTGTTAAAAAAGCAATTATAAAGAACACATTTCTAATGATTTACGGTTAAAAATTATTTAGATTTTGTTTTTATATGTGAACATGTTTGTATTATTGTATGCCTTAAACCCTGCTGTGGTTTAAATTAATTTCTTTTTAGCAATTATTCGAATTTTTTTACGTTGTTTTTGCCATGGCTTTTATTTGACTCTTTTTGTTTAATTTCTGTTTGCTTTAAATATGCAAATATATGGTTTTTTTTAAATTTTAATAACTATTTTCTCTCCACAGGGCCAAGTAAACAATACGATACACAATTAGCTGTTAAAATAAGAAGTAAGAATAAAAACAAATATCTAATGATTTGCGGTTAAAAATATACGTTTAATTACGCTTGCCAAAAATAATGACAAACGAAAATTAGTATTGACTTGATTCCTATATAATGGCGAGTTTTAAGAATTTTAATATTTTAGTTTAATATAATATTGATAATTATTTTTTTTTTTTAATTGTTTTTATCTTATTTATATAGATTTTACATAAAATGTCTCCCACTGCATTGAAAGTGACATTCCGTCAATTGGAATTGGGCTCTAAATTGTCATTGCCACAATGTCTTAATATGGAATATCGTATGGTTGTTCGCCATTTGGAAAATAGTGACTTCAAGGAAGGTGTACGTGCTCTACTCATTGAAAAAGATCAGAAGCCTAAATGGAATCCCAACAGTTTGGAAGCCGTTACTGAAGAACGCGTACAATCGTTCTTTGCCAAATTGCCAGACACCGAAGAATTGAAATTGTAAATTAAAAATATTTACTTTGTAGTTTATAGTGAATGGCTTTTGTTTGCTTAGTTTTCATTTATATTTTTGATTATTTTTTTTTCCTGTATGTCTTGTGGCATTGCTTGATATTGTACATATGCATAGAAGTGCATTCCACTTGCAAGCTGACTGTATATAGTGCTTGAAAGCAATATTTTGTTTTTATATGTGAACATGTTTGTATTATTGTATGCCTTAAACCCTGCTGTGGTTTAAATTAATTTCTTTTTAGCAATTATTCGAATTTTTTTTTAGTTGTTTTTGCCATGGCTTTTATTTGACTCTTTTTGTTTAATTTCTGTTTGCTTTAAATATGCAAATATATGGTTTTTTTTTAAATTTTAATAACTATTTTCTCTCCACAGGGCCAAGTAAACAATACGATACACAATTAGCTGTTAAAATAAGAAGTAAGAATAAAAACAAATATCATGAGTACCAGGATATTACGCATTTATATTAAATTATTGTGAACAAAATTGTATTAAATTATTGCCAAGAAAAAAATGTTAATCATCATTTATTTTGTAATGAATATCGTTTTTCAATCGCTTTATTAAGTAATTAGCATACATTTAAGTTAAAACAATAATGTAATGTGCCTTAATAAAGATTATTTAAACAACAATTAATGTTGAGTAATATGTTTTGTCTTTAATTTTCAATTATCGCTATTAGGTCGTTTATTGTTAATTAGACTGGATGTTTGAAATTAACATATAAAATTTAACGAATTAAATTCATATTGTAAAAGAAAACAAGTTGTTAACCGCAGAAGACGGCGCTAGGGGTAATGAAAGCCCATTTGAATTTTTGCTGTGGCTTATGTTTACTTAAAGGTTGATTGCCGCTTACTTTCATAAATCTGTGGTTTTACAAATGAGTTATATGTCATAAACGACACGACATTATTACAAAATATTAGGTATAGCATAGTATAGAATACCGAAAGATAGAAATTGTATCAATCGTCGAACTCTTTAAATTTTCCTAGACTGTACCTTCAACAAAACGGTTGTTTAAAATGAAGCCAGACATACAGTTTAAAAGGTTATTTCTGCATAGAATAACTAATACGGCTCAACAATTTAATAACCAGTTTGGTTTGTTGTCCATTCTTTCAAAAAGCTGTAAATTAATTCGAATCATAAATAGATTAATTAAGTTATGGAAAGTTAAATTACACCCTAATCGAATTTCTGATGGGAATTCCCTAGATCGTTTTGGGCATGACTCTGCTCTCAGATATCCCAAATACCACAATAAAAACGATACGCAGAACAGTACAAAAATGGCTTCGCAACTCACTGACAAAAGTTAGGAAACACATAATTTAACGCCCTCATACTCAGAAACTAATTTTTTTTAATATTACTACCGTGTTAGATAAAGGCTTCTAGGCAATGGCTGTATGTATAATATTGATGTTTGTTAAATTTTGTAGGATAGATGATGTCGTTGTGTACATTTAATTATAATTCTATATATAATATACATATTGCAAACTTAAAAACTAATATCATTGATAATAAACAAACAATTTATTTGCCTTTAATACTTTCTTCTACGGTAGAGTTCAACTCTAGCAACTTATCTATATCGGAAGGCAAAAATTCAAGTTTAGATAGTTCAGCTAGTCCAAGTTGAAACATCTACACGCAATTGCAAACGTATTTTATCGTCATCGGACATGGTTGTAGCTGAGCTAATGGCCTGTGAGGATAAAGCAGACGAAGAACTACTGCCTTTAAGGTTTCTTAAACGCCTTAGAGATTCTTCAGTTTTTTGCACTGAAGTTAAAACTTCATTAACAGCTTTTAAATAACTAAAAAAAATCAAGTTAAAGTGATTATATATTCCGAATATAAGGTATAGATGTAGAAAAATACATACTCAGATGTTATTTTAGTTAAAACGTACTCAAACACCTTTGTAACAACTTCTTTGCCAAGTTTGTCCTCATATTCCACCTTAAAGGATTTTAACGGTTTAAGCATCTGGTCTACGTACGAAGAACATCGAGTAGGTACGTCACGATTCGTTTTACGATATAAACGTGGCAAATCATTGACTTGTTTAATATTCTCTGCACCACAATCCAATATTAAGCTGTCTTTTAATGATTGCTGTATTTTATTAAGATGTGTGCTAAGAGTTTGATTTAAATCGTCAAATGATTTTCCTACTGAGTCTTTTACAACTGTCAGTTGCTGGGGTTTTTGTTGAACTATGGATGTACTAAGACTTTTTAACACTAATTCTTGTTGTTGAGGCAAAACTGACAGAAATTTGCTTATGTCTGAGTGTAAGGCAACCAGTAAATAGGTTTTCTTATTTTGTAGTGAACTTAAGCCACTCTTGTTGTTGATTAATGTTAAGGCCTCGCTAATCCAATGTGATAGTCGTAATACGATTTGTATGTGGAGTTTATAGAATTTCGGAAATACCTCTGGCAAATAAACACCTTCCGACCAGCAACGCGTGATCGCCAATTGGGCACGCGTAAAAGGTTTGAGTTCATAGTGTTCAGAAGAGTTGTTTAAACTATCTTCTGCTAAGACTGGTTCTAAAATGGCCTCAAACTGACCAGCAATTTCCTATAAAAAATAGTTTTAAAATTATTGCTTTAATTAAAATAAACCGATTAGAAAAATTGAAAATGGTGATTTAGTTTTACCTGAAAACATATTTGGAAATATACTGGCAAATTCCATCTTGCTTGGAAACTTTTTGTTTGTTTATGCTGCCTGAAGGCATTAATTTTTTCTTCAGTTACTAAAATCTCTTCGATTTTATTTAAAAAATCTCTGGTGCATTTATATTTTGCATAAAAAACTTCTGAATTTCCCGGTGCAAATATTGAAGACATATGAGTTTCCAGACGCATTTCAACATCTGACCAAAAACTTTGAATTAGAAAATTAAAACCTTTTAATTTGTCTGTATACTGCGTGAGCCTTAGCAAATCGGTCATGTGTAAGGAAATAAAATTTAAAACTTTGCTATATATACCAGCCAATCCCTGTGGAGTTTTTTGTAAACTATGCTCCGATATGATGTCAACCATATAAGGGGCAACAATGTCTTCTTTGAATGCAGCTTCAGCTATGGGACATGCGTCAAGAGTGATATAAATACGTAGACATCGTTCCAATGGCTCAGTGGAAGTTGAATTGCTTGACTTTAAAGCTTCATTAAATAGCTCACGCAGCTTTTGTTGTACACCGCTTTCTAATTTTCTTATACCATTTTGTTTTTCTTCGTCTAAATATTCCGTGCAGAATTTCTCATTAAATTTTAGTTGTACCAATTCTAAAGCGGCTCTTTCCAAATCGACGGCTTTTATCTGATCACCGCTTAATTTATTAGCCAACAGATCCTCTAATTTTTGTTTGGTTTCATAGACTTTTTTCAGACTTTGCAAATTCCTTTTTAGTTCTCTTAGTTTACGTTTTGTTTCCAGTTTGCCATTAATTTCTTCGACATTTTCATCAATCATTGTTTGTATGCCCGCAATTTCATCACGAAATTGTTCTAAAGGCTTTTGTATGTTATCAATGGACTGATCTAAGCCCACTAAATTTGCCGACAGGCTGACAAAATCCGCATAGTCTTCATTTATAAGGTCGATCATTGACGCCCTCAGGCTTTTTAAATACAAACCCAAATCGTCGCGCAAGCAACTCCAGACTGGAAACATTCCGATTTTTATGCAAAAATTCATCGACAGAGAAATTTGCCTAAAATGAAAAATGTTACAGATTCTTATCTAATTTCCATGGACGTGTCACTTGTTACCTTTAAAAATTCATTTTTATCAAAGCATAATTTTTCGCTTTTAACATCCACTGCACTGTTTAATTTATGTTCCAACATATTTTTGTTAAAAATTAAACACAATTTAATTACAATTACTCTTTTGGCTACTTGGCATTTCCATAGAGACAGCTGTTTTTTTGTTTTGATTAAAAAGTGTTGCCAGGCTACTTAGAAATCATTATCACAAACCGTTATAAATTAACCTTTAAACTGTGAGAATAATTTTATAATAGAATAAATAACAAAGAATGTAAATTGTTAACAAGTTGCTAATTTTGCCCAACTGAAAAAGAAATAGTTACGCCATTTCGCTGCTAAGAACCTACAAATATGATTAATGTTTGTTAAAGTAGTAAGACAACACAGTCAACATAAAAGAATAGCAGAACTCCGAAATTAAACTTGTGAATTGCATTTAAGATTTCGCTGAACCATACAAATTATTAAGATCTGGCATCACTTTTAATCTTTTTTTTAGTTAAACCGGCATTTTCTTATTCTTCTTGGTTTGATTTTCGTTCGTGGACGTAAAAATAAATAAAAATATTTGAAAGCAATTAAAATTAAATCTATTTGAGTAAAGCATATAAACAAAATGCCAAACCATTCCGGATACCGTCATAATAATCGAAAACAACAAAAGACAAAAGAAAAACCCGTAATCAATGAAAATAATCCTGTGCTGAAAGCATTCCAATCGTATGCTAGCGAATTGGATGACAAACATGACCGCTATGAGCGAATTGTTAAGCTAAGCCGCGATATAACCATTGAGTCAAAACGGATTATATTTCTATTGCATTCTATTGATTCACGCAAAGGAAATAAGGAAAAGGTATTACAAGAAGCCCAACAACGTTTAGAAAAATTAATGGAAACAAATTTCAAAGCAGTAGCCAAGGAACTAATTGGACAGGATATATACCATTATCGTTGGGCCTTCTCTCCTGGTCTTCAAGAATTCATAGAAGCTTATACATTTATGGAATATATGAAATATGCTGATAACAATGACAATATAGAGGAAATGAAATCCATTTCTGACTGGGTAGCTTTACAGAACCGTATGAACTACACTGAAGTTGAAAAAGTTAAGACAAATCCGGAGGATGAAGATGAGAAGGAGATAGTAAAAGAATTTTCCTTTTTTGTGGATCCTTCGGAATACATACTTGGTGTTGCGGATCTTACAGGCGAATTAATGCGCCGCTGCATTAATTCCTTAGGAAGTGGAGAAACGGACACTTGCTTAACCAATTGTAAAGTTCTACAGCAATTTTATACGGGGTAAGCATTACAATTTTAAGTGTAGTCACATAAAAATTAAAATTCATGGCCCGAGTATTTGTTTAATAAACTATCTATCGAAGGAGTTACTACATTAGAATTTACATTAACGTTTACAAAATTTGATCTCGAATTCCAGACTAAAGGGTATGGTCATATGTCGGTTAAATTGCTTCAAATTTTCACGCATAACCACAAATTTGCATAGTATAAATAAAATAAACTTCTTTGCAATACATATTATTGTGAAATTGTTTCAATAATAAACAATTGATTTCAACAATCGATTTAATGTCCATATTTGTAATTTGAATTCCTTTTATTTCTTTACAGTTACATCAGTCTCAATGTGCACAGGCTACGCGAGCTATCACGAAAAATTTACACTATGCACCAGAGTGTATTGAAAGCAGAACATGTTTGTTACAATGTCAAGGTGCGTGGTGGTGAAGCTGCCAAGTGGGGAGCTGCCTTTGATAATAAACCAGGAGATGACATCGATGAAGGATTTTATTAAATTTATTTACACTAAAATATTATAAATTACAAAATTACTACAAATTCATTCATCTTCTTTTGGCTTATAATCAGAACAAGGATTTTATTAAATTTATTTGCACTTAAATATTTATAAGCAATAAAATTATAAATTACAATAATACTAAAAATTCATTCATCGTCTTTTGGATTATAATCAGAACCAGAATCATCAGCAAAAGGATCTTCGCTACAGTCATAATCAAAATCACTATCGCTATTTCGTCTTCTATCCGGTTTTTTCAGCACATATTTTCTGTAGTTATTTTGTATATTAACTAAAAATAAACAAATTTTAATAATACAAACATACGTTGTGAAATTCTTAAAATACTACGTTACTCACTTTTTCGAGGGTGGCTAAAGTTACGAAAATGTTCTGGATTAAGTCTGTAACACTTTCTGCCAAATTGACATTCGGGTGCATCTTCCTTGGGGTCGGGCATATCTGGCACAATATAATCCTTATCCCCCGGATGAGCCATATCTAGCCGATGCTGCGGATTTTTTCTAAATCAACAGTTTTTTAATTTACAATTACAATATTTTTTATAACATGTGTACCTATTACACTGCTTTCCAAATTTACATGATGGTCTTTCATCATTGTCCGTTACATTGGATGAGTTCACCAGATTACCTCCATTACCTGTGTTTTTTGTTGTTGATGAAACTTCGCTATCCGTACTCATGTTTGTTTATGTTTTGAAATTCACAAATAAGTGATTGTAAAACTAACAACGTAACGAATATTGGTAATATTGCGGTATTATTTTTGGGAATTCTTTAATATTGCCAACCTACAAGAATAATTGAATTTATACAGTTGGGCTTTCATCATTGTTGGGAAATAAATTTAAATTTCTAAGAATTATTCGTATTTAAATATTCACTGTTTTATCGGTAGATTATATTAGTTCTAATTATTTCTACATCTACAAAATTAAATTGGATTATCAAACATACGTATAGAGTTCTTCAATGGTATAAATATGTATTTGCAAAAAGCCGTAAATAAGTGTATATAAATATATTGGTTTATACTATATACATACATATATAAATAGTTTTTAAAAAAGTACTAAAATTTACAACTAGATGCAGTTATTGCTTAAGTTCGCAAGTACTTGAATAACTCCATATTTTTTAATACACAATTGATAATAGAAAGTTCTCTCATTAAAAAATCTCTGTGTATGCAATTTTCATATCTGGCATCACAAATAATCGCATAGGCGCATAATGACATTTCGGAAAATTATCCGATATTTTTATTGTGACAGGCAACCCTATAACACAACATAACAAAAGAAGAGGCACAAATAGAAAAAATAAATATACATTTTTCATTCAACTGATTAAAAAGTGTTTTCTCAGCAAAGTTAATCGCAAAAGATCATAATCATTATATATCTGTATAAAATAGATTGTAAGTATGTTCATTAGGATGCAATTTTCAATGGTAAACAAATAGGATGTATTTAATTTGTAAAAATTATAGGTTTCTTCTCAAAATCGATAAACAAAAGCATAGTTTATCACGAAACTACAGTCGTCACGCCAAAGAAGTAAAAAAAAACAGAAATTGAACTGAAGTGAAGTGAAGTGACGCTAATATTAAAAAAAGTCAAACACCATGAATTTGGTGGATCACAATCCGTACGGCAATGGTTTATTGTACGTGGGATTTAATCAAGATCAAGGTTTGTTTATTTCACGATAGCTATTTTAACTTTAAATTAATACAATAAATTTTATAATTTTTTTAAGGCTGTTTTGCCTGTGCCACAGATTCAGGTTTTCGTGTATTTAACAGTGATCCTTTAAAGGAAAAGGAACGTCAATATTATCCCGAGGGTGGCCTAAGCTATGTGGAGATGTTATTCCGTTGCAATTATTTAGCCGTGGTTGGTGGCGGCATACGTCCTTTGTATCCCCCAAATAAACTTATCATTTGGGATGATTTAAAAAAAGCTCCAGCCATTTCTCTAGATTTTAATCAGCCGGTTAACTCTGTTCGCTTAAGGCGAGATCGCATTGTTGTCGTGTTTTCCGGTTTTATTAAGGTATTCACTTTTACCCAGCAGCCCAGGCAATTGCATGTCTTTGAAACTAATGCAAATCCCCATGGTTTGTGCGTTTTATGTCCTCATAGCAATAAAAGTTTGCTGGCATTCCCAGCTCGACGTACTGGACATGTTCAGGTAAGTGAAAGTAAACTTTTTTTTTATGTAGTTTAGACTTTAGCCTTAAATTTCTCATATAAACTTTTCGTTAGTTAATGAATTTTAATTTTTGTTATACAAACAATGAATCATACTAACTAGCAATTGTAAGCGTCTTGCTTCACTAAACAAACACTAAACAGTTGCAATCAATGTACAAGAGTGCTTGAATTATTAAAATTCGTAGAATTTCAAAAGATCAGAAATGTTTGACTTGAATTTGAAATTAGTTAGAAGCCTTAACATTATATTATTTTAAACTATTGAAAAAACTTCAAAAACAATTTAAATAAAAAGATTTGATGTATCCAGTGACAAGCAATACAATTATAGGATTTCTGTAATGTTACGTTCTGTTGTAGATTTATGATCTGTTTAGTGTTTAAAAATTCTTTAAAATGAAGCAAATTATTTGTAAGCTAAGAATTCATACTAAGTGTATATCCACAGTAAAGCTCTGTTTCTATTTAATCAGTCCTTGAAGAAGGAAAACTATTTGGATTATATAATTTTTTTTTTAATAATTTCTTATTTCAATTTCATGTAGATCGTTGATTTAGGAAACACCGAACGTGCTCCACTTGAGGTGGTTGCACATGAAGCTAACATTTGTTGCATCGCATTCAATCTACAAGGTACACGTTTGGCTACAGCTAGCGAAAAGGGTACTTTAATACGTATCTTTGATACCGAAACGGGCAAAAAAGTAAACTGAACTAAGACGTGGCAGCAATCAGGCGACTATTTATTGTATAAACTTTAATCATACATCTACCATGTTGGTAGTTTCATCAGATCATGGTACTATACACGTATTCAATTTGGATGACAACAAAGCCAAAGAATCAAGCTTACCAATAGTACCGAAATACTTTTCCAGTCAGTGGAGTTTTGTTAAATTTTCTATACCCAAAGAGCCACCATGCATTTGTGCATTTGGTTCAGATCCTAATTCAGTTATAGGTTTGTATAGAAAATGATAGATTACAGTCGTCCTATATATATATTTAATTTTTATATGATATTTTAGCAATATGTGCTGATGGGCATTACTACAAATTTCTCTTCAATAGCAAGGGTGAATGTAGCCGCGACGTTTGTACTCAATTCTTGGAACTAACTGACGATGATTAAGATGTTTAGCTAATTCGAAATTTCCTTGTTTATTGAGTAGTAGAATATATTTTTATTTGTTTTTTTATGTGATGTTACAGTCATCGTATTTTCAATATATTCATTTATATATTATATATTTTTTCCTTTACAATTAATATTACACTTTTAAAATTAATCTCTACTTTTAAGAAACTAAATCATGTTTATTTTTAAATGAAAAAAGTAAATGTTAAAAATTGCTTTATATATACATAAATATATATGGAGAATCTAAAGAATATAACTTAAATATATATATATTAGAGCAAAGATATTGTATTTTAAATTTGGCCTAATGCAAAAGTCAATAAATAGATTATTTAAAATTATTTAATAGAATTTATGGCATTAGTAATAGTAAGAAATTTCATTCATATCGAAGTCATAAATCTGTATAATTTATTAGAAATAAATAAATTTAATTTTCATCAATCTCTTTACTTTTTAAAATGCTTAAATAACATATCTTTGAGATTACAATAAAAACAAATTCAAATCTAAGGACCGGAAAAGAAGGAAAAACTTTCACTGTATATGTAGAAGTATAGAAAAGTGTTTTCAATCTGAATATTGTACTTAGTGTTTGTAAACATTTCTTATATTTTGAACGTAGCTTAACTTTTTTATGTGCTTATCGCTGAGGTCTGTAGAAACGGTTGAACTTTTAATCATTCGAACAAATTACTGCTTGATTCCCACTGTCTTAATACAATATTACAGGGTAACGCTAATACAAATTTTAACAGTGTTATCCACTCATCGTTCATGCCGCTATTTCAAAAGAATAAGAAGAAGAGCCATAATTTGACAGCTTGTATATTGTAGACGTGTTTATCTGAGAAATATTTGCAAGAAAAATAATTTTATTGGAAAATGTTGAATATACAAACCCATATGGTAAGTATTTTACTGTAACATCGTATACATCAGCGTAAGTAAATTGTTTTCTGTTTTTAGGATTTCGTTGGCCAACATAAGGCTGAAAAATATTCCCGTTTCATTATCACTTTATTCGGCATTGTTGGCCTTATTTGGGGTGCCATCATTCAGCAATTTTCACAAACTGTTTACATTTTGGGTGCCGGTTTTGTACTCGCTTCTTTGGTAAGCCTTTTTTGCAATTCTTTTGCTTTTATAAAGTAAAATATTGATTTCATATTTTATTAGTTAACCATACCACCATGGCCTATGTTTAGACGCCATCCATTGAACTGGCAAAAGCCACGACCAGAACCCTCTTCAGAAGGTGCTAGCGTTCAGCAGGAAGAGAGTAAACAAAAGAAAAAGAAATAATTTTGTATTTAATTAGGCTTAACATTCCCCGAATTTCAAAAGAAAAATGGTATAAAATAAAATTAAGAATTTTTAAATTAATTTATTAGTTTCAAATGGGTCTACGGTATGATATCAATTCGTTATGGTCATAGTATTTGTGTATTAAGTCATACATATTGGCAAAAAAGTACATTAAATTATCATATTGCCCATTGTAAGGAGCCTCTGAGTCATAATTGTCGCGCGGGCTTTTGATTATGGGTGTTGTTTTGTAAAAACCGTCGTCAAGTTCTAAATTTTCTAGGCCTTTATAATGGCTATTTAAGCCCCAAGCATTGACATGCACCTCCAGCAGGAACTGATGTATGGCTTCTATGGTGGATAAATACCAGCGAGGACTTCCCTTTTGATGGCGCCAAAATTGTGAACATCGGTTTTGTAAAATAATAGGCTTGAGACTTTTTACTCTTTCATCTTTATATATGCCTCTACTTTGATTCCAAGTACTGTCTATAAATACCGCCTTTTTAATTGGCAAATTATCATACGTATATTGTTCTGTAAGCTCTGTCTGTTGTATTAGATCTTCTCCCACAATTTCCTCTACTCGCCTCTTTAACAGGGTCCCAATATTGTGGCCTTTGGGAAAACCGAAATTATTTTCTTTGCTTAGCCTTACATTACGCTTGAAAAGCTCTGCCACCGTAACACTTGTCGCACTGGGAAATATTAATACCACATCCTCTTCTTGGGAGTAATCGGGCATGTCCGGATATGTATAGATATTCACTTGACCGGGAGCCAAGATAGCAGCATGTACGGCCGTACTTTTGCCATCGATTTCTTTTTTATGTTTAATGATGTCTATCTTTACAGGTATTTTTACCTTTCGGTATAATTGTGTCCAAATTCCCCACCGGTATATAGCAACTGTAACAAAAGAGTTTTCTTGAACGTTGACAACGCGGACAGTCAAAACGGCCCTCTATTGTTTCCAATATTGAGTAGTCCTCCAAGTGCATATTCTTGAAGGGATATTTACGTGGATTTGATACTATTTGTATTGGATGTGACATTCTTGTTTAGCTATACTATCTTAACCACAGAGTATTCGGCGATCTTAGCACCATTTAATGAGAATTTCTTAAAGTAAAATGCAAATTCTAGTAAACACCTACAACGAGAAACACTTACACATGTTTATATTTACGATCAGCTGTTCAACATCAAATACAGGGCGACACAAATTGAAATTATTTTTAAAATGTAACGGTTGTTTATATACGTTTATACGGAATAACAGTGGCCAATCAGAAATTAGATATTCTATATTCTACTTAGTTTGTTTAAATAAAGTTATCTCATTTCTAACTTGTCATACATAATTTATTAATATAAGCCATACCATAAGGAGCTGAAAATTTTCTGGAACCTTCCTTCATTTCTGACACTTCTAGAGCTCAATTGATATTATGATTTATGGATGTTTTACAATTAATTGCTTCCGGCACGAATGAGTTTTGCTGTTTAATTTATTCAATAACATATTAACGATAAGTTTTGTATCGACATTTACCCTGCTCCTGTCTACCATATCTAACCTGGCCTTAATTGAGACAAGTTTTAATATTTTAAATTATTGTCAATTATATTGTATATTGATTGTATATTAAACATACTATATGGTAAGTAATTTTGTATAAACATGGCATTATAAAGTGTGTGTATATATTTGTATATTTATAATCGTAAAATATCTTTAGACTCGGGCGGGTTTTGTTCGTTTTGTTTGTACTATATTTATGGTGGCTATAACAATCCAGCCAAATACTGCAAACCAGGCAAAAATCAATGTTAAATGAAAGCATAACGAACTATTGATGTGTCCATATTTACGTCTTTCATACGAAGAACTTTGCACTAGATAATCCATAAAATCGAAAATTGCCGAGCATGAAAGACGACTTTTGATGACGGGTACTATATTACCAACGCCTTGTATTTCCTTTAATACCGCCTCACGGTACTCTTTACAGGTGTCTGCAAAACCATCGGAGAAAATAGAAGCGTATATTAGGGTATAGACAGCCATAAAACAGGCAATAATACTTGTAGGCAACCAATAGTAGGGTGATATGCCATTATCGGTTAACTCAGATTCAGTAGTTACAACGACAACATCACCGGATCTGGAAAAAATAAAAGAATTAAAAGTCTGAATTAAAAAGGTTTTTTTTTGTAAAAAACTATAATAATTATGAAACGATCCTTATTTACATTGAAATTATTCTACTGTAACCTGTTTTCTATCTCTAAAACCGAATAGACATGTGAGATATAGAGTTGAAGCTAAAGGCTATACCAAAAGTGGTTATAGAATGTTGTTGGAGAATTTATTTAATCAGGGGTATTAAATCTGCAATGTTTATGAAGCTATGTTCGTTAAAGATAATGGCTGATGATTAAATTTCGGCGATTCTTATCCGAAAGTGTCTTCAAAATAAAAAATCATCGATATAAGCGCAATGTTTCGATTATTCAGAAGATATAATAGAATAGAAAATCTCACTATAAAGGATTTGATTAGGCTGGATTAAAAAAAATTATTAAATTGAAGTCCTTCACTTGTTAACGTTTATAGATTTCATTTGAGTTGAAACGGACTTAGGACAACTTTAAGCGTAAAGTAAAAAGATGATTCAATTCAGCAGGACAAAATTGCCTAGAAATTCCGCCTATGTGAAAAAGTTGCGAGTTGTTGTATTGTTTGGAGTGGCGAGGTACCAAATTAAGTCCCACTTTTACTGTGTAGTTTATCTAAAGGGGGAAAAAGCCTCTTTCTTTAAAATACAAACAAAAACTTGATAAAATAACGTCGCTTTGAGCTTCCTGGGAGATTCTGTTGACTGTAGCTTGCAGTCCGAGTCTAGCATGGAATACTTTTGTAGGCTAAAACCATCCTCAATAGAAACTAATGAAATTCTATTGTGATGGTTTTTAATACGATAAAGGCATACAATAAATAGTCTTTTATTTTACGGAAACATAATGGATTATTTTTGATTACACCCTTTAAGCAGTTATCGAGATTATTTATTGTTTTCTTCAAACAAGCTTCGTATGTAAAGAATTTAGAATTTAAATGTGAATCATATTTGTTTCCAAAATTAATTTAAAATTTTCATTCGTTTGAACATGTTTAACGTTATTTAACCTTTAGCCCTATTTTGGAAAACAAAAAAAAAAAAAAAATTAAATAAAATTTAAAACAAAACTCATTCCATTAGTATTATTAGCTGCATACAAAAACAAAAAACAAAAAAAAAAAAAACAAATGAAAATGTGTTTGGCATTAATTAAATATCACTTTGAATTCTGTTACAAATACTGACCTCTGTCTAATTGTTGTAGTTCCTGACTTCCTCTTAGCAGTGCCCATGCACACACGATAGACATGATAAATACCCAAAACGACACAAAATAGAAGGGGTAAGAGTAAACCGTATGTGGCATAATAACAATAGGCTATGGGTCCGCCTTGAAACGAATAATAGGTGGACTTTGCGTGAAGATAACAACCGCAATTAGTGTCGGGACAGGCATTTAACACGTAACGCCAATGGGTCCAGGCTACTGCCGATGTTATGCAGCATATAACCGAGGAGCCTATAACCAATGGATAGAAATAGGCTAAAGCACGTTCTGCTCCATATGACATGACCACAATATTTTTGCTATTCTTTTGGCCAATATGTTGTTATTACAGGTCGTTAGAGTACAGTTTTGTTCACTTGAATATGGTTGTTGTTGTTGGTTTCACGATTAACATAAAATTTATCTATAAGATGAGATTTGCAACTGTTAGTATAATTTTCGTTTATTATTCTCTTAACGGTTACAAAATTGTTTTCATTTCATTTCTTTTATTTATTTTGTTTGTTTATTTATTTGATTTTGTTTTGCTAGCAATTTTCACTTTTTCTTTCTAGTAAATACAGTTTTACTACAACTACACTACACTTATTACAGTTTTTTTTGTTGTATTTCAGTTTCAGTTTAGGCGTCTATATTTTTTTTATTTTTATTGTTGTTGTCTTGTAAATTATAAAATCAAAACAAACCACAAAAGTTGTTGACTGGCTAACAAACGCGGTCTTGTTGTTGCATTCGTCTGGCAAACACGTTTAACTACTGAAATCATTCAGCCACAATGAAACACGTTTAAAAACAAGTTATCTGTTGACTCAAGCGCATTTTGTTTGAGAGTGTGCGTGCGTATTTATAATATTTAGTAGAGAGCCGTTCGTACAACAGAAGAGAATAAAGAGATAGAGAAACAGTAAAGAAAAATAACACACCTGAACATACAAACAGAGATCTAAGGGGTTGGGTATGAACGATTTGATTAAATTGATCTTCTTCTATTAGAATGCAATTTAACAATGAGTAACAACACTAGACATATCAGTTGTTTCATTCCTATTGGATTACTAACTGAATATCCATAGAAGGGATTTAGAGGGCAATAAATTTTGCTAATGGTTAGTGATGCGATCTTTGAAAATTTTAATGATTTTATGAATTTAAATAATTAAAATCCCTCTTTAAATATTTATACACATGATCATCCCCAGAGTCTAGTAGGTAGTCTGTTGGCTTATTAGACGTAAGTCCAGGGTTCAAATCACAGCCCAGATATCTAAACGAATATATAAAAAAATATTTCTTCAGCGACTTACTCTTAGTAGATTTCTGGCAAAAACTCTGAGAGTAAATAAAATTGCTCTGAAAAGTTTCTCAAAAAAATCTATTGTTCGCAGTCGACTTTAAACTGTAGGTCCCACTACTCATATATAAAATTAACACGCACAACATAAATGGTGTGAGAAGCTAAGTCATAATCCTGACTGAAGGATTGTAATGACCAATTAAGTATGTATTAAATACAATAAACATAATAGGAATGTCAGATAACACTATCTATTGGGAACGTTTCCCACCAAAGCAACCCAAGCATCTGATACACTTTCGCAGGAAATAATATGATCGGAAATGAATTTTAAAAACGTTCTTTAAATCTCATTGCAGGTGTATTTCGGGTAGAAAATTGTTGCGTCCTATACATACATACATACATAATTAGCCATTACAACCCTTCAGTCAGGATTACGACCTAGCTTCTCACACCACTTATGTTGTGTGCGTTAATTTTATACATGAGTGGCGGGACCCACAGTTTAAAGTCGGTTCCGAACGACAGATTTTTGAAGAGCTTTTCATGACAATTTTTACTCTCAGAGTCCTTGCCAGAAATCTGCTGAGAGGAAGTCGCCGAAGAAATATTTTTCGTTTTGATGTCTGACCTGGGATTCGAACCCGGGCCTTTTGTCTAATAAGCCAACACACTACCCACTAGACCGCGGCGTCCTATACTTTTTTTTATTAAACCAGCACTCAGGGGATGATCCCTACTCATGCATTGCATTGTGCAGGTTTAGGAAAGGTGGAAAGAGGGCAGATGCGAATGGTAAGGCAACGAGTTGCTGCTGGTGACTATAAAATGGCCAGTGCTATACCTTTACCATAAGACAGTCTACAGCAATCGTCCCCAAGAAGCCCGCAGTTTCTCACACCACTTATGTTGTGTGTGTTAATTTTATACAGAAGTGGCGTCCTATTTGATAATAAATTTAATCGGCACATCATAGCCCTCAGGGGTATTAAACACATTACTTAAGTTGGAAATATAAATTTACGCATAACACAGTTTTTATGGCTATAATCCTAGGTCAAAAATCGAGCTTAACTCTTACAAAATCCTTTTTAAATGAATTGTTTGGTTCTCTTTAAATATTTTTGACACTTTTTGGTTGGCCCTCACCTTTAAAATTGATTGAACTTCGAAATATAATCGTTTATTTTGATTTTCCCTTTCTTATCGCGTAAATTAAGGTGAGAGCAAGAGAGAGTGAGAAGTCTTTTCGATTCCAATTGGAAAATATTGAGTATTTTTTTTTATTTATTCGAATTTGCTTTCGAAATAACTTAACGCTAATGTGACTTCATGCTATGAAGTTCTCTAATAAACTAAAAAACAATTCAAAGAGTTTTTCTCAAACTGTTTATCAGTATTCTCTGTAATATTTTAATTAATATTTTCCTATTCCTATTTGATCACATACAATGTAGAGAGTAATTGAATTTGAAAATGTAACGTAAATGAATTGAGTCAGTGAGTGAATGAATGAATGTACATACTCCTACAATATGTACTGTATGTACTTGCATAGCATTATATTAGAACTTATCTATATAGCCTATCAAGATATGAGTAAACTGTTAGCACATTGTCTCATTTAGCCGTGGTGGAGAGCCACAATAAACAAAATTCAACTACGACGACTACTACTATGTACTCCTCGTTAGTAAATGAATGAAAGAAAGAATGATTCATGCATTCATTCGATCGTATTATGCATGTAAATAATGTCTACGATAATGGCTTCAATTATATGAGTCTTCTATTAACTGATCATATTCTTTCTGTACAATTTAAATGCATTTGCGAATAATAATTAATTTAATGTTTTTAATAATAAAAAAAAAGTTTCTTGAAAATGTCTTGAAAACAAAAATTTTAATTTAATTTCAAATGATCGCATACAAAATGACATACGGGAATGAACGTGTAGTAAAAACTTTTGGCGGAGTAAAAGTCAAGGCTACGATGCTTGAATTATTATTTGTTTTTCTAATTTAAAATAACGTAAACAATAATTTGTTAAATACTTAAGTAGAAGTAGAAAAAGTTAACATTTTTATCGTTTTTCCAGCGACACAAATTAAAATGCATGCGAATTTAATTCATTTAAATCGAGTAATTTTATTTAAACAAATTTGTTTGTACGTTCCCTTGAACCTATAACGCCATATTCTGTAATTTTGCCTTTAATAGGATCAGTTTCTACATAAGTCAAGGCATTCGTTATGTGAGTTGTATCGTATTTAATGCCACGATCATTTGGTGGCAAATAATTTTCGCGTACCTCAGTGATAAGTCCCGAATTGGGCACAGGTTTGACTTGACTGCGAAATTCACAACGTCTTTTAAGGCATTCATTCGTTGGTAATTTATCGCATAGTTGAACGTCTTTATCGCGAAATACTTTTTTCGAACTGCGTTCGTATTCTTTCCAATTCCAAAATGTTATATTATCCTGGGCACCAACACCATTCATTATGTCTTTGGGCGAGCGATAGCAGTAATCTAAACGTGAGGTAGTGGCTGCAACATCTAAAAATTTCGTATAACCAGGTTTATTACGATCTATAGTGATGGCAGTGCTTTTAGTGGCCTTAGGCAGAGAAGGAGTTTCTGGCATTGTAATGGGAGGTTCTGGTCGCCAAAGAAAATCCGCATGTGTAACACTGCTGGCTGGTCGCATGGGACGTTTAAGAAACTTTAGATTACAATCATAGAAGGGTTTCATAAACTGAATTTTTCTATCTAACGCGACATTTCGAATCTCATCTGGATTGCCAAACTGAAAGAATTCATTTTGTTGCAATTATTTCCACTTTTTGGTTTTCTTTCGAGTTGCGCATGCTTACTTACCTTGCAAACAAAGTTGGCTTTATAATCACTGGTTCTATGCTTTGCCAAAACCAAGTCTTCTTGGTACGGTCGAGTCTCTTTGAAGGTGGCCTGTATTTTATTACCCAGCATTACGTCGCTTACTATTTTATGACCCAAATACGTTGAGGTTCTCATGTCTTGTTGTTGTTTTTTTAAAGGCTTTTTATAGTCGATAAAACCAAATTCGTCCAACTTGTGTGGCTCCCGGTCTCTTAGCGGCATATTGGTGTTTTACTTCCCTTATTTTTTGTAAACTGGAAACTGATTTAAATTTGAAAGTTAATTTTTTTCTGAAATTTAATTCTATTTTGATAAGGAAAATATGGTTTTATGAAATATACAACGTAACTAATTGGGTTACCAACGAAATATTTTATTTATAATGCGATACTATGGATACCGAAGCTATAAATGGATGTATGTACATCAGTATATATGCACATATAGTACAAAGGAGAACTGGAAATGAGATTAATGGAGCTGCAGTTGCAGATTCTTTGGGAAACGCCTTGTATAACCGTGTGGCTATTAGATCTATGAGAACGCATATTCAATAGCCTTATGGTCGAGTCATATACATATGAGCAATTATTACTTTGCAGAAAACAGTCAGTGATCGAAAACTGAAAGTACTCGAGAGCGTACAAATAAATCCATTTACAAGCCTTTTGCACCAAACGATACAGCAGCGTTGGTTCTAAAGCGAATATCTGTTCAGCGCTCCATACCATATAAGTATTTTCCAAGTGTGGTGTGTGGGGAATTTGCCCATTCTTACATAGAGCTCGCTCTTTTATTGATCTGCTGCCATTACGCTTAGTCCATAATTTCATTACAGTAAGTTTGTGGATCTAGATGTAATTGCCATTAGCCTATATTGCCAATTTATATTGAACTTTCTAAGGGATCGATATGATACTATTTATGTAATATATGCAGTGGTTCCATCAGATGAATTCAGAAATTATTCAGAGCTTCTATATCTATACCTATGAGTTTATTAATAAGTTGTCGTTAGCAACTACGAGGATTTCCAGAAATTGTTGATCTCCTGGGCTTGGGAATTCAATATTATGTTCGCTTGAATCTGTCCTTTCACCTTTTACAGCATCAAGAAATGATTGCAAAAGAAATACAACCGTGAGCATAGGCTGTTGATTGGAAATCTCGTCTTCTTAGATCACATGCGTTATGTTGTTCAGTCAGGATTATTGACCTAGTTTCTCACACCAGTTATGTGTGTTAATTTTATACATAAGTGGCGGGACCTACAGTTTAAAGTCGACTCCGAACGACAGATTTTTTTGAGAAACGTTTCATGGCAATTTTATTGACTCTCCGAGAGTTTTTGCCAGAAATCTGCTGAGAGGAAATCGCCGAAGGAATACTTTTTGTATTTTGTTTTGATGTCTGGCCTGGGGCTCGAACTCTGGCTTTACGTCTAATAAGCCAACACACAACCTACTAGACTACGGCGACTTCAACTACTAAATACTAGATCTTTTCGTAAGTAAAACAATCTTCTTTTGAAAGTTCCTTGAATCTTCTGCAATGCAGCCTTTAGACACTGTAGTAGTTACAACACAATGCTCTGGATAAGTATTAGTCGTACAATTAATAGGTTTTTCAGTTGAGTTTTTTTATTTTTTGGAATTGTTTAATTTCCATCACATTAGCGGTTGTTATGTGTCCTCGTTTTGATTTTCTATATTTTTTTGTGAATATGTATTGTAAATAATGTTCCGATATTTAATTTAGTTGGTATTCTTTTAAGTATTATAACAATATATCATATATTTATTTTATCTATATATCGTATATATATATACTATATATTATAATTTGTCTGTCTTTTCATAACAGTTAATTAGAGTTTTGGTTATAATATGTAGGTTAATTAAAATGAATTAAAAATCATTAAAAATTTAAATTTACGTTCTCAAAGAACGGCAATAAAATCGAAATGTATTACGTACGATATAAAAATAAAACAAGGAAATAAAATATAAAAGAAGAAAAACATTTTTTTACTTATATATGTATGCATGGATGTATGTATGTATGTAGGCTAGGGACTATAAGATTATTTTATATAGTGATTACAATATTAATATTTACAATCTCTTTATTATTTTAAAGCGATTAAAAACATATCTTGTACATACATAAACAATAAATAATAATGCCAGAGAATTGTAATAAAAAACATTTTCATTTGATTTCCTTTTTTTTGGTTACAACAAGACTAAAAGGACTTTAAAACTAAACATACCACCACATACAGCCACTGTTGCAGAGTTTAATTTTGAACATTAAATTTTTTATTCTTATTTTATTGAATCAAAAAAAAAAATTCTTTTTTTTTCTTAACCTTGTTGGCATAAAACTGTGGCATGTTAGGACTTAAAACGTTAATTTATTGTAAATAATAACAAGACTTTTTAAGTACAATAAAACTATTTTATAACTGGTGATGAGGCATCCTTAACTGTTTTCCATAATTTTAGTTTAGTTTCTCTAGATATAATACTTCTTAATAAATTTAAATTTAATTAAACTAAATTAAGTTAAAATAAAATAAAAACAAATTCAATTAGTTTAACATAAAATATACACACTTAGTGAATGCATTTCAATTATGAATATCATTGTAAATTTTTTATCGTTATTATTATTATTATTATTATTAGTATTATGTTTTGTTGTTGTTTATCGTTTTAAATTTGGTTCTATATTAGAATATCATCACTGTAACTAGCCAGACATACATTTGCATTATTGGAACGATAATTATTTTTCGACATCATGGCTGTAGTCCTTTGGAAACGATTCGTAGAACGGGAATGTTGTTGCAGTTGGGAATTTTGGCTGTGTTGAGGGTAAGCAGCATTTGTATGTTGCTGCTGCTGATATTGTTGATGCTGATTGTTGTGATTATGATTGAGCAAACGTCATTTTTTCGTACTAATACTTGGTTTGGGCAAAGAATTGATAAACGACGTGTGTGTGGGTATGGCTGGCGCAACAAAACCCAAATCGGGTATTAACGCTATGCTGGGTGCTACTTTAGCTGAGCCCACTTGAAATTGATTGTTTTTTGCGGCAACCGCTGCTGCCGAGATACGTTCAGGCGTTGGTACTGGTGCTGTAGAAAAGTTTTGCATAACATGGATTTGCTGCTGTTGCTGATGCTGATGATACACATTGTTGGTCATTTGTTGATTAATAGGTGGTAAATTGTTAGCAATTTGGTATGGCTGCTGTGAAATAGTACTATAATTATTATTATTATTGTTGTAAATAGATTTTGCGGCTGTTGTTGGTATATTAAGGGGCCCCTTATGATACATGCTTAAGGGATTATTATAAAAATTTGCATTTTGCCAAGCACCACTATTAAATTGAGGAATTCTATAGGAGGAGGGAGCAGGCTGTGATGAGGGTGGAGCACTAGATACAAAGTCAGACCATTCATCATCATTGTTTGAGTTGCTGTGTAGGTTGGTTGCTGATGCTGCTGGCATTCTGTGACTTACTACAGGAGATCTTTGCTTGAATGGCGAACCAGCGGGACTTTTCGTTAAAATATTATTATTACTAGTTGCTGCTCTATGCGTAGAGGTATTATTAGTTACACTTACTGACACAAAGTCAGACCAATCATCATCATCGCCTTCTAATTCCTTATGCGCTACGGTGGCACTTATAGAGGGTGTAGAGGCCACTTGGTGGGTAGGTGTAGATTTTTGCGATGAATTGGACGCATTCGAGGATTTTAGAGATTTTGGTTCTGGAAACAATTCCTCTATGCGCGCCAATTCTTCAGGATTAATGGTGGCTGTGGAATCGCCCCACTCAATTTTTGGTTTCTGATTTTCCATAGATATGGCTTGTGGTATAAGAATAGCTGGACTTAGAATCATGCCCCCATGGGACACCGAATTATAATTCGTTTTCGTAGCAGTGCTTTCATTTATCGTCGGCTTTTGTACCGCAATTTCATTTGTTACTGATTGAAATTCAGTAAAATCATCGCTACACTCATCATTCAGCTCCTCCTCTGTCTCGTCCTCTGCCGCATTAGTATCTACTGCCATCTTTATATCATTAGAGTTTTGCAATACACTCGCATTGTTTGTATAAACATTAGCATCATATGCTTCCACTTTTGCAGTGCCAGTTTTACTTAGAGATTCCATAGAAAATGGTGGATTATATTCCACATCTCTATATTCTTTTTTCACCACCGTTTCATCTATTATAACGCCCATGGCGGCTTTTTCATAGTCAAAATCTATAGGAGAGGCTTTTGAAGGCGATGATAAAGATGTCGTAGATGCCGTTGCTGCAGTTATCTGTTTCGCATCAAAGTCATTCGTTTTGGAGGGTGTATAGATATGAGTTTCCTTAAAGGAACCAGTAAAAGTAGAAGTTACAACGACTTCATTTACATTGAGAACATTTTGCAAGTTTTCTTCGATTTCTTTCAAATCAAAATTCGTTATATTGTTGGTGATTTGTGTGGTTGTTGTGTCTATATCTATAGCATTCGAGGGTGAGGGTGAAGAAAACGTTGACACCGATTCCATTTCACTAATGGGAGGCGTTTTTGAAAATGTTGCCTCGTTTTCAAGCGGATTTTCGAAAATTGTTAACTGTGCTGGCTCTACAGACGGTGGCGGTTCATTGGATACATAAGGCATTTTAGTAGAATTATTGTCTTTAGAAGCTAAAAATTAAAAGTGTATTCAAAATAATAACAATTCGAGAATTTTATGTACACAAACAAACCTTCAATTGTTTGCTCTGTCATATTAAAAGGTTTAGAATTTAATTCTAAAGATTCTTTAGTAGAGCTGCCTGCCGCATCCAATGCTTTTGTAGATTCAGAGATATTTACAGTAGAGGATTCTAATGTGGGTGTAGAATCAGACGTTATGTTACCCGCCTGTGTGGGTTTCATGGGCTTTAAGGGATTGAAACTTAAATTGGCAGCAAATCGCGGTAAAGAAGGATTCCAATTTTCGCCAAAGAGCTTAAACAAAAGGAATAAATTTATTATTATTGCTTTAAATATGAAATCAATAAGAAAAACTTACAATATTTCTCGAATCGATACCCAATGATTTTATAAACGAGTGACGTGTATCGGAATTTAACCATTGATATTCGAGAGCTTTGGCTGAGTCAATTGATGTGAAAGGTATATCTTGTATTTTATTTTTTTGTGGTTTAGACTCATCATGATCTGCGTCATTTTGTGACGTAGAGAACATTAAATATAATATCTTTGATATACGTTCATTAAGATTATGTGGGGGTTGAGTTGGTGTTGGAGCTGCGATTGTATTATGACTAGTTGTAGATTGATTTAAGCTAGAGGCAGTTGGTGTTATGGGCTGAGCGGTATTGAAATCACCGAAATCATCATCGTCTTCCACGTCACTGTTTTCAATTTCTTTTTCGAATGTTTCTTTTATCGGTTGATTTTCGGTAAAGCTATTTGAAATAGTTTCTGTGGGTTTTGGTATTTCCTGATGCGACTCAAAATCCGCAAAATCACCAAATTCATCATCTACATCATTGTTGGAAATGTTGCCTTCTGATATATCTTGAGATTTTTCACGAGAATCTAACGCTACAGCATTTTCTTGTTTATCATCCCGTATAACTGTAGAAGATTCTTCCGATTTACCATAACTATGATCAGTTGCTAAAGGACCGGTACTAAACTCACCAAAACTTTCATTTACATTGGTTGACTCATCAGTATCGTTAATAGTGTCCTTTGCAGGTGCCGTAAAGTCTCCGAAATTATCATTTGAATTTTCCTGAGTAGTGATTTCTGTTTCTAAACAAATTTGTTCCTGTTTTGTTTCATTATTATGCGATGTAAATTCATCAAAATCATCATCATCATCATCATCGTCGTCGTTAAGATCTGCAGAGCTTTTAAAACTATTAAAGTCTTGTTGTGATGTATTAGAATTGTTTTCATCAACCTTAATATTATTTACATGAATAGATTTTTGCGTTTTATTATAATCAGTAAAATCGTTAAAACCATTACATTCTAAATCATTATTAGAAGGTGCCTTATTGTTAACGTCTTCGACAGGTACTGTATTATTTACAAAGTGTTGAGTTTCCGGCGGTGTTATGACCGTACTAAAGTCTTGAAAATCTGCAAAGTCACCAAAATCATCATTGTCGTCATGCTGATTTGAGTCTTGATCTAAAGGGGGCGGCATATCGTATAAATTTTGTGGTGAGATACTATTATTTGGATAATGTTTGTCAACATTATCATTTACGTTTACCCATGAGGCAGATGCATTATTGTCTAAAGCTTTCAAATTATCTTTTGTAAGCTCGACGCTTTTAGAATTGATTTCCTGTATAGTAAAGTAATCACTTAAATTATCCGTTTCGATAAAATTTTTCGGTGTTTTCGGTGAATACAATTCATCGTCACTTAAATCATCTTCAATATCTTCAATCGATACCATATTTTGCATGCAACTTATATTCGATTTATTATTATTGTTATTGCTTTCACCTGTACTTTCCTCATTCGCAGTTTGTATTGTTAAATCGTTTATATTTTTATTAGAATTTGTTGAGCCTGAGTTTTGTGGTTTCACTTGACTTTCTTGCTGACTATCTGTTTTTGAATGGTATGACTGCGATTCTGTTTCATTTTGTATTTCCACTTCTGATGACTTGTTTGTTTCTACCGAAGGTGGATCTTTGTGTTCATCTATTGAATTCTTCTCATTTATATCACATGTATTCTTTATATTAAAATTAAATGCCTCTGTAATGTGTATAGGTTTTGGGATACTTTTTTTATTTTCCCTTACAGTACTACCATCCACGATTGGTGGAGGTGACGTCGTTATGTCTTCTTCGTCTTCAGGTGGTATTAGGCCATCATAAATACTGACCGCTGGTAGATCACAAATTGAAGGTGGCCGTGGTGAGGGAAGAGGTTCTAGAAAATAGATATGATAAGTTAATATATAAAGGACACTTTAATTCTCCAAACTGTACTAAAAATGTGAATATGACTAGATAAAAATATTCTTCATACTTTTCTTACTTACCATCATTCTTTTTTTCATCCACTGTTAGAAAATCACCGAAATCGTCATCGTCCACACCATCAAGTGTGGGTGGCATAACATCCACGTCTTCATCTTCTTCACCAAAGTCAATGGGTGGCGGTGTGCTGCATAGAAGTGGTGGTATTGGTGGTACGTTTACCATTTTCAAAACCACACAAAACCTTTAGCGGAAAGCCTGGCTTTGAAGAGGCTCTTTGGATAGCGAGCTCAGCAGGAAAGCACCAAATAAAACCAACAGTAAATGTACAGCCAGGTAGTTATGTACAATGTAAAGAAAGAGGGTGTATGTTAACACATATACGCACACACACACACACACACACACAAAAACAATTACTTGGAGATGTTTTAATTTTAACTCGTACTTGTTTTAACTGTCAATTTGCTTCTGCTTCTGCTGCTGCTGCAAAGGTTAATCAAGTTGAGTCATATGTTTTAACAATATTTTTTTGCTTAAAACAAGAAAAATTATTCTTTTTCTTTTTATAAATATTTGTTGTTAAAATTAAAAAGTTAATATTATCCTCACTCACCAAGTGATATGAAAACAACAATAACAACAACAATTTCCTAATCTTTCGACACGTTAAATTAGTTAAGAAATCATTGTTTTATTAGCACTTGAGAAGAAAAAAAAAAACAATAACAATAACAAAAAATAAGCGTTAAAACAATAAGGAAAACACTAGAATACAAATAGAGATGTGTGTGTTTGATATGTAAGATGAAAAATATGCACAAATCCACTAATAAAACATCAATAACGTTAATTTTTCGTCATATACTGACTGACTGACTGGTTTGTTTCTATTTCTTTATCATTTTTCACCTTCATTACACACCTTTTAACAAATATTTTTGTTTATACGTGTAAATATACAGCTAATATTATTAACTAATCACAGTATTACTAGATAGATTGTATGTGCCCTAATTAGTTGTATTACGTTAAATTTTTTAAAGGTTTTTTTTATTCCATAAAATAATTTATTCTTCGCAATTGACACAACAATTTTTTTCTCTTTCCTTTTCCAATCCATTCACAAAAATACACTATAAGAAAAACAGGGTTACGAATGTAAGACTATTTGTATAAAACACATATGCCTACAAACAATAAAACTATTGTGAATGATTACAGTTTGAAAGCCATTCGTTTCGTTATTGTTAGTTTACATACAATTTGTATTTCATTATTTTATTAATGTTTTTTAAAGACTTGATGTTATCAAATAGAACACGACGAAAAAAGAATGAGATATAATTAATACAAATATTTGTTTTTGGAGTTTTTTGAGCAAAGGAACTTCTCTAACCACATCACCAATTTTGCCATACTAAATTTTTTAACACTGTTAAATTTTTCAACACTGTTCAACACTATGCTAAACATCTGTTTATGACAGTTTCTCTTATAAACAGGTATTGCTTTATTGGTGAGGAATTTATTTATTATTCAATAATTTATTTTGGAAAATATTAAATGAAAACTAAAATTTTAAAGGGATTCCACTATGAGACACGTTCAATTTTTGGCACGCACAGTTTTAGTGCAAAATAACAATGTGGAGGAGGCCTGCCGTTTGTTGAATCGTATTTTAGGAAAAGAAGAAATTTTCGATCAATTCCGGCGCACACGTTACTACGAGAAGCCCTATCAAGTAAGTGCCTTCACCAAATATAGTATATAAAAAGTAGATTATTTCCATGTGTTATTTAATACTCTATTACAGGTGAGACGTCGTGTTAATTTCGAAAAATGTAAAGCGATTTACAATGAGGATATGAATCGTAAAATTCAATTTGTGCTCCGCAAGAATCGCGTTGATCCCTTCCCCGGCTGTAGTTAAGTGCACTGTATATTTGTTATCTTGTAAAAATATTTTTAAAATAGAAACTAAATGTTCTTAAGAATACATTGTAATCTGTTAAAGGATTTATTTTTGGTTTACAAACGTGTCATAATAGGTTTGAAGTTCCTCCCAATTGTACAACACAACTTATTTAAGATTTCTTTATCGTAAATAGTGTTAGATTCAGCAGTTAGCAAGTGAAATGTTAACACTGCATTTCCAACAGAGTAAATGGGAACAGTTCTTTTTTTAGTAGTAGTTGCCTATAGAATTTGATTGAACAGAATAAAGTACGTAAGTAGCCTTTACAAAAATATAAAATTTTCAATTTCTAAATTAAAATTTCCTAAGAGATTACAAAAAAACAAGAGAGATTACAAGTTAATTGTCTGATCAACATCATATTGCTGACGTAAGGAGTTGAAAAGCTTTAAAGTAATCAAACTTGACACCAAGCGTATACCAATTGAATAATTGTGTTGGTAAAAAATTTACTTCGAGAGAAGTTTGTGAATATCGATTGCCCTCTTATATCGATGATGATATTCAATTCGAGTCAAAATTAAGGATTTCTTTTTTCTTCTACATTATTATTATTTTCTAAATTATTATAATTTTCCAATGCTTGAAAATAAATATTTCTGTGTAACGATTTGCATTCATGTTCTTAAAACGTGTAAACAGCCCTGTTAAGTACCCTCCATTTGTATATTTTAAATTATACCGAATACATGCATAAATCCATTCGTTATAATATTAATACAGTGTTTTGACTACTCAACACTCCTATGCCAATTTAATCGCATTCATTTTTACGTGTTTGTATATGTTTGCTTATTTTTTCTTTCATAACGGTTATATGAATGAATTTTTTGGCCTCTAATGTACTCTATAACAGGCTGAGTTTATTGTGTTTATACCCTATACTTGGATCTTGGATTATATTAACTTGTAGGTGTTGTTGATCACATACATAAAACAGTAACCGTACGCGTGAGCAATCTCTGACTGTTGATCTATTGGGACCCATAACGCTCTTGCACTTATTCTGTGGTTGCTTGTTGGCCAGAGTATTGACTACTGTATAGGGTTTTAAAAAGTCTGCTGTAACTGTCTCCAATGGCCTAACTGGCTTCTATCCTTTGTTTTGTATTTATTACTGGTTTTATTTTTATTACGTACTTTGTTGTTTTTCTTTATCATTAAAATTTTTTTCCTTTTGTTTACTGTTATCGGATTTTTTCATTCTGAATTTTATTTTTATGTGTCTGTATGCGCGTGCGAGTGCGTTTGTTTTTATAAATTTTCCGTTATCCTGTTAAAAACAATGGTTTGGTGGGTATTCTATTTTTAGCACGACCTAAAGCCGTTAGTAGTGGTAGGATTTCTTTGTTCTGTCTTTTCTATTTTCTGTTTATCCTTTGTTGTTTTTTATATTCTCACTCTCTATTTCCTGGCAAGATATTTAAAGAGTGAAAGAGAGTATGTGTGTGTGTGTTTATAACGAACATATGGAGCTTGAATTCAAATTAATGATGATAAACTAAAATGTTGTTCTTGTTGCTGATTTGATTATGTTGAAAGGATAGGCAACATATGGCCAATTTGCAAGGTGTTTTAATATGTAATATGCACGACCAATAAAGTAAATGAAGGGGTTAATCGAAAAGGATTACGAAAAGTGTTTTGAAAGGTATTTTGAATGATGTATTTAAAGGATAAGAAGAGATTGGGATTACCTTATTTTTAACGGTTTTAAAATACAACGCATATCGAGGATCTGTTGAAAGTATTACAAAAATTTCAATGCATTTTCATGTGTATACTTGGAAAAAGTTGAATAATTTGATCCAAGAATAAATTTTCGAGATTAACTTATTCGTTTTGTAGTTTAACCTACCACCTTGGACCTGGAGAACTAGTCACGACACGAACGGTCGGCATGATCAAAACATTGTACAAAAAATTAATAAGGTTATAAAGAATTTTGATGAGACTGGAGGCGTTATTGAGTACGTGCTTCTATTAGAAATGATTCTTTACCTAACGAAATATTCTTAACCTATAACTTAAACTTTTATGACCATATGATAATTGAACTTTTTGGTATGCAATACAAAATTATGATAATTAGACAAACTCAATCTCTTAGAACACCGTGGAGTTAACAAATATGGATTATCCTCCACATTTCTGTAACGTATCATATGAAGCACAGGCCTGTATATATGTTTCAGTTTCTTTAATCTTCTTATCTCTCAATTATAACGCTCGTAATTAATAAGCAGGGCTAATAGCGGTTGTTAAACGAGCTACATATAATCGTAAGTAGTAAGCTGTACATTAATAACACTTCAGAGGAAAGATATTTAACAGCTTATTGGTCATTACAACGCTTTATACAGGTTTTTACGACCTTGTTTCCCACACCACTTATGTTGTATGTTCAAATTTTCATACATGAGCGGCGGGACCTATAATTTAAAGTCTACTCCGAACGACAAAAGTTTTAAAAAAGAGATGCCTGACCTGGTGTTTAAACCGAGGTCTCATGTCTAATGAGCCAACACACCACCTACTAGACCATGGCGACTTCAGATTGACGGTTTATAAATCACTAAATGGATAACCCGTTATTGATAAATACAATAAATTTGTAATAGAAAAAAGTAAATTAAAAACCCTGTATATTTTCTTTTAGCACCCACTGTTATTGCTCTGTTAGTTATTTACGAAAAGCTTTGAAGCTCAATTTTCTTTGTTTTCCACTGTTAGTTGTTGTTGGTTACTAAAAAGCTTTCCGCCGAAAAAGAAAACACAATCAGCAGTTGCCATAGATTCAGGAAAATAATCCAAAAAAAAAGGAAAATTTACATTTTCTAACTTGCGTATGTTTTACAGTCTTTTTAACAGTCAACCAGAACGGACGTAAACGCGAATTAAATAAAAATAAGTGAATAGAAGACAAAAAAAAAAAAAAACGGAACGAAAAGAAAACTAAAAATTTATACTAGAGAAGAAAGAAACTATTCGAAGAACTAAATAAGCAAGTAAAACGTAATTACTTCGTTGTCGTCAATAGCAAGGAAAACGGGTCAAATATAAACTATATATGCACATAACTATACTCGATATACAATAAATAAATTGATTGGCAACGGAACTCTGAATTTGAAAACGAACAAAAGTAAAAAAATAAAATAAAAATTAAAAAAAAAGAATTATTTTCAAAGGAAATTTAATTAATTAAACACAGCACAACACGACACAAGGAAGGCAACAGAGAAAGAAAATACATAATAAGTAAGGAATTAAAGGTGAATTTACTTACAAAAATAAAAAAAAAAACATTTTCTTTTAAATTATAATACCACACATACAAACTAAGTGTATTCAGGTATGAGTTATATGAGTATGAGTATGGGTATGGGTATGGAGGGTATGAGTATGTGTTGAGGTGTTATGGTTTTAAGCAAAATTGAATTTTCATGTTCATATACCATGTTAATTGTTATTGTTGTATATTAACGGTATATTGTGTGAGTGTGTGCGTGTGTGAGTGCGTGTTAGAGAGAGTATGAATGTTTAGTTAAACCCAAAGGTGTCTTGTCAACCAGTAACATAATGATACCAGTCGTTGTCAGTTATAATTCTCTTAACATAACAATTCCAACCACTCTCATATTTAACATCATAATTATCATTATTATCATGATCATCATCATGTACATTATCGTCATAATGGTTATTATTACCATAATAAATCCTATCATTTAAATAGAATCAAATGGGGGAAATGGTTGCCATTATTTCACCCACTAATACTATTATAAATAGCTTTGACACGCATACACGCACATATATATCACGTACAAATATAAATTTTACATTTATTAGGATGTATAATACTCGTATGTATGCATGTATGTAGCTATGATAGCCCATATATTTTTAAATGAATTTACCTAGATTATGTGCCTCTTCTTTTTTCTTTTCTTTATTTAACAATAAGAACAAAAAAAAGGAAAAAATAACGATGGTAGGGCAATTTCAAACTTGTCTCTCTTGTTTTTGTTTTTGTTTTTCTATTGCAAATAAGAATTTATTTAGGTAAGACAGTGCCTTTAATGTATGATTTTTTAAAATATTCATTTTGATTTATTTTTTAATAAATAAAAGCAATAAAAAAAAACTCTAGCAAAATCACACACAATGCAGCCATGACATGTTTTTATTTTACTTTTTTTTTCTCCAAATTTTGAAAGTGTTTTTAATACTTTTTTTTGGCAAAACTCCATAAGTGATTAAGGTCATATATGTATGTATGCAAGAAGATTACAAAAGAATTATAAACTGCTGGGAGTCATAATAAAAATCTGTATATAAAGGGATAATAAATTAAAATTTTAATAAAGTTTTTATCTTTCAAATAAAATAAATAAAAAAAAAAAGAAAAATAATAATAATAATCGAAATAAAAGGAACGTAAGAAATGAGGACAATAAAGTAAAATATGTAATTTATCATGGAAAGTGTTTAATGTACCAAACATTTAGTTTCAATGTGTTTTATTACAATACATTCTATATAAAAAGTAAAAATTAAAAATCTTTGTTCTTTTTTAAAGTACTCCTTTTCTCTTCCATTAATTAAAGATAATCGCTTGTAGGCAATTACATACATACATACATAATTGGCCATTACAACCCTTCAGTCAGGATTACGACCTAGCTTCTCACACCACTTATGTTGTGTGCGTTAATTTTATACATAAGTGGTGGGACCTACAGTTTAAAGTCGACTCCGAACGACAGATTTTTTGAGAAGCTTTTCTTGGCAATTTTTACTCTCAGAGTCTTTGCCAGAAATCTGCTGCGAGGAAGCCGCCGAAGAAATATTTTTCGTTTTGATGTCTGACCTGGGATTCGAACCCGGGCCTTTTGTCTAATAAGCCAACACACTACCCACTAGACCACGGCAATTACTTTCTTCAAACGGTTGACCGTATATGAACATCTGAGTTAAGTCAGTGGCGAGAAGTTGCGAAGATATTTCCTTATCAGTTCCACATGGTTAGTTTACCATGAACCACATTTTATTAGTAGTTATTATCCGTTCGGAGAATGGCTAGATTTTGGCAGCAATTCATTGATAAAAATTCGGTCTACAATGTATAATTGCTTAACCAATTTCATAAAGTTTCCGGCAAGTTTATATTCTATTATTTATTATTCTATTATTTATTAAGCTACAAAGTTATTATCACCTGTAATTTTCTGTTTCCAAAATTATTATTAAAGTAGTAGACAGAAATACTACGATAACTCGTAGAGGGTAAAATAATTTCACCTCTTTTTGTATTTCACATTCATTTCATTTTCATATTCATTCATTTCATTTCATATTTATTGGCCTTAACACTTTTCCTTTTTTATTTATTGAGCATTAAAGCATAAAATAAAAAAATCTTTTCAACTTTTTTTAAGTTTCTAGGTATCGATTTATTTCATTATGAGTAAAATTCGATAGATTGATGGTTAAATAATATTATGCGGTTAAAAAAGTATAATTTTTGTCGATAAATAAAATGTAATGGCACGGTTTAATGCAATTGGTTTACTTTTCTTAGTATAGAGAAGTATTTCTAAAGAAATATCTCCTAAAACTATTGCATACTTTTAAGAGCCTGTTTACAAGAAGTACCGTATACGAGTACATAAGTGTGTCAGCATGGCTTTTGTTTTTCAATTCTTTAGATGTGTATGTGCTTGTGCAAGAGAATGGTAACTTCCGTTTTATTAAAACCCATTTTTATTGTTTTTTTTTTCTTGTTACAAGCACTTTTTCTTAAGCTTACTCACACACACTCTCTCTTTCTCTCTCACTTTCTGTGTTTGATGAATATCACCACCTACACCATTTGCCCACCACCACTACAAGCATACAACATATAAATTTTGTTATTCTTATTCTGTAAATCGTTGAATTATTTGTTTGTTTTCTTTTTTTTCCTGATTGTATTTGTTTTCATTTGGTTTGTTGTTTTTGTTGTTTAATTTTTCTTCAAATGTTTGGCACAGGAGAGAGTAACGTTAAGCCAAACATGTCTTTTTTTTTTTGTAGTTTGTTTTAGTTGTTGTAGTCTTGTTGTTCCGCTTTTATGTTACAAGCATTTGCTTGTTTATGGTGTAATACATTCAATTGTTCTGTTTTTTCGTTGTTTTTGTTCTATTTCTGTTTCTGTTTTTGTTTGTTTATTTATTATTACGGTTTTGTTATCGATTTTAATGTTGTTGTTTTTTATTCTGCATAGCTTACATAGTTTTCTTTGCATTTGTTGTTGTGTTTGCTATTTTGGCTATTTTTAGCCAAAAAATTTTACAATAAATTTGAACAATTTCACCCACAATTTCTTTTTCCAAGATTTGTTTTTGTTTATTTTTTAATCTACATAGCCTTAGTTAGCAGCGGTTTATTTAGTTTGTCTTAAGGTTTGTAACGTTTTAAAATTAAAACATCCGATATTTTCATTGAAATTAATCGAATGGCAGAAGTTTTGTTCATGTTTACAGTGGTTCACAGCAGAGATCAGCAACGATTACTCAAAACGATGAGTAGATTCGAGTCATACTTATAATTTCTGATACTTATACGCATTCATACTTATTTTAATATGATATTCACACTATTCATACTCAAAGTTGGAAGTGCTCGTCGTACTCATACTTAACAATACGCATGATGTTATTGACTTCGACTCGTTTCTACTTAACATTTACACGAAGCCCAATACAAGTATGATTCGCGTACGAGCATTGCTATACTCAAAAAAGATTGTGTGTATGCTTTGCTTTGGCTTTGTAACAACAACAAAGGCAGTAAATTTTGATAAATGATTCGAATCACTTATAAGTATTATAACTATTTTTCTAAATTTATGAATCAGAATGAGTAGGCGTATGAATCAAACATATTTCGAATGTTGTGAGTTTGATGTCAACGTTGTACTCATACTCATTGTAACCTGTACTTCCAAATCAATGTTGTAGCGAGTACGAATGAATCAGAGTAGTTGAATTTCAATTCTGTAAATTCACTCATACTCAAAATTGCATGAGTACTTATGAGTAGCGGAAAAACGATTCATTGCTGATCTCTGGTTCACAGCTTATTTCGTGTTGTAGTGTGTTGGCTTATTAAATCGAGCCCATGGTTTAAAAAACAACCTTTCGGCGACATCCTCTTAGCAGTCTACTGGCAAAAACATTGAGAGTAAAATAAAATTGCCCCAAAAAAATAATCAAAAATCTTAATTGATTTAATTGACTTTAAATTATGGGTTCTGCCGCTCATTGAATAATTGACATATACAACAAGGATAATGTTAGAAGCAAGGACTAAGAGGTTGTAATGATCAATTAAGGAATTTAAGCATTGGGACATTGGCCAAGTCTGCTTATGGTTAATTTGTTAATTGGTTCTTATAAATTCACTTAATGCCTGCAGATGGCAAGTTCATCTCAACCGATTGTTGAAAAAGAAATGATTTTCTTTTCACTATTCCTTACATATTTGCCTTAGTTATAATCCTTGCATGCTAGACATACACTGAGCGCTAAAAGCGAGTAAACACCACTGAAATAAATCATTTTCTTAGGATAGCGGGAAAAGTAAATGAGAATAGTCGAATAAATTTAATTTATTTATAAAATGTTAAAACAAAAAACAAAATTATTGTTGTGCTACAAGTATATTTTTTTATAGTAGAAAATTTAAAATTATAGTGGGTGTTGCCTCACTTATGGCGCTCAGTATACATACATAATTGGCTTCAGTCAGGATTACGGCCTAGCTTCTCACGCTACTATACTCATGTTGTGTGCGTTAATTTTATTTATGATTAAAGGGACCTATAGTTTGAAGTCCAATTTTTTCCGTGGCAATTTTATTTACTCTCCGAGAATTTTTGCCAGAAACCTGCTGAGAGGAAGTCGCCGAAAAAAACTTTTTGTTTTGCATATTTCGTTTTGATGCCTGATCTGGGTTACGTCTAATAAACCAACACACTACCTCCTAGACTACGGCGACTTGCACGCTTCAACTCAGATTAATTACTTTGACGTTTAGACGATGATGGGAAGTATGTTGTAAATCAACGCTAGCGTAGGATATCATAGAGTTGTTTAAGCTTCTCTCTTCTTTCCTGGTTTTTCTTCTTAATTTTTTATGCATGAACAAGAGTCATCCTCGCCATTATCGTATGCATTAGTGTGTGTGTGTAAGTGTCTGCTTACTTTTATTTCGTTTTTGTTCTTTGCCTGTGTATTAGCAGTTGTCCTGTATTGTTTTACGTTGTTTCTATTTTTTCTTTTTTCTTCATTATTTACGTGAATTTATTTTATTTTTATGTGAACAACAGCAGCAACTAAAACAACATTTAGTCAAATGAAAAAGTGGAAAACCTTAAGGGCCAACATATTAACATACCACTTCTGTTTACGGCCATATTTCACTTGGGCTGTTTTTCTTTCCTTTGGACCCACAAGCCAGTTGACATTAAAAGAAAGAAAAATAATAAAAAAAAAAATTGTCTCAAATATTTAAACAACGGTAAATAAACTCGAGCATGACTTGAATTTACAATTGAGTTGGAAACGATAGCAGAAAAGATGGAATTTTGAGATTGTTTGTAAGAGATTCTGGAGATTCTGAAGTGAATAGGCGTTTTTCTACCCTGGCTTAGTACAAAAACTACTCTTAATAGTTTATGGAAATGAAGGGAAACTATTCCAATTCTAGTCGCCGTACTCTAGTGAGTAGTGTGTTGCCTGAGACATCTCGATCAAATTAGTATTCGAGACGTCTTGCTTTCATCAGCTTTCTGTCAAAAACTCTAAGAGAAAATAAAATTGTCATGAAAGGTTCTCCGTCATCTGGTCAGTTCCCCGCCAGTCATGGATAATATTAACACACACAAAATGGTTGATGTGAGAAATTAAATTGTAACCCTGACTAAAGGGTTGTAATAACCACCTAAGCAAGTAAGTATGCAGACGTCTATGGGCCCTAGAATCTTTTTTGGGCCCTAGAATCATCATTCAACACAAATTCCTTGTAGGTATTTTTCAATCATCCACACAGGCTTCACAAGAATGTGTAGATTCCATTTAAATGAAATTTTACTGGATACTGTTACGTTTTGACCTTTTTAAAAACGTTAATAATATGAGTTCGTGGGTTGTGTTTAATTTCAGTTACACTCTTTATTGTCTGTACTACTTTTGTGCCACTGTTCGAACTTATACCACGTATACAACAATAACTTACAATCCTTTACGAGCAACAACACTTGTTCGTTAACACTAACAACTGTTTTCTTCACACGCAACTTGTCTACCCACAAGACTGACTGAATTATCACGCTATCTCGTGTCTTCACACACAACTGATTGAATTCTCACTCTTAGAATCTCATGTGCCGTCTTCATGTACGTCTGACTTAATTTGAACTCAAGCATTGCTCGCTTTGTTTTGACTTTTATATCGCTGGATCAATAGTGTGATGAATGCTCTCGAAGGAGGATGACGGCCTTCGGGAAAGATCAAAAAAATGTAAACAAGTTGTTTTCCATTATTGTTGTTTGTGTGTCTTATATGCACTTTGTTTTTGCTTGTTTACTTCTTTGTTCGCTGCACTTTTTTGTTAGCTGTTTACATTTTTTATCCTTTATTTTTGTTTATTCATTGATCTTGTAGACAAGTCCATTATTTTTGTTGGGATATTTTTTTTTACTTATTCGTTGATCACGTGAACAAGTCCATGGTTTGGTTTTTGAATATTTTTTGGTTGCCCAAGAATCCTTTCTCTCAGATTGGCAAATGTTAGGTTAAAACAGAACAGATTCTCTGTGTGTTGGCATCACGGGGATAATTTATATTGTACAACTGTTCCAAAAAGATTTCAAAGCCGTGCTTCTCAAGTGATCGGAATCCGTCAGTTTATACATTATCATAATGGGATCCATTAGTTACTTTTGTGTAAAAAATTGGGAACGAAATCAAGTTCTAGTATCGTTTATGCTCGAGTAACCGTCCTCTTACGGCGCTAAACCAGTACCGCGTTTACAGCAGCTTGTTTCGATAACATGGTGGTAGCCTGTTAAGAATAGTGGAGAGAATCAAATACGATTTTAGAGTTTTGCATGGGGCATCAGATTATAAAAATAATTTCCTATCCTTCTTAAGAGAAGGAGTTTTTCTATCACTATAATTATCATCGCTGCTATAAAGCCAATAACAAAAAGCCACAACTTACTATGGCAGCATGTCGACAGGATACTCAATATCCTTTTTCAATGTATTTTTTTTTGTTGTTATTTTTCATTTCTATTTTTGGTTTACTATGGATCGTTTGTCATGCTCGAAGGAGTCTAATGATAAAATGCAAATAAAATAGAATGAGAAAATGCTTTCGCAGAAATAGGCTATTTTTAAAAATTCCAAGAAAAGAGAAAATTTTTCATTCAATTTAAATATTATTCGTATTAGGTATTGCTGTTGTTGTCAAATAATTTATCGATAAAATACATTTGTTATCGTTGATATAATTTTAACTTTATTTACTTGCTCTTATCTTCTTCTCTCTTTCTCTCTTTTCAGTTTTAAGCTCATTTGCAGAATATCAAATCAAAAATGAATTTGAATTTCCATAATCCAGTTGTGGGACTGGTTATACTTGGCATTTGGATGTCCTTATTCGATGCCACCATGTCATTTCCATCGCTTGTAATGCCACGTTTACACAGTAAGTATTTCCAAACAAAAAAAAAAATCTCTTTTAATTTCGATATTCTTGTCTCTCTTCTCTCGTTTGATTATAATAATTTTCTAATTTCCTTTGATTTCTTCGTTTTGCAAGTATGTATGTAGTGGTGGTGGTGGTGGTTCATCCATTTTTAAGTGGCCAAAAAGGTCTTAAAAATTTCCATAATAATCTTTGTAATCTTAAATCTTTTAAGATTCTTTTGAATTCTAATTTTTGGTTGGTATTTGGGGCTTATTTTCTTAGGCAAAAATGTTTTGCTTTTTAATTTAACAAAACCAACAAATACTATAACAATAATAAGTTGATTATTATTGATTTCCTTTAATTTATGAAACAGAAACGGAAATACACACACACACATATATGCACACACAGAGAAATAAAAGAAAAAAGGCGAGAATTATTAGAATTCTTTCGAAGGATGGTTGGCCATCATGCCAGGGCATGATTTAATATCCGTTTTGATTTGCTCTGTGTGTGTGTGTATGTTTTTCTATGGATTTATGAAAGTAAGATAAGAGGGGGAGGAGGAGCGGTGTTGTATATTGTTGTTTTGGCTTTTATCCAAATGGACTTAAGAAATAATTTTAATAAGGGTTGATGATTTAACCCTTTAAAATGCTTTCATTCTGTTTTTTTCTTTTCCTTCCTTTTTTATACGAGTATTTTCCAAGAATTAAGCACAAATGATTTAGTGTTGAAATCGTTGCTGCATTATATTAAATATTCCATAAGGTTTAGGTTAGGATAGGTAACGACGTCCTACTGAAATTGTATGGCACCCACGTTTAAGTAATTCAGTTGAGACTATGCAGAATGAATACGTTTCTCATTTAATTGTTATGATTATGAACGCCTCGTCTGACACGAGATAAATCAAGAAGCATCGTGATCTGATAAGCCTTCTAGCTGGTAGCTCTTTCCTTAATTATCCCTCGCTTTAAAGTCTACGATTTTCGCAGATGCTTCGCAATGAGACTGAGTAATTAAGGACCAGTTAGCCTAACGTAACGTAACGTAACGTACCATACGTTCGTTCGCTTTTTAGGTTATGGAAAGCAATCACGTTTTTACGTGACATTTGAACATGATTGATGAGACTATTGTATGCAGAGTTGCATTGCGGGTCCAATGCCCTCTCTACGCTTGACTAACCAGCCCTTAAGAATGAATGGAACAATTTGGACACATATAAACTTTGTTAAAAGAAACATCATTCTGCGAAAGAATATATGATGGGATTGGGAGAGATGTATTTGGTTTCGCAATGAAACATTTGAAACCTCTGGGGAAAGTTAGGTTAGGTTAGAGGACGTACACCTGTCGGTCAAGACAAGTACAGTACCCGGAGGTCGAAATTGACCCATTGTACATTGTCCTTAGGGGAGGAAGGAAATGGAGGATATAGGAATGTAGGGAAGGGGAGGGAGAAAACCTCTGGGGAAACTTTGCAGGTATTTTTAAGCAAAGTCGAAACATACATACATACATAATTGGTCATTACAACCCTTCAGTCAGGATTATTAACCTAGTTTCACACACCACTTATGTTGTGTGCATTTATTTTATTTATAAGTTTAAAGTCGACTCCGAATGACAGATTTTTGAGAAACTTGTCATGGCATTTTATTTACTCTCAGAGTTTTTGGCAAAAATCTGCTGAGAGGAAATCCCCGAAGGAATACTTTTTGTATTTTGTTTTGATGTCTGGCCTGGGGCTCGAACCCTGGTTTTACATCTAATAAGCCAACACACTGCGGCGAATTCAGCAAAGTCGAAAGATATGCTCAATTCTCCGCGAACACGAAATACAAATCCTATCTTAAAGTCAAGAAAACGACTTACGCGTACCCGACTAGTTTTATGCTAACTGGAGAAAATGTGGAACCACTAGGGCATGTTAAATCTGGTTACCCTCTGTTATATACCACGTACATATTTGCAAATTTACAAAAATGTGCCTGTAAATGATGTTGTGAAAGGTTGAAGGAGGCTCTCGCAACGCTGACAATGCTATAATCCATCTGTAGGAGTGAAGATGGAAAGAGGTGGAATTTCTTTCAAGCCAAATGAAGCGATGAGACATTCTAAACTTTTGTTGGGTAATCAAATGCAATTCAAAATGGTACTCATTTCCTTTGTTCTAATTTTATTAAAAGCTAGAATGCTAGGGATACTTAATGTCTATAAAAGATTTATTGCTTTTATTTTGAATCACGATTTTATTTATTTATTCCAGACTAAAACAGATTAAGATCAAAGTAAATCTATTGTGCAAAGTCTATAACATTAGGCTCCCAATTTTGAGGCATTTAAATAACTCAGGCATTACATCAGGTTTCGTAATTCACAACCACAGTTTATGCAGCGGCAGAAAACAGATGCAGCTTGCAATCGTCCCTAGAGTCTATTGTCCTTAGCGAAAGCGTTCTATCCAAAATTACACCAGCTTGACAAAAGCATAACAAGAATTCATACGTATAAGTTTTTAGAAATTGAAACAAACTCTTTAAACCGCACCTGCAAGATGTCTCATATCCTTTGCTTCAATAAAAATCTTTTATTTCACAGCACCCAACGTTTAATGTTTTCACATTTAGTTTTGACATAAAAAACACAAAATTCATCACCATTTGATTTGATTGGTTGAGTCTCATTGAATTGTGGCAAGCACAGCTAAGGTATCCTTTCTTTTTATGGACCGTGTGAGATTTTTATGTGTTGAGCTATGATTTCAACATAAAAACGTTGATTTTATTT
The DNA here is from genome assembly GCA_014635995.1 of Sarcophaga peregrina. Taxonomy (NCBI): domain Eukaryota; kingdom Metazoa; phylum Arthropoda; class Insecta; order Diptera; family Sarcophagidae; genus Sarcophaga; species Sarcophaga peregrina. Next base: position 5,725,826 of record CM025789.1, read on the forward strand.
CTTGTTATAAAATCGAATCCTTAAATGGTCTTCTTATTGAAAAATACATGGGCACATACATACATACGTATATTTTCTTTTGTAAGACGTTTATTTTGCAAGACGTGGATTAAAGGGTTCTACGATTGTTGATGTGTTTTTATAAGAAATTTTAGGGACACATAATATACAATTTCTATGAATATAGATGATGTAATAAAAACGATTTTCAGCTGATCTAGGATGTGATTACATATGCAGAAGCTATTTTGAATGGTTAAGTATCATCCACGTGATTATCAGACTCTTTGGGAATAACTTTTTGAGGGAATAGGTCTATTAGAGTCTTGTATGTTTTGTTAACGTGACATGAATAGTTTTTTCCACTAGATGTGGATTAGGTACACAGAAGGAGGAGTTGATTTATCGAAGGGTATTGCAATGAAGTTGTCTTTGTCTTGTAGGCTTATAGGACGTAAGGTCTCTGATCAAATTCCCGGTCAGACATCAAAATGAAAATATAAAAACTAGATTTCTGGCAAAAACTTTGAGAGTCAATAAAAGTACCATGACTAACTTCTCAAAAATCTGTCATTCGGAATCGACTTTAAACTGTAGGTCCTGTCACTCATGTATAAAATTAACGCATACAACATAAGTAGTGTAATAAGCTAGGTCGTAATCCTGACTGAAGGAGTTATGTATATACGTATCAATTTACGTTCGTCTTGAGGATACCTATCAAATTGATTTCACTGAATTGAAGAGAATTGTTGAATCACCATAAGAGAAATTGTTTTTCCTTTCTTTCTTTTCCATAAGCCATGTGCTTAATTCTGACCAGCAAAACCATCTCAGGAGCATCCCTGAGGGGCTATGAAATGACGCCCATAATTGTGCTGATTTGGTCAAATAGTTGTAATTAATGAAGAATCAATTGAAAACTACAACCAAATAAAAGGGGCAAATCTGCCCAATTATTAAGGTTATGTTAACAGTTTCTTATTATAATGGTTTGGCACACGTGCTAGATGACTGCGTTAGGTTCTGACGCCATTAGAAGAGTGTCGGGACTTCCCACATATTCCTAGTATTTAACAGAGGGTGACCGGTTTCAACTTGCCCAGGCAGTCCCATGTTAATCTAATACAATTTGGTTGCTCGTATGCCGGCCTGACTTTACGTTCACTTTAGTGCTTGTATGTCCTGTCGTTTGTATTTCATGTTAAAGTTGCATTGAGCCTATCTCACGATGGTGTAGACTTTTGCGTAATAGATTACATGGGTTTCAAATATTTCTAGACTGAGCACTTCTCTCCCGTCCAATTGCAACCCATTCAGAGAAAGATTTCTCTTTTAAAAGAGTTTGTATGTCCTTAAGTAGCTCCTTAATTACATTACTTAATTGGCCATTAACAACCTGATTAACGGATTTCGGCCTGTCTCTGCTTCTTGCGCGCTTACGCCAGTTGGTCACACCAATCAATGACAGAACTTCTTCGGTTTGGTCCTTCTAACGCAAACTGGGACGTCCCCTTGGCTGATGTCCGTAGATCCCCGCATCAAATACCCGTCTCGCCGGATTATCCTCCCTAATTCGAACGACATGGCCGAGACAGCGCAGAGCCTGGATGTTAACTCGCTGCACAACGTCTATGCCGTTGAGGTGCTCATACAGTTCACTGTTGGATCGAGTACGGAAATCATCGCCAACTTGCAATGAACCGAGGATCATTCTCTCGAATACATTCAGTGCTTAATAGGGTCAATGCCTCTGTGCCATAAAGAAGTACGGGGAGGATGAGCGTAATGTAGAGTTTTAGTTTTGTCGTAGCTCCATTCAGTCTCGTTGCGAAGGATTTTCTAAAAGTCATAGAGTTTTGTTCGAGAAACAGTTGAGAAGTGAAGTCGTGTCAGACAATTCTAGCAATATATTCTCTTTCAGTTTCTCTCTTTTAGCAGAACCCTGTATTTGTGGCCAATACCCCAAAGCGCAATTTATTGTTGAGTTTTATAAGAACAAAAAAAAAAAAAAAGGAAAAAATGATTTGCATGACCGTCCTTGGATTCTTAAGAAAAATACAACAAAAAAGGAAAAGAAAAAATTAAAGAAGAAATAAGAGAAACAAACGTAGAAAGAAGGGGGTAATAAACACAAATTGCCATTTCTATTGTAACAAATTGATTATTTGTATGCTTAAGAGACTTACTGTGATTGTGTATGTAAATTTTGTTAGTGTATGTTTTTGTGAGTGTATGCTTAAGCCTTTGTACGTAATTTAATACGAACATTTTAGCCATTGGAAAGGAAATCAAAACCATTTACCAACCCAAGTAAAGTAATTTTGGGCCTGCTTAATGCTGGCGCAGTGCTTATGCACTTAAATGGCCGAAAATTTCATTTCAGGCCCATGTAATGAAATTAACGTTGATTTAATTAATGATCCATGATTAAACGGATGCAGGATAATTAAAAAAAAGAAGCAAAACAATTACCATCAACTGATTCATGTTGGATTGAAGTCAATTGTTCTGTCTTTTCAATCACAAACTCAGTAGACCATAACAAAATGGAATTTAATTAAAAAAGTTTTTCGTTTTTTTTTCGTTTTTTGTGTTGTATTGTTAACAGAATAAAGGATTAAAATTAAACCCTTGAAGGCATTATCTTTATGGCAGAATAAATAGTTCGTTTAACTTAAAATCAACACGGCTAAATGCCAATCCTATTTTAAAATCCATTGTAATATCTGATCTGCGAAGTGGGATTTGTTTAAAAGTTAATTTCATATCAATTTGGTATCCTAGCAACAAAAGGCAAATTGTTGAAACACATTTTAAAATTGTCCTTATTGGCCACATATCTTAACGTTTAGTAATAATATCTGAGGATGAAAAACACTGTGTTACTAAGGTTAACAATAAAAAAAAAAATATTCCAGTTCTCATATGACAACTGTTTTGCTCAAATCCATTGAGGTATGAAAATAAATGAGATGAACATTTATTTATTGCCGTAGTCTAGTAGGTAGTGTGCTGTCTTATAAGGCGTGAGGTCTCGATTGAAACCTCACGTCAGGCATTATAACGAAAATATGAAAAAATATTTCTTCGACGACTTCCTCTCAGCAGATCTTTTGGCAAAAACTCTCGGAGAGTAAATAAAATTGCCACGGAAAGTTTCTAAAAAAAATCTAGCATTCGGAATTAACTGGTCCCGCCAGTCATGTATAAAATTAACACACACACACAACATCAGTGGTGCGAGAAGCTAGGTCGTAATCCTGACTAAGGGGGTTGTAATGACCAATTATATTTGTACATTTTGATGTCTGACCTGGGGTTTGAATCGTGACCTCACGTCTAATAAGTTAACACTCTACCTACTAGACTACGGCAACTTCCGCAGAACTTATACCACATCAACATCCTATCATTAAATGTAAAGCGGACCAATGCAAAGTAAATTGACTTCCAACACATTTCGAAGCAGCGCCTGTATAATTTGAAATCTGTAGACGACAAGTATTTGAAGTCGTATTCAATTGGAGGAATCCATTACAGACTTACCTGCATAGATGCTTTATGAGAATGGCAGAAAAAGTAGGTTTAAGGATAAATCTACACAGAATGTGTGTTATAAGGATATCGGGCATTAATTCAGCCTCCATGGAGACTGTAGATCAATGCCTCTACTAGGCAACAAAGTTGGTAAAGATAGTGGAGATAGAGGACTAACAAACGCTCCTTAGATCCTTAAAAAAGTGCAAGGATTTCATCTTATGTGACTGACATGGCATATACGTCATTTATAAATAGCAGGAGGAGATTCTCAGAGTTAACTCTATGTTACAACGGAATTGATTGTAGCTACGTACATATATAAAGAGTTCTCTTGCTGAAAATCACAAAGTTCATGAAGTACTCATGTTAATAGCCCAGCAAAGTCCTTCATGGCTGATTAACCAGTGAGCCTATGATTGCCCAGCTTTTAAAATTTAATTTATCCAGCTAAATGGAAACTTTTCTAGTACACTGCAATAACTTGGGCAATAATTTTCATGTTGTCTTTCTCAAATCATGTTAACCAACACTGATTGTACAATTGTTATACAACTAAGTTATGATTTCCCTCTTCTATCATCACTGACAGCATGTCTCAACACTTGAACAGCTGATGTCATAATAAGTATTATTGCGAGCGATAGTCAATTTCTTTACGTACTGCTTTCATTTTTTTTGTACATGAAAATAATAAAAATAATTTGCAGAAAATCTTGAAATGGATATTGATGAACAAGCTGGTCCATTAAAAAGGCGTCTCACAACTTTCTGCGATAGATGGAAAGAGTTTGCAAAATATGCTAATTGGATAATAAAAAAAAGATAATTACACGACAGAGTGTAAATTGTGCCAAAGGCAGCCACTCACTTGATAAACTCAACAAAACATAATGAAATGGAGATGTCGCAGAAGTTGTCTCCAACTATATCGAATTTTTTAGTACCCTGAGAGATAAAAATTGAAACACAACTCTGCTAGACGGAGCTGGGTTGAGTTTACCTCAACGTTGTCCACGGACTAAGCTACAATTAGCATTTTCTCAGTATTTTTTTATGTCAAGCTTTTTTTGTTTTGTCCAGCTTTTTAAAACCCGATGTCCAGCTATTTGCGAATCGGAATCTGCAAACCCTAAGTGGGCCGCATAAAGCATAGCAGAGAAAATCCTACCCACTATAAGAATTTGAAAAATCATTGTCTGTAATCTAACAAAGATGTGGTCAGACCCTAGGCCAAGGTCTCTGAACATAGTTGATCTATATTGCATATCCTCAGCAGTCACATGCCTAGTGCGTAGAGACATGTGTTAACTTTCTGTATCCCAGTGCTCTAGCAGTTAGTGATCGAAAGGTCTAACGATTCCCAATTTCCCCAGTAGAATATGTAGAACAAAGATTTTCTTTTACTTCTATTAGAATTAACGCTAGCAATTCAAAATAACCTCGAATTCTTAGCAGTAATAAACGATTTATAATGCCTAGAATTTATTTCGCCTGACTTCAAAGTAAATTTTAAAATGCTTCTCTCCATTTAAAAGCATTTAAAAACGTTCACACCATAATTTGATTACATGAATACAAGTGAACAAATTGATGTTTTAACGACATTTAACGATTTTAAATTTAATTTCATAATAATATAGAATATACAGTGAGAGTCAAAAGAAACTGTACATTAAAAAAATAAAATTAATTGCCGTCATTTCTGTTTTAAGGTTGTTTCATTGCCAGTTTTTAAAATTACAAAAAAAATCGAAATTTGTCAAATTTTTCACAGGCACTCTCCTTAAGTAGTAAAACTTGAGGTTGGTTGAGTTGTTAGAATTTTATCCTTACTGTACAGTTTCTTTTGACGCTAGCTGTATATAGTATGGTATGGTACGTATATTTGTATGTATATAGGTAAGATATTATATCGTAATACACTTTTATGGACTCGTTTGTATGTATTGTGTTCAACTAATTGACATTTGTTGACATATTCCATCGCATATTATTGCTTTCTTTGCATGGTTGTTGTTGTTGTTTTTTCTTTTCAACGCCATTCATTATTACAAAATAAAGTGGATTACAGTGATTATTGACACATGCCTTCTTATAACATCACTAGCAACACTTGCATCTTATTTGCTTGTTTCTTCTGCGACATTATATTCAGCTACACTCGAGAAAATTTAAATAAAAGCAAGAAAGCTAAGAAAAATGCTACGTGCGTACTAAGTGCCAAAAACAGGAGAAATACGTTTATCAAAACCATTACTCTACACTAAATTAAAGGCTGTATTGCATCAGTATTTATTTCGGAGAGTTTAGTCGTCAAATTCAGTTCAATTCTTAATATTCTGCATGTACACTTCTGCTGCAATCATATTAAACGATCGGAGAATATCCGGTTTGACTATGGCAATCAAAACACCTAAGCCCTGTCCTAGCCATTTCATCAACAACACAATCTTCGAAAATTTTCTTATAACCTGGAAACAATTCTCTAAGACTATAATACTCTTTGGAACTACCGATATATACCTCCAGGGCACTGTAGGAGAACTTTCAGATCGTTAAACCAGGAGACCTTAGTTGGAAACCAAAAATTTCTTGTCGAAAATATTATATGGACCTATGTAATTAATCTGAATGTACATACAGTGCTGTTCAATAAAATAGATTCACCATGATCTAACTAGGGATGCCAAACGGGATCGATTTTTAAAAATCCCGGGATTCGGGATTTTGTGAATCCCGATCCCGAAATCCCGGGATATTTCGGGATAATTCGGGATCCAAAAATCCCGAAAAATCATAGGAAAAATCGCGATTTTTACTTAATAATAAAAATATTTCGTTAACAAAATCATTTGTATTCCAATTATGTATGTATATCAGAATTATAAACATACATATATATACATAATTGGTCATTACAACCCTTCAGTCAGGATTATTGACCTAGTTTCTCACACTACTTATGTTGTTTGTATTAATTTTTATACATAATTGGTGGGATCTACAGTTTAAACTCGACTCCGACAGATTTTTGAGAAACTTTCATTTTATTTTTCATTAAAAATAAAATTTTAAAACAGCAAGACAAAAAGTAACAAAGAAGCGTAAATTAACAAAAATAAAAATTATTCATAAATATAGAAATGCATTAGTTTTAAGAAAATTATTTGGATTCCAACAAAAAGATTAAAGCATGTGATCTGATAGGTTTGAACGAATTTAGTTATAAACATACGCTGCCGTCGGGAAACATTTATCGCAATCAACATTTGTTGGTAAACTAGTTCCAAGATGGCTGTATGCAGCTTGTAAATATTCACCTCTACTACCTCCTGATCTAAATAAATCTATTTCTTTGGACAGTTAAGTATCTAAATTAGTTACCCTATTAATTCATTTTATAGAGCTTTTGCATTCTCCAATGGCATCAAATAACTTTTTATCAATGGAAGTGGAGTTTTCCTCATCTGAGCATTTATTATCGAAGTCAAGTGATATAGAATTTTTTTTCAGGACCTTTTGTAGGGTCAAAATATATATGATTTCACAATCCCGAAAATCCCGAAAAATCCCGGGACAAGTTTTTAAAAATCCCGGGATTCGGGATTGTGTGAATCCCGAAAATCCCGGGATTTCGCGTTTTGGGATTTCCCGATTGGCATCCCTAGTTCTAACATCACAACTGTACTTGCAATTACTTAAAATTTTTGAAATGTAGCGGAATTATATTCATAAGAGTTCAGTAAACAAAGTGCAGTTCCTTTTTTACATACATATACTCCCTTGCATAAGAGATTTAGATATAGTAAATCTTTCCTGAAGTCGCCGTGGTCTAGTGGGTAGTGTGTTGGCTTATTAGACAAAAGTCCCGGGTTCGAATCCCAGGTGAGACATCAAAACGAAAAAATATTTCTTCGGCGACTTCCTCTCAGCAGATTTCTGGCTCTGACTCTGAGAGTAAAAATTGCCATGAAAAGCTTCTCAAAAATCTGTCGTTCGGATTCGACTTTAAACTGTAGGTCCCGCCACTCATTGTATAAAATTAACGCACACAACATAAGTGGCGTGAGAAGCTAAGTCCTAATCCTGACTGAAGGGTTGTAATATATATGTATGTAAACCTTTGCGAGAGCAGGTGAATCCATTTTTTTGAGCAGCACTGTATGTATGGTTTACCGATATTGCGGCATGTGCATGGTTAAGATTGAACTAGGATTTAATTGCCTTGCCTGAGCCTTGCAACCCGTACTTTCAAAAGAAGGTTAGAGAGTTGGAGTTGAAGTGCCACAAAGTACACTAGTGAAAGCGTTTAAACAGTCAAAATATTTTCCTTCTTTTATGTTTTTACAATTTCTACAATTAAATTTAAAATTACAGTCCATGTATTAAATTAAAATTAGAACGTTTCTTTTGTTTTCTCTTGCATAAGTTGAATATAAATAGAGTGTCCTTAAATAATTTGAACAGAGTGTTTCAAAGTCATTGTATAAATAGCGCCCACACAATGAATATTATGTATTCTAACATCGTATGTACAAGAGTACATACATATGTTTGTATTTAAAAGACTAAAAATATGTAACATAAGGATATTTATAAAAGACAAAAAAAAAAAAAAAATTGTGAAAAATGCGTAACATTTTATTAAATTTTATTTTTTTTTTCCTTTTTTCCATTTACTTTTAGGATCTGTTCAAGCGGAAATGGAAACGAACAAGAATATGGGTTTCCCGCAGGTAATTTAGAAAATTTTTTATATGTTCTTTGAATACGCACGTAATGACGTTCTTATATTACATGTTTGCAGACCGATGATGATGTTTTGCAACTGGAACAGCTACGAGAGATACATCCGGATGAAAAGAACCATTTTAGTCATCAAAAGAAAGATGAATTAGTGGCCGATGATATTGCCTCTTATCAGGCCGATGAAACTTTACCGGAATTGGAACAACAATTGGAATCGGCTAAACCGGATGTACAAAGTACTCAAGGTCCGGCTGCTGTGGCTGTGGAAAATGTTGGTGAAACACCCGAAGTACCGCCTACCGAAATTAAGGGCTCTGGGGCACATCGCCCACCCACTTTGCAGAATAATGATGGCGGCAAAATCGAAAATAATGGCGAGAAACCCAAGGCCAAGGTAAGTCTTTAGATTAGAAACTCTCAGTTGAGGCCTTTGTTTTTCTGCTGTAAGTAAACCCCTTAAGAGGTCTTTTATAATGATAAAAAACCACAATTCTTAGTGTCGTTTGGGTGGTATGCATGGAGCTGCTCGCTTAGTTTATGGCCAAAATCCTGAAGTTCTTCCGACCACTACAACTGCTTCCACAACAGCCGCCACTACAACTACAACCACTACTACCACCACAACACAAGCACCAGCACCAGAAGCTAATTCTGCTGGTTCAGCAGAAGATGACGATAATGATGATGAAGCCACGGATGGGGATAGCGGCGATGGGGGTGGTAGCGAAGATGAGAAATCTTCCGATAACGTAGATGAGGCTGTTGATAATGCGGGGGCACCTGGCGAAAATCAAGAACCCTCTGGAAACGAAGAAAAACCTCAAGAATCATCTGATGTAACAGAAGTTGAAGAAAAACCTGCTGAAATCCCTGTCACAGCAGCACCAGGTCCTCCACAATTGCATCCCATGAGACCCATAAAGTCAAGCAAGAAACCAAATAAGGAGGAAGAACCTGAACGTCAATTGATCGGCGATGTTATCGTTGATGAAGAGGCTGCTCTACGTAAAAGCACTTCTCGCCGATCGGTGGCCCATATGACACCCAAGGTTTTTATAGCATTAAGATCCAATAGTTATAGAACAGGATTTTTTATTGGCTTTAGTTGTTGGCTGCAATCAATTCAAAATCGAATCGGCTTAAAATATCCACCCAGAAAACCAAAAAAACAATTTATTTTGCACTTCCTTAACCAAAAAATATAACAAAAGATGGCTTTTATTTTTCGTTCAATTCAATTCAGTTCAGTTCAGTTCAGTTCCTCAGTTCTAAATGATGTTCTCTAAGTTCTATCTAAGTAACCTTATCAGAAGTTTGTTTCCCGGAACTCTATGTTTTCTTTTATTTTTTCCCCATTTAGACTGCCGAGAGTTTGTTGAAGCACGGTAATGGTCAATACTCTTCGTTCGATATGGCTCAATATGTATTCTGGACCGGTGATGAGGCTGGTGTAGCACGTGCCGTAGAGGAATTAATACAACAGGATTTGGTATTACGAAAATAAAACTTATTTCTGAAAACTTTTTTAATGCCATTCCAACGAATTTCAGATGTCACGTGAAGAAGCCTTGAAATTCCTGCATGAAATCCGTGTAGGCATTGAGTATTTACAGAAATCCTATGCTAATCGCATATTCCCCGAAGAAATACGCCACAATACTATCAAGGTACGAGCATTTACTCTTACAATCTTACGAATACGTCTCAAACTTGTATTTATTTTGGTTTACTTATCTAGAAGAGTTATTTGCCTAAACCTTTGCCTAGTACCTCTACCACTTCCACTACGACCACCACCACCACCACTGTTAAGCCAACTCTATCGTATTTGAATGTGGAACAAAATATTGAAGATCCCGATAATATGAATGTGGTCAAGACTTTAGACAGCATTTCCTTGTGGCATAAACTTCAGGCCATGAATAATGCTGAGGGCAGACAAGGTTAGTATTTGAATGGAATGGTTTTTTAACCCCAATTAAGAGAAATTTTAATGTACGATGTTTTGGTTTAGATATCGCAGAGTACGAAAGTGAAACTAGACGGCCAAAGATAACCGATTGCCAGCATAAGGAATATAATTTGGAGGAAATAATTTACAAATTGGCTAGGGTAAGTTTTTAATTTGGAACAGAAAAGTAATTGCACTAGACACCAATGACTAAAATAAAATGAAATACCTAAGGACTCCTAATATCGAAGGACTTAGGATAGGAAAATTAAACCACGCAACTTTATCAAAACTAATGGTGCGATATCTGTTCGTATTCGCGACAAACGAACGTAACGTAAACGTAACGTAACGTAAAAGCAGATTAAATGGTAATTTTTTTTAAACGATACATTAGTTTCAAATCAATATCGAAGCTGTTGATCAAAAATTCCATGTAGTAGACTCTCCCGATTCCAAAATAAATCTTGTTTGCACTATTCCGTGTTTATTTTAGTGTTCAGTCAAACATGTTAGAAAATGACAGCTCAAGCCCTTAGCAAGAGACGGACCTGAAGTCTTTCGACGGCTTGCAAAAGAAAAGATTTTCAAAAAAAATTTCATCTCCCAGCAAGCATTGCACCGCCTTCAATGCGACCATAAATTTCGCCTTGAGAACAGTGCAGTGGTTAGGCGGTCCATACGAAATTCTAATGACAGAATTCTTGATAATTATCTCATTGGCTACTCTGTTCATAACTTCGAAGGGCTAGCTGGAAAGCTACTGATTGACAGACCATAACTCCTAATCCTTTATCGAGAAAATTATAAGGAACCATATAGAGGACATGTACGTACATATATATGACTTCCCAGAACTGATGTATGGCCGTAGTCCAATGTGGCCCAGGATTTAAATAAATTGAGTGTTAATGCCGGAGTCGACTTTAATCTGTAGGTCCCGCCACTCATGTATAAAATTAACGCACACAACATAAGTGGTGTGAGAAGCTAGGTCGTAATCCTGACTGAAGGGTTGTAATGGCCAATTATGTTATGTTATGTTATGCCAGAGGCTTAGTCCCTTGCTTCAATACAAGATTATAAGGAAGCTTATTGAGCATAGCACTGCTGATTAGGATTGCTGGCTGTCTGCGTACATACATAACATAACATAATTGGCCATTACAACCCATCAGTCAGGATTACGATCTAGCTTCTCACACCACTTATGTTGTGTGCGTTAATTTTATACATGAGTGGCGGGACCTACAGTTTAAAGTCGACTCCGAACGACAGATTTTTGAGAAGCTTTTCATGACAATTTTACGCTCAGAGTCTTTGCCAGAAATCTGCTGCGAGGAAGTCGCCGAAGAAATATTTTTCGTTTTGATGTCTGACCTGGGATACGAACCCGGGCCTTTCGTCTAATAAGTCAACACACTACCCACTAGACAACGGCGACTCTTTCCATATCATCTAAATCGCTGTCTGCGTACCCTTTCTATAATTCTGCAGTGACATTGATGTTTGGGCATCGTGTACCAAACGTGAGCACCGTAAAGAACAATAACATGTCGTATATAGACTTTCAAATCCCTTTGATTGTCAATACGTTTGATTGACGTTTTAAGTACACTGCGACCACGATTTTGTTATGAAATTCAATACCTAGTTGCCCACCAGATCATCTGTATACGCAAAAATATTGAAACCACATCGTTGAAACACCTCCACAACGATAATCCGAAGGTGTTAGGTATCCTAGCTTTTCCTAATAAGGGTCGTATAATAATTCGCCGTTCTGTTATAAACATTTTTCTCAGTGAAAAGTTCAAAGCCGAGGATAAAAATGTGCACCCGATCCAATAAGTATATTCTAATAAATTTCCTTTTCTTTTGACTTTTAGATTATGTTCACCGAATCCTTACAGCATGGTGACGAGGCTCAAAGGGAAATACAAAAATTAATGGATTTCTTTGAACGTGAACACGAATTGGGTATCATTCCCTTGGATTTGGAACAAAAAGTCATACGTAAGTCAAGCTATTTTATATTAAATTATTAACTTTACTTCATTTTATTTATTTGTATGTATATTTGATTGTTATTCTAGATGTACTATTGCAAGCTTTATCTGATACCTTAACCGAAAAACCAGAATTATGGCCTGCAGCCCAATATCCATATAATCGGTTATTACGTTCATATGCTCATATGAATTATGTTCGACCCAGCACTGCAAATGTTTAAAGACATTTACACCGAAAAAAAAAAACAAAAAACGCTCGTCAAAGAAGAAACAAAAATACTATAAAAAATAAAAACAAAACAAATCGAATCAGATCCAAAATCAAATACAATAACCGCCTATAAACCAATTTATATCGTATGTATATTCCCCCAAACAATAATGAAAAAAAGAAAACGAAATCTTTTTTAAAAAAATAACGTCCAAAATAAATACAGGCGCTTAAGCTTTTTTTTAAATCAAAAACCGCTTAATTAAACGATATGTTAACCTTAGAACACACCTCTCCTATAAATGCCATAAAACACACAAACATTTGGTCAATTCACACAAGCCGTTGTATCGTTGTATTGGGTGTATTGTTGGATGATTATAAAACTGTGTATGCTTATACACATTTTTTTAAAAGTTGTATTGGTTTGGTGCTATCAATTTGTGTGAATGAAAAAAATGTGTTGGTTGCGTGCTATCAAATTGTTTGAATGCCAAAAAACAAACATTTTGAATATGAAATACACAATACAGCATAGCATTAAGCGTTCACAAGCAATCAAGTGTATTCAATACAATATACAACGATACAAATGTGTGTGAATTGCCCAATTATGATATTAAAACTGTAAAGCACGAGCTAGAGTGACTCCGTATTGAAGAAACAGAAGGGAATTGAAGTGAAATGTCTGTGAGCATATTTAAACAGATTCAAAATCAAAAATATTAAGAAAAATTTTATTATGATAGAGAATACATATTTATATTTTAAAATGACCAAAAAAAAAACATACACACATACATACTGACATACGTACATACAGACAGACACATGCATACTACATACATATATTATTAAATAATATAGGTATTGTAAATTAAAAATTCAAAATTATTTTATCTTTCGATTATTTGACTTGTGGAATGTGTTTCAAAAACACTGACAAAGAAAAGTCTTTTAAAGATTTTTAATTTTTTTTCCTTTGTTTTATGCTGCGTTCACACTGGCAGTGACAATTTTTCTTGAATATTTATATAAAATTCTTAAAAAATGGAAGTAAATGATATTTTTAGATCAAACTTGAACATAACTTAAGACAGAAAATATTATTCCAATTACGACAGTATGACTGGAAAACATATACCCTAGGAACTATGGAGTTCCACAGGAGTATGATATATTTAGTTTATAATATGTAATATCATTTGTATTGCTGATTCGAACACTGTTTTTCGAAATATTACATTTAGGACAACAGCTATTGAAGGTATTGTGTCAAGATACCAGCCCAAAACGTTGAAGGAATTGTTGTTTTCTCTCTTGCAAACTACTCAATTCCACTACAAGTGTATTGGCACATTTAATTTTATGAACTAATTATGACTAACTGATTATAGTTACGTGAATTCTTTCTATAACCAGAATCCATTCTGAAATAAAAAATTCAACATCAGGTTGGTATCTGAGTCCTACCGGCGCAAAGTGCTACCAGGTCGGATTAAGGCTTTGATTTCTCTTTTTACATTGGAGCAACTAGCTGACAATTTTTAATATGAAAGTTTTGATTAAATTTGTGTTTCGCTAATACAAAATTTTGTATTATAGTATGGCCCAGAGGTGCAATTACCAAGCTTCGTCCAACTCACACTATAGGTCTTAGCTTGCACCCATGGGTGTTATTGACCAATTTGATACCAGAAAATATTGTCCAACATTTTTTTCGGGACAGTCTGTGTTATTCTTCGAAAGAAAAGAGCTTTTATGTAAAGTACTAAAATTATTACTCTCGAGATCTATTACCATCCGAAAGCATGCCTTTTGATCGGTGTTGTAAATTTCATAAATTTGTAATTAATGCGGGTATTGTCCATTAATGATTACAGGTTAATATAGTATTACGATTTTTACATTTTAAAAACGTCTAACATATGTCCTCGTAAATTTCAAATGAAATAAAAATAAATTTGTTCTTTATTGTTTGGACAATTTTGTGTGCCACTGTTCACAACTTGATGTAAACAACAACAATTGCTTTGTTTGTTATTCCTTTTTTTACCATTTTTTCATAAACAATAACAATTACTAGCCAGATCTTCAAACCACGGTTACTTTCTTCCAACGCACAACGTCTTCATACAAGACTGAACTGAATGAACTTTTACTTATACGTTGCCTGCTTTTATATGACAACGTAAACAGTCTGATGAATGTTCGTGATTTTGCCTTCTCGAAATCTCTATAAATGTAAACATCGTTGTTTCATTATTGTTGTTTGTATATTTTGTTTACGTTTATCTTTGTTGTTCAATATTTGTTTACTTGTTTACCACTTTTATGCTGGTTTTTGTAGGTATATTTTTGTTTACTTGTTTAACAGGTAAACAAAGTCATTGTTCTTGTTTATAATTTTAACATTAAACAATGTAAAAGCAAACACCATTATTTAGATTTTTCCATTTTAGTAGCAATAGTTTACTAGCTCTGTTTCATCTTATTGTATATTGAGACTAGAAATTCTTATAGTCAGTGAGTTGGAAAAAATCTTTCAGTGTTAAATAAATAAATATATGCATATATAGCACCTTAAAGTTAACATTTTCCGGATAATTTTAAATTGCGCCATGACTAATTTATCCAGTACACCAGTCCAATTAAAACCCTATAGATATTTGGGGATGGTAGCAAAAATTTAAATTCTATTTCATCTCTGAAGTCAGCTTCTTCGGAATTCTTATTATCAATAGATGTCACGGTCTAAGTTATGTGGGAAGACGTCTTGATAATTCATATCTTTTTTGCAAATATATATCTGTCATCATTTTGGTGATATTGAAATTGAAACATTTTTTAGACAGTGTGAACACAGCTTAACAACTTTTATCATTTTATTATTAACCAAAATAATCCCAATTGTAAAATATAATTAATTTAAAACGAATGAATGAATAATTAATAAAAATTTTTTTGGTTTACTTTGTTTAATTTACGTCCAGAGCTTTATCTGTTATTGTATAATTGTAAATGATATTAAAAAAAAAACAAAAAATTAAAATAAAAAATTAAAGAAAAAAGCGAGAAAAACTAAAGAACATTAAATTTATAGTGTAGATAACCATGATATATTAGTTAGAAATACGGAGTTTAAAACAAAATAAAATATCGCAACACGATTAAATAATTTCTTCAATTTCATCAATTGAATTGTTATTTCATTATCATATCTTCAGAACAGAATAAGCCTCCTTAAATGCAATAAAATGTAATCCCCCCAATTAATTAATTGTTATAATTGATGTAAAATTAATGAAAAACAATAATGAAATATGAAATAAAATAATGCATTGATAAATGTTATGACACACCCTGTATATTTTTCTGTCTAATAACCTCAATTACTTTCAAAATTTTTATTTTATTGTACTACTCCCTACAAAGAAAGAAATAAAGGAAGCTACTATAAACAAAATAAATATATATTATGCATCTACTGTATTTAATAAATGAATAATAAATAAAATAAATACATTTTTAGTTTTAGTTAAAATAATAAACAAATAAAATAATATAAAAAACACAATCGAATTGTTATTTTATATTTATAGCCGATATTCTTAGTGTCGGTACAGTTGCGCTAGTCTAGACTCAATAACAATACAGTATTCTCTCGATTTACGTCGTCTCGGTTTATGTTGTTTCGATAAACGTTCTCTTTAACTTCGTTTTGCGTCGTCATTCGATTTACATGGCCTCTGTTGTTTATAAACTAAATAAGGGGAAATCCCTCTTTAAAAAAATTCAATACATAGAAAAAAAATTAATTAATAATAATAATTAATCAATAATAATACGGTATTCTCTCGATTTACGTCGTCTCGGTTTATGTTATTCCTATTAACGTCGTCAAAAATGTTGTTCCCTTCAACTTCGTTTTGTGTCGTCATTCGATTTACATCGAATCAGGGGAATTCCCTCTTTAAAAAAATTCAATACATAGAAAAAAATTTAATTATTTTAGTTTTTTTTTTGTAAAAGGTACAGATAAATGAATCGGATAGTATGAGTCCTTTGAAATTCGATTTACGTCGTTTCGATTTACGTCAACTTTTTCCAGAACATTCTACGACGTAAAGCGAGGGAATACTGTATTTTTTTAAATTTTCTAGGTTATGAAAAGAGTAATCAACTACTCCGTAGTTGTAAAAAATCTGCAGCCAAAAATAATTCTTTTGGTAACACCCTGTTATATAAGATTTGATTTTATGTTTCTGGTCTGACAGTTCGGAAGTTCCTAGTAGCGCCTTTGGGGCATATATCGATGGATCCAAAATTCTGAGATTGTGTGATAAAGTGGTCTGACATTAGACCTTTGCGTAGGCTGTTTGAACACTTCAGTGCTCACCAGGTAGAAGTTATGGACACTTTAATGAAAAATCTCATGTTGCGTGATGGGTTTTTCCCTGAACATATTCTAATATTCTCGGAGAAATAGGTTATATTCAAGTCCCTAACGAATGTCATCTCTATGTCCGTTCTTGTCCATAAAAATCAGGGATTTCTTAGGGAAATTTCGAAACATTTAAAGATAACTTGTATACGAATTCCAGGATGTGGGGAGACATACATACGTAATTGGTCATTACAACCCTTCAGTCAGGATTACGACCTAGCTTCTCACGCCACTTATGTAGTGTGCGTTAATTTTATACATGAGTGACGGGTCCTCCAATTTAAAGTCGACTCCGAACGACAGATTTTTGAGAAACTTTTCATGACAATTCTATTTCACTCTCAGAGTTTTAGCCAGAAATCTGCTGAAAGGAAGTCACCGAAGAAATATTTTCATATTTTTGTTTAATAAGCCAACACACTAACTACTAGACTACGGCGATTTAAATGATGCTTTGATATCATTGGAAATTTCATTACAGATGGACTTGTTAGGGTGAGTACAGACCACACAATCTCCGAAATATTACAGGGCATAAATGTTCTGATTCCTTAAGATAAACAAAGTTTTCTTCGAGTACTTCACAGGGAGGTTTAACTTTGTTGGCAGCAAGAGGATGCGTAAAATATGTCTAGGCTATGCTGGACTATTAATGGTAAGGAAGGTAAGCTACTACCCTAATTTAAGGCATGTCGAGAGACATATAGGAGCTGAACACCTCAGGAGGAGGAAAAAATGGTTTCTTTTATCTCAAATGTCAGAGTCCGATTTTTACAATGAATAAACGGACGATATCCGTCATCTTTGACTGAACTCTCCAAAATAAGAGATTGATGCAATACTACAGATTTATTTTGGTGCTGTGGAGATTTTCTATGGGAAACATTCGATTTTCGGATTGAATATTGATTTGTGGGGTACGTTAACCTGCAAGGAAAGGTCTTACACTAGCCAGCAGTATGGTGCATAAAGTCTATTCCCATGAAACTAGTTTTTCCGATTCAAAATTTTCAAACTCCAACGAATTCAAATTACAACAAAAGCAAGTTCACATATATTTCTTTAGTAGTAAAGTTTCCGACATAAAATATAACATCAAAAATAGATTTTTGTTTCAAAAATTAACGAATAAAAATAATTTCCGACATGCAGGACCAAACTGAAACTGACGTACATCTCCAATATTAAAGCTAGCATTATAGGTTTGTGCTTTCCATATCACATTCTTCGTAAACTATAATTGAAATTCAAAATTTTTATTTTCCATACTCCTCGATATCCTCCACTTGCACTGAATCTGTACTGGAGGTGGATATTATCAAAGCCTTTTCGGAATCTGTTAAGTTTATGAATTGATTTTTATTCTCCAATTCCCGTTGTATGGATGACAGCAGATCTGGTGAATAGGCTCTTGAGTCATTGTGCAGCATAAAACTGTCTCTGGCCTTGATATGGTGACCCTCATTAATTTCTTCTACTTCACGATCCTCTATAGTTTCCATTTTCATGGAGTGTCGTTTCTTGCGCATTCTCTTCGAACCGCGCGTTATAAGCATAACAGCAGGCGATTCATAGGGCAAGGCTTGTATAACAGTTTGTAAGAGTTTCGGAGGATTTTCAGGAGTTTTCGGATTACCAATAACCACATCGGCTTGTTCGGAACTGCGTGCTCTTTCTTCTTTTTCGCGTGCCGCATTCTTACGCATTAGAGCTCTGGCTCGTTTCTTTAATATAGCCTGGGCATTTGGGTAGTAGGCTATAACCTCGTTAAGATCACTTTTCGATAACACAAATAGATTAGCGTAACCCTTTGATTTGACATCGGCAGTACGACGATCGGCACCATTAATGCCCAACAAACTGATTTCACCAAATACCGAACCTTCAGATAAAGTGGCCAATACGGTATCACTATTGGGTCCTCCCATCACTTGTACCTGTCCCAGCTTAATGATATACATTTCGCGTCCTACTTCTCCTTTGCGACAGACATAGTCTTCAGGCAAAAAGGTAACTGCCCTGAGTTTTAAAACCAAATCACGTAGTAAAGCCTCTTCGCAATCTGCAAATAACTGTACTTTAGAAAGGGTTTGTATATGCACGGATATGGCAATATCAGTTTTAAGATTTATGGGCAAAGAATCCAGTATATTTGATTCATCAAGGGTACGTTGCTGATCCCAAGTGAATTTAAACCACATTTTGACACGCTTCTGCACTTCTTGTGGTAGGTTAAGACGTCTCATAGTACTCTAGGGTTTCATCTTCCAGTTGTCGGTATTCATTTTTGGTTCTGGTTGCTGTGGAAATTATATCACGAATTTGACCGATAAGCAAGGCGAAGACAAAGACACCCATTAACCAAGCAGCTGTCATGAAAACGTATTCACCTTCCTGTTCAGGTTTCGGATTTTTTCCTGGAAAGAAAATGCAATTTTTGTTGAATTAAAAGAAAATTCACTTTCGTAAGTTGTAGGTTAAAGTCAAAGGTCTTGGTCCGTAGACTCACCTATGGAAGTTGCCGTTTTAGTGGCAAATGCGAAACATCTTACATAGGGATGACCTTTACCACTAAATACCCAGCGATTGGTGCCAAGTCCTATATGAAAGACGAACATTAAATAGAAATTAATGAAAAGAAATTCAAACCCACTTACCTTGATAGTCACTGTAGGCGTAATATAAAGTTGCTGTCAAATGGATCATGTACAGCATATAAAGTAGAGTCTTGGCAATGCGTACCTATAAAACGAAGTTATTTTAAGCCCACAAAGTTACACTAATCGTGAGATACGAAGTACTTACAATATGTGGCGACGATATGACACGATCCAAAAGTCTAAAGAATTCCCAGAAACTTTGTATCTTAAGGAAGCGTGGGAAACGCAAGTACACTGCCTGAGTGCCATACTTAAAATAGAGTAACTCCAGGGGTAATAACGACAAAAGATCCAACTGTAAAGGTCAATTTGAAAGCGCTATTATTACCATATTTTATACTCGCGTTTTAAACTCACCTTAAATTGCAATTTCCTCATGTAGTTTTTGCGTGTAAGATTCTTATCCTTCACCCAGAATCCCTCAAATAAGTACATGATGCGATGCTTGAAGAAGACCACATCGACCAGATAAACAATATCGGCACAGAAATCCATAATCAACCACATGTTGGTATTCTCGGGAGTTTGAAAGGGAAATGTTGAACGTAAAGGTATAACCCAGGCATTGTAGAGAAACGATATGGAGACCACACATAGCCAAGAGATGTACATTTTGCCCTGAGGATCTAAAGTTTTCTGGTCATCATTGCTGCTGCACAGGCTGGAACAAAGCCAAACATTGGAGCGTGGTGTATCGGCCACAAACATGGGCTTTTTATTGGGCGATTGGTGTGGCGTTATAATGGCTGATCGTTTGCCTGGCGACTGGCTGTTGAGATTAGCAAAAATGCGATTGCCATTGATAGGTGGTGGCGGTGGTGACGGTGACGAAGTACTACTGCTGGGTGTGGGTGGCATTTCCAAACGTGTTTTCATTTTATTGGCCCGGGCTGTAAAACGTCTTACCAAGTGTCTTACTTGATCCCTTAAGAACTGTTGGCCATCCGAATCTAAACTGCCAGCACTGGATAAACGATTAATGCTTACATTTACCGGAGCATCAGCATCCACTCGATCTACCTCACTATCCATAAGGGCACCCATATTTTGCTCTTCATTAGGCAACTCGGGCAATTCATCGTAACAGATTTGTACATCCTGTTCATCTTCATCCACCAAAGGCTGATTGCTAGAACCATAACTCTCTGTTTGAGGTGAATTATGCACACCCGAGTCTTCCAGATCCAAGAGCACCTTGCCGGTAGCTTTGGTTATAACATCTTGGCTGGGTTGCATTTCAAAAGATTCTTCATCTCTACGTTTAATCTCTTCAATAACTTGGCCCGGTATGGTACAGGGTGCCGTGCTGGCGGTTGAAAATCTTCGTTGTTCTGATTTCATAACGGGTGTGTTATTGGTATTGCCGGTGGCACTTAAAATCCGTCTTACACTCTCTGGACTAACCAAAGGCTTTTCATTTTCGTATTTTAGAATATGTTTGACCAATTGATGGGTACTTTCCACATTAGAAGTGGCATTCTCGGCCTCCAAGCAGCCTATGCGACCATTACGGAAGTATAACCTTGAAAACCGGGGTGAACTGGGTTTCTTTTTGCGATTGCGAAATGAATTGATTTTATAGTTGATGCTCTTCGAGGAATTCTTACGTGTTAGGCTTTTGGGTGAAGGCGTCTTATTTCTCTTTATTGGGACTGTTCAGGGTCTTGGAACGTCTCTTCTTGGCTTCCGCTTTATCCATTTCCTTCTCCTTACGCAATACATCTTCGGTGGCTGTTAGAAAATCTTCAATTTCTTTTATGTCCTTGGAAATCTCTTCCAAACTTCTTCGGACGGTGGCCTCCTTTTGGCTGGGCGATGAATAGCGTGCCTCATAATTACTAACCGTTTTGGTGTTGATGACATTCTGCATAAAGGCATGACGCTCTAGAGTGTCACAGAACAAAGGCGACTTGGAACGTCTCATTTGCTGCTGGTGACTGCGTATAGGCGGTGATGTCATGCGTTTCGGTTGCGTGCGATCCAATTTCAATTTGAAATCTTCGTATGGAAAATTCTCCAAAATATTCGGTGAAGATTTTAACAATAATTGGGTATCATTGCCACAAATTGTGGCCGGCTAAACAATTAATACAAAAACGAAAAAAAAAAAACAATTTAAGCCAGCAAAATTAAAATTTAAGATCCGTTAGCAATGAATTTAAGACATAAACTAACGAAGAACGCTTAACATTAAACAATTTTCAATCAACAGTGACAGTGAATTACTGTTGACTCTACACCTTAGAGTGTAGCGTATGGCATTGCGTGGAGCTCAGAGAGGTAAAGCAGTGGAGTGTGAGTGTTGTGGTCAACGCAGTTTTTAGTGTTTTCAGTGTGTATTTTGTAAACTTGTCCGTTGACAATGGGCCAATCGTGTTTGGAATTTTAATTACGGCCTGCATGTTTTGTTTTTACAATTGTTGGGGGAGAGACGATAAAGTAAACCCAGCAAACATTTAATGTGTGTAAATGTTTGGCTTTAAATGATGTTTTGAATTTAAAAGAAAGATAATTTCAGATGCTCAGAAATACGTGTGATCAGACAGCGGCGTATATAATAATTCCGAAAAATGATAGTATATAGAAGTCGCCGTAGTCTAGCGGGTAGTGCGTTGCCTTATTAAACGCAAGGCCACGGTTCAAACCACAGGTCAGACTTCAAAACGAAAATACTTCCTCCCAGCAGATTTCTGGCAAAAATTCTGGGAGCAAATAAAATTGCCAAGAAAAATTTCTCAAAAATCTATCGTTCGGAGTCGACTTTAAACTGTAGGTCCCGCCACTCATGTATAAAATTAAACACACAACATTAGTGGTGTGAGAAACTACGTATGTATGTACAGCAGATGTCGGCACAAAGAGAACATGATAAAAATGTTTGTGAGAGGCATGTGTATAACCCAGAGGAAAATTGTTAGTAATATTTTCAAGTGTAACCTCATATATGTTTATATAGTGGAAAATGGAAAATGTACAGTGCCAAATCCCGTATTTAACTTAACAAATATTCTTCCTAAAATGGAGATCATTTCTCAATGTTATTAGTGAAACTCATTAGAAAATAGTGGATCCTACTGTGATTTTTCTTTGGGTGTATAATTGATATAGAAAAAAATTTCAAAAAGAAGCGACGAAAAACAGAATGCATTTTTAAGCTTTTCTTTTATATTGTATAGTGTGCTATGCTTAAAAAAAATTTAAGCAACATGAACCTTTATGATGATGTCTAAGCTACAGTTAAGTGGTCACAAATTTTGTCATAAACATGACATTGTGACGGGAAGATGAACAATAATTAGTTTTGCTGCTAAAACTTGGATGAAGAAAGGTTTTAACAAATCCCAATCAAAGCCTTTTCGGAATTTGTTAGGTTTATGAATTGATTTTTATTCTCCAATTCGCGTTGTATTGATGATAGTAGATCTAGTGATTTCTTCTACTTCACCATCCTCTATAGTTTCCATTTTCATGGAGTGCCTTTTCTTGCGCATTTTTTTGGAAGCACACGTTATAAACATCACAACAGGCGATTCATAGGGCAAGGCTTGTGTAAAAGCTTGTGAGAGTTAAGGAGGCCGTTGTGATAAGAAGATGTACAAAGGTTTTAGCAAATCATAATCGACAAAGTTTTGAATCGATCTGTGGTCGATCAATGCAATTATTTGACGCAACAATTTTGTAAATTTTATGAAAGAAAGAAGGGATAAGAATTTGATAAATTAACTGGAAATATTTAAATAAGAAATCAGCCAAATGATCTTTAAAAATTTGTTTGCTGGGTTAGAATTCATATTAAAACTCTTAACAATTGCTGTTAAATTGCAGAACGATTCTGGCGTACAAAATACACAAATTTCACCAATTTCGTTGACAATTTTTATCATTAAAAATTTATTATTTTATTAACACTTAAACTTCAGTTGGAAGGTTCGAAACTTCTACAAACTAAAATAATAAAATTCTCTTACCCTGCGTAAACGACCCATATTGTCCATTTTAGCACGAAACCAGCAGTCGCAGCAATTGCACTGGAAGTCAATGGCATACGTTGAATAAAACTGAAAAAAAACATGGAAAAATGGAAAAATTTTAATTAAAGAAACTGGTTTTCTTTTTAATTTTAAATAAAATTGAATTATTAACGTTTTATATTTGCAAACGAATAACAAAACAAGAAATTATTAAACAATTTTGCCATATGGTATGAACAATTTATTGATTTTTCCAAAGTCAGTCAGTCACCATAAAATTCCATGTTTAGTTATCAATTCAATTGCCAGCACGAAATCTTTAATCTTTTTTAAATATTTTTTCTTAAAATTTTATTAAAATATTGTAAAGAATGAATATTTCTTTGTAATTATTTTACCTTTTTATTCAAATTTAAGTACTTTAAATATTTCTATTGTAGTTCTATTGTCACTCTTATCGCTTACAAGTTTCACTGTCAAATAATTTCGTACGCTCTGTGACTTTAGTTTTTGCTTAAAAAAACCCATTTTATCTGGTGAATTTTCTTTAAAAGGAAAACCTCTGATGTGCGCAGGTCTTTAAATGCATTTTCTAACGTTTTGTTTTGCTCGTTTAGTTCATAACACAAACAACCTGTTGAATATTTCATTCATAAAAACTCAAAGCAAAAGAAAATAAACAATAAACTTGCAAATTATGGGTATTCGCGTAACTTACGCAAAGCAAGAATCCTGATACTGGTGTTTTGCTTTTACATCGCTTAACATTAAAATTATAAACAATAAAATACAACAACAAACACCAGCATAAAGAGAATGGTAAACAAGTAAACAAAAATACAACAACAAATACTACAAGAATAAATGTAAACAAAATACGCAAACACAAATAATGAAACAATGATGTTTACATTTATGGAGATTTCGAGAAGGCGAAGTCATGAACATTCGCCTTCAAGAACATTTATCAGACTGTTTACGTTGCCATATAAATGGCAAGCCAAAGCAGGCAACTAAGTTAGTAAAAGTTCAGTCAGTCTTGTGTTAAGACTCGGCACGTTTGAAGAGAATAATCGTGGTTTAAAGATCCCCGTTATAAAGGTCTGTCGCACAATTATCTAGTACTTGTTATTGTTTATGCAAAGCGTATAAACAGAGAAATAACAAAGAAAATCAATTGTTGTTGTTTACATCAAGTTGTGAACAGTGGCATACAGAATTGTGCGAATAATAAACAATTTTAATTAAAGCCAACAGACTTCTAATGACTCTGTTTACAACAGTTTCTATGTCTTGTCATACTCTATCTACACATGCTATAGTCTTATAGATTGCAACTGGTCTGATCATCGTAGTATAACACCAATTTTTCACAGCAGACGTCATACATATCATTAAAGCATGTCCATTCTATGCGGTCCTAAGCCTTGAAATTTCAATATCGTTTTACGTAAAATTTGTATTATCATATAGTTCCCCCAGTCCCTTGTCTAGCTCCAAATAGTATGCTGAAGGGTATTAAACTCTCTGAGCCGAGTATCTAGTTGTTCAAATCCTCAAATTCACCGATGGAGTCATGAGTGGACACTCTTAAGCGGCTCAGATTGCCAATATCCATGCAACACAGACAGTTCATCTAGATTCTCCATGTAGTAGACACCCAAGTGCGTCTTTCCTTCGACCAAGTGCCAGGTATGTATACGGACTCGTCCTCCTCCTGATCTCTACAGCTTCTGCAGAAATCATTTGCAGGGTGTCCAAGATCAATACGCCTCGCATGCGTTCATATAATACAATGACCCGTAATAACCTCGGTAACAGGGTTGAGCTTACTTCAATCAAAGTCGCCGTGCGCCTTTTATCCAGCCTTAGCCAGATTTTCTACTAAGCTTGCAGATACCCAAAGGGATCCCTAATGTAGAGATTACATCAGCGAGTTCGACGATCGTACCCCTTCTGGCCAGTTTATCCGCTCTGCAGTTACCGGGAATGTCCCTATGTCCCGGTACCCATGTGATACAAACAAAATATCGATTCGCCGGTTCGCTAAGGCATCTGGGACATTCATATACCGTTCTGGAGTTCATTGCATTGGAATCAAATGGACCCATAGCCGTTTGGCTATCGGAAAGTATGATGATTTTGTGTCTGTAAACATTTTTGTCCACAATAATTTTCTCCGCAGCTGATACACCCAACGGCTCCTACTAGCTTGGAGTCAACAGTATAAAGTTTTACGGAGCCTCCTGTGAGGTACGCCGCACTCTTTCGGGAATGAATGCCATAAAATTCATTGAGAAGTCATATCGCAGTGTCATGTAATCACTGCTTCAGATAATCCTAATTTCTTTAAGTATCTTCGTATGACCAATGTCCGATTCATGTCACTGTCTAGTGGCCCAGAGACGCCTAGTAAAGTTATCTGCCACGCCCCTGCAGTAGAGTCACGTGGTAGAAGGTATAAGATTATTCCTGAGCGAGCGTAGCAGTAGTGCGCAGGGCACTATTAATAATTATGCATGCAGATCGTTGCAACCTGCGTATTAGGTTCAAGTTTATAGTCTTATTCAGGGATTCCCACTACACCAGGCATCCGTAGGTCAAGATTGGTCTGACCACGGTTGTGTAGATCCAGTGAGCCATTCTAGGTAAAGATCTTGGGTAGTGTACTTCAATGAAGGCAAATTAAAAGCACACATTTTAAACGTGTAACCTAATGTTTCTTGAATTTAATTGAAAAAAATCTGCATTTTTACCAACTCCAAATACATAACATTGGAAACCATTGGAAATGTCCAGCCATAGCCGGCCATTTGCTGACAAAAAACAACAATAAAATGTTAATAAAAATCTGGAATCATCAAGTATAGCCAGCCAGCTGTAAGCGGTAAATCTTAAGATATCTTCTTAAATCTGCTTGTAAATAAAAATATACTCCCCACACCCGCTTGAATTAATTTATTTCATGGCTTCTAAAAATACGCAAATCCTTTATAGAAATTTTTATCTGCAATTACAATTGCTTTTGGGCCAGATTGTTTTGAAGGCGTCAATAGGGCAACAAGTAAAGTTTGTTAATTTCATGGTTTAACCCGTTCGTCTACTCCTCTTGATTTTTATTTTATTTTCGTTTGGATTAATCAACAAATGCATTCAATTTATACGATGGCACATGTCTCTTCTTTTCTTGAATGTGTGTGTGAGTGTGTTGTGTGTGGAAGGGGAAATCCTTTTGTGCGGTTATATCCTTAGGAGTATGTACAAACATATGTGTGTGTTGAGTTTTAAATATTACTTTTCGGTAAAGTTACCAAAAACAATTGACGGCTAATAACACTTAATCTACACTAGTATTTAGATGCCTTGTAGCCTTTACTGAATGGTAGTTAAAGAAATGCCTGTTATGGGTATGTAAAAAGGTACACGGAGAAAATTTAAAATTTTCATTTAAACTTTTCCCATGCAATAACAACAAATTAATTAATTCATTTATATACGTACATATATTATCCAGAAAATTTTTGGAATTTTCCATTTTACTGCAGAATTTCTCTCAGTGTATAAGCATAGTTTGTTTTCTTTTTATTCCATATTTTTTAAGAAAATGTTTTTTGTTGGATTGTCTCTCATGGAATGCTTTAGTTAGGATAAGTATAAAAGCCGTAGACAAATCCTATAACATCATTCAGTTTTATTTTATACCTTGAATTTGCAATACAAGCCAAAAAATCCCTTCAAATTATTTGTGAAAACAAAAAAAAAATTAGAATTTTTATTAGTGTAAGTGTATTAAAAATCATTTTTACAGTGTATTATATATCCGTGGGTCCAAAACCTTTGTAGAACTTTTATGGATTTAAGCGGAGTTTCATAAGTTTGTCAAATTGAACAGTCCAGATGCCAACACATATGATATTCAAGAAATTCAATTTGAATTCGTCTTCCTGGCAAGAGACAAGTCCTGAGTCCTCTTCAGACCAACAGTTCTTTCGGATACATTTCAGAAAATGCTAAGTCAGTAGACATGACTTGTAATAGAGCAGTGACTTGTTTAGTCCGCAATAGTATCATGGGTGAAGAAGGGATTCAAGGAAAGAGGATAATCAGTCCCCTTCCTATCCATATTAATCCAGCAAATTCTAGTAAAGAATCCGCCAAATAACTTTTTTTTATTGAAAATGCTTTAAAAAAAACTACTGAATAGTTTCTCAAATTTTTTTTTATTTGAAAGCACAATCCTTCCGGTTAATAATGGAAAATAATTTCATTCAAATGGCTGACTCGGCTGGCCATGCAGTAGCCTGCACGATCGGTCCAATTTTTTAGCACATTATCGATTGCGTGCTGCTGTATTTCAGCAATGGCTTCACGAATATTGTGCTTTAAAGCGTCAATTGTCTCTAGCTTGTCGGCGTAACACTTATATTTGACGGCACCCCACAAATAGTAGTTTAACGGTGTCAAATCTGAGCTCCGAGTTGGCCAAGTAGACTGATTATATGTAAGCCTATTGCCATAGGCGGCAGTGTGTTCTACAGCATACTCGGTATGTAGCTCTAGGGCCTCAAGAGGTAACCTTTTGATCATCACATCCATCATCATATGTCATCATATGTCGCCGTAGTCTAGTAGGTAGTGCGTAGGCTTATTAGACATGAGGCCTCGGTTCACACCCCAGGTCTCGAATATAACGAAATAGGAAATAATATTTCTTCGGTGAATACCTATTTGCAGATTTCTGGCAAAAGTTCTGAGAGTGAAATAAAATTGCCATGAAAAGTTTCGCAAAAAAATCTGTCGTTCGGTGTCGACTTCAAACTGCAGGTCCGTCTGAAATTAACACAAACAACATAAGTGGTGTGAGTAGCTAGGTTGTAATCCTGACTGAACAGTTGTAATGACCAATTTTGTACATATGTATGTATGTCCTCGGCTTGGAAAGTCAAGGAATTAAATTTTGGTACAATCACAAGAAAGTTTGAAAATTTATTTCAATTATTCAATCATCAATCAATTCATTTCTTATGAGATGGTAGGATATCGTGACAAGATTAAGGAGGATAATGGAGGCATACATAGTTTGACTAATTATAATAAAGAAAAACAGCTGTTCACGGTAATTGAATTGGGGTTCAGAATACCAAACAAATTCTCATGCATGATTGCAAAGTTAATACAGTAAGACCCCGCTTAAAGCTGCTGCGCTTAACGCTGTTTCAGTATTATGCTGTAGTATTGGGATTCCTCTAAATCGCACACTGTATATATACCGGTTATATATGTGCGTAAATGAAACGGCCATGCAACCTCCAAAAGCGATGCACTATAAAGCGACGGTGTATACTATGTACGCTCTTTTGTTAGTCTGTCCAGGAAAAGAAGGTTGAGTTGTCTCATTTAACGCTGTTTCGTTTAGCGCTGGAACTTATTGGAACGTAACCTCCGCGTTAAACGGGGTCTTACTGTATAAGTTCCATAGTAAAGTTTACCATTTCCGTTTCCAATTGTCTTTATAAATATTTTTAAATGGTTCGAGTCTTGACTTAAGGAAATTTTCTTGGACACAAACCTTTAGGTGTAAAAGAATTGCCATCAAAGAATTTGTTGTCCAATGAAGAAACATGGAAACATTAAATTCCATTTAATGCATCAGAAGAGAGAGGAATTACGATAAAATATAGGAAAGCCATTTACACAGTGCAATCTTTCTGTTAATAGTTGAATGAAATCAAGAAACCAAAAGGAAAAATACAAAAATTACAATAATTTGGGGATTCCCTTTTAATAAATTGACTTTTCTTTTGTACTTAAATTTTCACAGAACCTGTTCAAAATTACAACATGTTGCGCATTGTTATCTTTTTGCCTTTGTTGATATTCTTGTTCTCCATGGCCTGTATGGGACAAACATTTCAATATTCTCGCGGCTGGACTAATGGCAAAAGAGCTGGTAATAGTGCTCCTCCATCTACAGCATTAAACGGTCTCTTTCACAAAGACGATGACAGCCTAGCCGAGTTGTTTGAAGTCCAAGAGGCCAATGACAGGCGTTTGGAAAGGTAAGCACATAATTTGTTTGTTTAAATAAATTAAATTCAATTAAATTGAATGAATTTTTAATAAAAATTTAAAAACTTTTTTTCTTGTGATTCTAGATGCCTAACACAATTGCAACATTTTGTTCGTAATCCTTTGTTTCTACATGCAGGTACGAACACTCCTATGGCTTTAAACAATCCTGGCAGCAATGGCAACAGCAACATTATGAACAACAACAACAATAACAATCCATTTGCTCGTAGTCATCAATCAAATGAATTGTTTGAGGAATTGGGCACAGGCGGCGGCGTCATAATCGATACCGGCAACGATTATGCGAAACATTAAAAAAAAAACATTTTTTCTTGCTTTCCCAATGTTTCTGCTTCTGCTTCTGTTTTTATTTGTTTTTGCTTTCATACACCCAAAAAACGATTTTAACAAACGATGCTTAATAATGGTTGTTGCCGCCAGTTTAAAAAAAAAATGGATTATCACGTGTTTGAATTTGATAAAAATATACAAAAAAAAAAAACAACAACAACGATTGTTATACGGCGTTTATTTATAGAAAATTTTTAAATTGAAATTGTGCAACAAAAAGAAAAACAAAAATTTAAAAAAAAGGATTAAATGAGTTAAAAAAAGCTCCAAAAATTATAAAAAAAAATTAAAACTACGGCTGGTTTGTAAATTTCCTTAGTATGATAATGTCTTTGTAAATAATTTCCATTTAAAAAAAAAACAAAAATCAAATATTTATTAAAATAAAAAGCATTTCAATGTGATCGATAGAAAAACAAATTTAAATTGTTTCATTTCACTAATGAGGCCTATCAACTATCTTACTATTACGGCTGTTCTATGCTGACCATGACTTTCTATGCTTACGGCACAAAGTGTTGCAGAGAAGATACGGTTGGGGACTAAGGTAGGCAAGGTTTGCAAAGATCAGCAATGAGTATTCAAAAATATGTGTAGAAACGAATCATACTCATTCATAGTTATTTTAATATCATGGAACCCTTTATCCATATTCAAAGTTTGAAGTACTCAACATCGTATTCATACTTAACACCACGTATGATGTTATTGTTGAGTTAGACTCTCCATAACTCCACGTATACACGAATCAGAAAATAAGTATGAATCGTGTATGAATCCTCACTAGAAGGATGAGTTTGCTGTTCTGTCTTTTTAATTATGTCTGAAATTTAATGATGATTCGAGTCACTCGTACATCATGGACTTTTATTTTTTCGTTAGATCACTCGTCTTAGTAAATCAAATATTGTTAGTTCCTACTTTTTCAAAACTTTAGATATGGTTCGTGGAATTGTAAACAATTATTTCTCTTACATACACATGCATAATTGGCTCATTACAACCTTCAATAGGATTACGACCTAGCTTCTCACACCACTTATGTTGTGTGGTTAATTTTAACATGAGTGGCGGGACCTACAGTTAAAGTCGATCCGAACGACAGATTTTTGAGAAGCTTTTCATGGCAATTTTTAGTCTCAGAGTTTGCCAGAAATCTGCTGAGAGAAGTCACCGAAGAAATATTTTTCGTTTAAGTCTGACCCGATTTTGTTTAGTTTCCATTAAACCCTTCATTGTTCACACTACTACTACAATAATAACAATAAGGATATGTGCTTGTTCGATACTATTCCTGCAACCTTTTAGTAAGCGACAACACTTCTGTTCGCGTAAACACTAACAGCTCTTCTGTAGACTTTACTACTCACGCAACTTGTCTTCACACCGCGACTGATTAGTTCACATGCAACTTCACGCAAGACTGATCGAATTACTACTGACTCGTCGTCTGTTATGAATCTAAGTGAAAAGGCTCATGAATCAAACCCATTTCGAATGGTATGAGTTTGATGTCAACGCATACTCATTGCAACCTGTACTCTTTAAACCAACGTTGTCGTGAGTATAAAAGAATGAATTAGAGTACATATGTAGTTAATTTACAATATTGTTGACTCTCACTTATTTTCAAAATTTCATAAGTGCATATGAGTAGCGAAAAAACAATTCAATGCTGATCTCAGGTTCATACCTCATTTCGGACTTCTTGAAAAACGGAATTCGAAAAATATTTCTTTGGAAGCTTCCTCTTCTGTCAAAAACTCTGATAGTAAATAAAAAAAATAATTGGCATGAAATGTTTCTCAAGAAATTTATTGATCGTTCTGTCAGCTTTAAATTGTATGTCTAGCCACTCATAGAGAAAATTAATAGACAACATGGGCGGTATAAGAAGCTAGATTGTAATCCTGACTAAAGGATAGTAATGATCAATTAATTAATTAGCATAACATAGAAATAATTATATCCAGCAATCGTATTATTCCCAAGGTCAGACATCAGACAGATTTCTGGCAAAGACTCGGAGAGTAAAAATTGCTATGAAAAGTTTCTCAAAAAATCTATCGTTCGGAGTCGACTTTAAACTGTAGGTCCCGCCACTCATGTATAAAATTAACGCACACACATAAAGTGGGTGGAGAAGCTAGGAGGGTCGTAATCCTGACTGAAGGGTTGTAATGGCCAATTATGTATGTAATCGTATTATTGAAGACTAAAATAGTTGAAAGACTTTCTAAATCGTTCATAAATCTTTACTGTATGGTAACACAAACACAAAAGTTATGTTCTCATACCATTTTCTACTAATTTTTATAACATGTTAATGGAATTTTATTTTATTTTAAACACGCAATCATTTGACATCATTCATGTTATAAAAACATTTAAATGTCATCACATTTTAAAATGTTTAGAAACAAACAAACAAACAAACAAGCATCAATGAAATAAACTTTGATGCTGCAATAAAACAAAAACTCCCGTCACTCTGAAAGAATCTATGAATGAGCGAATCTCTCTTTCTCTCTAGCATATATTCAATGGACTGCTATAACCAACAACATTATAGTATGACTCCATGAAAATGCCCACAGAAAATAAATAAATAAAAAGAAGAAGAACAAAATAAATGTGAATGTAAAATTTTAATTCAATCAATGGAAACCACCACCACCGTTACCGCCAGCACTACGTTTTACTCTGTGTTGTTCACAGCCAACCCACCTTCATCAACTGCCATAACTCTAATGGATCGCCCAATAAATTTTTACAGGTATTCTCTCAATAATTTATAATAATATTGTACTCGTAAAACAACAACAGCAACAACAACAACTAAATTAAGGCAAAGTACTCACTCGTATGTATGGTCACATAAAAGCAATTTTTTTTTTATTTGTTTTAAAAACCCCATTCCCATTACAATCCAATCCAATCCAATCCATTCCAGTGTGTCTATAAAAATCATATAAAATTGCTGCTGAATAGATTGGTTCGTGGTGGTGGTGGTGGTGGGTTGATGTATGAAAGAAAGACTGAAGACTGCATGAATGAATGAATGAATGGATGTTTGAGTTGAGTTCTGTTCTCTTCTGTTCTGTTTTTAAATCAATTTTCCAATTTTTATTGTCATGTATTAAATTTATATTGGCAATAAACATCCAACACACACACACACACTCTCTATATTCTTATCAAATTGGTGTTATTCGCTCTTTTATGTTATGCCAGTTCAGGCTTTCAAAGTTTTAGTGGAGAACAATTTGTACCCCCCTTTTGATAAAGACATTATATGTATGGAATCAATATATTGTTGCTGTTGTTGTTGTTATCTTTTATTTTATATTGAAAGGAAGTGATTGTAAAAACAAAAATTGTGTGTTTTTTTCCATTTAGTCTGAGGGCCAACATTAAATTTATAATGAAGTGCGAAATCACTTCTTCAACACTGTCCATCCATATGATTTTGACCATTTAATGGTCACAATATTTATTTGTTTTTTTATATGCTGTTGTTAGTGTTGTTGTTGTTGAAACTGATAAAATATTTAAAAAGTTGGTGAAATCAATTTACAATATATTGTGTTTATCGACAGACAGACAGACAGACGCATACAGAATTAAGTAGTAAATGTTTCTTTTCGTAATTTAGAATACGAATTATTTATTGGACTTTATTGTCCCCCCTTCATTTAACAATCGTATGTGGGCTGAAATGGAAAATTTGTATTAGAAAACGTTTTATTTTATTGATTACCGAAAGCATAGACATTGTACATAGTGAGCCAATAATAATGATGCACGTGGACCTTTATATTCTCCATGTCAAAGTAATTGGTGAATACGTATTATCGGATATAGCAGGCATTCCCACCATACCAGGCATCTGTAGGTCAAGTTAGATATAAGGCTTAAACTGTATAGATCTTGAAAGTCACTTTAAGACTGCAACTCGGATATCAGGACACAGTGATATTCCAGGTAACTGTAGAGCAAATGAACTGGCCAGATGTGGCACAACCATCGCACACTCCAATAGCTTCTTGCGTTTGAGAATCCCTTTATAAGTTTATAATTGACATTGGGATTGACGATTCCATCAATAATAGATGGATGGCTTCGAACACGGGCAGAACGACTCAGAAAATCCGGCCAAAACTGTATATAGGGTGCCCGACAAATCTACTTAAACTCCAAAGAATGCATGCTCAGTATGATTGTCAGAGTCAATGCGGGGTATTGCATTATGAGCACGCATCTGTCTTGGACATCTAGCTAATGATTTCTACAAAAGCTGAGGAGATGAGGAGATTGTTACTCACATACTGGATACATGCCGGGCAGTATGTTATAGAAAAAGAAAGTATATTGACGCCTACTACGTAAACGATTTGAAAGAAGTTGGATGCATAGAGTCTGAGTCGTTTTATCAGTATTTCCAAGCATCGAGAATCGTTTTTCGCTACTCATAAGCATGAAATTTTGAATTTTGATGGTCAAAAATACTGAAATTTAACTACAGTAAAACCCCGCTTAACGCGGGGCATACGTTTCAATAAGTTGCAGCGCTAAATGAAACAGCGTTAAAGGAGGCAGCTTAACATATGTTAATACGTTGCCACTTCGGAAAATACAATTGGAATCTTTATTCTGAATAGGGTAACAAAAGAGCGTTGAAGAAGATACATAGTATACACTGTCGCTATATAGTGCACCACAAGTATCAATACAATGCGCTATTTAGGGGAATCACAATACTACCGCGTAATAATAAAGCAGCATTACTGGATGTACTCTGATTCATTCATACTCCATTCATACCATTCGAAATATGTTTGATTCTTAAGTCTATTCATTTAGATTCATAACTTTCTGATTCAAGTGACTCGAATCAGTCATCAAAGTCTACAGACATAAGCAAAAAAGACAGAACAGCAAAGCAGTAAGTAAGTACATCAGTTCTAGTAAGTTTTTTAGTGTTTATACGCGATTCATACTTATTTTGTGATTCGTACATATGTTGAGCTATGGAGAATTGTTAAATATGAATATGGTGAGTACTTCAAGCTTTAAATATGAGTAGAGGATTCCATGATATTAAAAGAAGAATGAAAGCGTACAAGTATGAGTATGATACGATTCTACTCATCTTTTTGAATACTCATTGCTGATTTCTTTTGAATCGAGGATGAAAAGGAAGAAAAATTGCTTTAAAATGACATGGTTTTTTAGAAATATTTCTAGTAATGATTTGTGGTAATCAAGACATTTGGCAAAACATATTATGTATGTAATATGTATGTATACTACTGACATAGTGTGCACATGCATAAGTATTATACATATGTACGTATGTACATACATATATACTGAATCGATGTACGTACACGCTTCATGCATTCAACTGCCGGCATGTGTATCTGCAATAACAATAAATGGTGAAATGTGATGATTTCACTTCTCCTAAGTTTTCATACTCAGCCACCATAGAAGAAGGAGAAACACTTGCTCCATTAGTTTATAAGTATTTGATTACGACGTTTTTATTCAACTTAAAATGATTAAAAATAATTTCATTTTCCTGCCTTCGTAAGATCTAACATGATACGGAAGAAGATAGTAAAGTGATACATACACCTGCTCTAAATGGTTGTCATTAGTTTTACATCCTTTAAATGGTTTTAATGCTCATCTCATCTGCTTTACTTATTCCTATTCTTGTTCTTATTCCTGTTCTTTTTTGGGGCGTATCTTTTATCACAATTTTGTGGTTGACGGATGGAACTGCTGCAAGAATCATAAAAAAATTTGCCATTAAATATCGTTTTTAACTCTTCGCTGTGGCAGACAAAATAGTTTTTGGAAGACATTGTTGTTTGCCAACATGTGTAATTAATTTAATTTTTTGGGTTTGTTGTTGCAAGTTTTTTATATAAATTTCTCATGACTACTGAAATGTTCTTTTGGGGGGGCTTTTAATTGGTTTTTTTAAAGGCTCATTAAATGACACAACTTTTCATGTTAGAAGATGATTAGGCGATGGTCGTTTATGAAGCACTAAAACGCGTTTATGAACATTAGAATATGGGGAAGAGGAAATGCCCGCCAGGCGGCTAATACAAAGTAAATGGTGTTTATGGTTGTGCTAAAATAATACTCAGTTAAGCGGAATTTTATATTTGTTGCTTCAGTTTTTTATATTCGCAGGGGATCAGGCATAACCTGCTCTTCTGTACTGAGTATGCCAGTATGCCAATGTTATAATGTATGCCATCATGACAACTTGAGGTCTCAAGCAACAATCGGGATCCATTTAGGGATTTTAAAGCTTGTGAATATCAATAGACTTGTAAGGAAAATTGAATCATAAGCGATCAAGGTCTACTAGAGCTATACTCCTACAGCCTAATAAACCTGGCAAATAAAACATCACCGATTTTATTATCCCAACGAAGCAATTGCTCACAAGCATCATTAGAAAATAGAAAAAAAAAATTGTGGGTAGCATTAGGATAACAAGGTTCCTTTTGTTAAATACATTGATTCTCACAGACTTTCCATAGGAGAACCTAATTGGAATTACAATCACTAGAAGTCACCGCAACTCAGACATAAACAAAACAAAACAAATAAGAATATTCCTTTAGCGATGGCCTCTCAGCAGATTTTTGGCAAAAACTCTAGGAGAGTGAATAAAATTGCTTCGAAAGTTTCTCAAATATCTGTCGTTTGGAGTCGGCTTTAAACTGTAGATCCTGGTTTTTATGAGTAAGATTAACATACACAAATAAGTGGTGGGAGAAGCCAGGCCTACAGGCCAAAGGCTTTTTTTTTTGTTTTACGTCGAGGAGGGGCAAATGCACCTAACCGCACCATAAAGGAAGTCTTCACATCCTCCGTATAAGGGACCTGCCCCATAAATTCCCCCCTCGGCTCGCGGACTGTTGTGTCCACTCCGAAGTAATACCAACGTAGTTCCGAAGTGGACACAACAGTCCACGAGCTGAGGGGGGAATTTATGGGGTGCAGGTCCCACATACTGAACTACGTTGGTATTACTTTGGAGTGGAGTCCTTTTGGCCCCTTTGTCCCCTGCATGCTTATATCCTCGTCCGGATTACTTATCGAAAGTTGATTAGACATCTAAGTGTCTCCACTATTTCTTTCGTCCAGGTCCCTGTTTGGAATTTCGTTTGACACATGTGCCAGTATCATCTATGCCGGCGTGCATACATGTTCTATAGCCTCAAGATCTCTTTTTTTTAATCTTAGAATGCGCTCCACGTAATTCGCTACTGAAGCTCAATTTTCTCTACTCACAATCATAACACCGACAATGTTAGCAGCCGTGATGGTTTCAATTGTTGTCGTCTGTACAGAGCCATGGCACTGCCAGAATACACATTCGAAAACAGTGTGCTCTGCATTATCAATTACTTCCCCTTCCTCGTAAAAACAGATAGCTGAGGCGGTTTTTCTCATTCTGTGCACATATTTCCTAAAATATCCATGACCCGATAGCATCTGTGTAGCGTAGTAATTCGTCTCTCCAAATCCAATCCATGGCTTTATGGCAAAAGGATTAGCTAGTGACCAATTAAGCAAGCAAGTGAGTAAAGAAATACGTCCCAAACGGTGTATTCATTTCAATTCTGATGATCTAAACAAAACTAAATTTCTGAAAGGAATATTAAAATTGGGAAAATGCAGAAATCTGTGTGATTGGCCCGCTCTAATATATAAGCACTGAAAATTTAAATCTGTCATACATACAAATGTAGATGCATAATTGATCATTACAAGCCTTCAGCCAGGATTACGACCTAGCTTATCACCAGACGTCGGGACAAAGAGAATATGATAAAAATGTGAGTGTATTTGTGAGAGGCATATGTATAACCCAGAGGAAAATTGTTAGTAATATTTTCATGTGTAACCTAAGACTGTGTTTATGTAGTGGAAGATGGAAAATGTACAGCGCCAAACCCCTAAAGATTGCGTATTTACCAAATATTCTTCCAAAAATGGAGATAATTTCTCATTGATATTAGTGAATCTCTTTAGAAAATAGTGAATCTTACTGTAATTTTGCTTTGGGTGTATAATTGATATACAAAAAAAAAAAAGTGTCACTGAAAGCTGACAAGCAACTGAATGCATTTTTACGCTCTTTTTAACGAACATTGTTGATGATCGTGCCCTATGTGTGTAAAAAGCCGAAGATGATCTTCCCCTGAGGGACATTGGTGTCGACGTCTGCTTGTCACTCACGTTGTGTGTGTTAATTTTTCTACATGTTTAAAGTCGAACCCGAACGACAGATTTTTTGAGAAACTTTTTATGGCACTTCCATTTCGTCGCATATTTTCGTTTTGATGTCTGACCTAGGATTTGAACCGTGGCCTTACGTCTGATAGGCCATCATACTACCTACTAGACTACGACGACTCTCAACATAAATCTGCCGTAATCTCTTTTGTAATTAATGTTGCATTAATTGTATTTATAAAACTGCTTCAGAAAACGTTTTTTCATTTTTTTTGAAATTAAATTATCAATACAACGACAGCAACCACTTTATGGCATGTGAATTGTA
The DNA here is from genome assembly GCA_014635995.1 of Sarcophaga peregrina. Lineage (NCBI taxonomy): Eukaryota > Metazoa > Arthropoda > Insecta > Diptera > Sarcophagidae > Sarcophaga > Sarcophaga peregrina. The sequence continues at coordinate 5,764,392 of CM025789.1, forward strand.
AGTACGAGGGCAGCGAGTGATTGATAAAACTCATTACATTTATTAAAAGAGAAACATTTATCACAAGATACATACATACATACATAGATACGTATTTATTATTCAAATATTATTTGTATGACTGTCGTTCGTTTGATTTCCGGTACTACCACCACTAAGGCCCTTCGTACGTATATTTTAAATACAAAACAATGATGAACTTGTCTTTGTAGGCAAGTGATGCAGGTTTTCTAGCCCTCAATCAGCCTCCTGCCTCTCTTCCTTGCCAAGGCATTATGTGAGAAATATTCGTGGCATAAAGAAATAAAGAAATTAAATTGTCTGATGCCACTTTTATAGAAAACACGAAAAGAATGGAAAATTATGAACGCAAAAACATGTTCTCAAATTGAATTCTTAACAAGCTAATCGATCCTCAGGGATAATAAAAGATGCCAACAGTAACCAAGAAAAAAACAAAAAAAAAACATACGCACTTACATCATAAGCCGTCGGCAATGGGCTATAAAAGTCTCTGGACACAATGTGAGCTCTGGGATTTTGGGAATATTCGTCTATGATTTTCATATTTTGTTTCTCTTTCTCTCTCTCCCTCTCTTCTCTCTATGAACGTATGAAAATTAAAAACCTTTTGAATGAACTTTAGCCAAACAAACAAACAAACATACTGGGTTACAAAAGGCACACGCAAGGAGTACCAAGTTACACTTGAAATTGGAATTGAAATGAAATACACACGCACACAGCAGGACATATGAATTGTTGTCCTTTTTTTTTGTTTGTTATTGTATGAAATGCAAAAGGAATAGAGGCAGCATCATGAAATTGTTTCTATAGACACAATGAAAAACAGAAAACAGTTTGTAATAATGGGCAGAAGGGTGGGTAGGTTTGCCTTGAGCTGAAGTGGTTGTGAGTTTGACTTCTGTTTATTGTCAAGTGTTTTTATCCCGTGTTAAATACACTCACTTTTATAATGGATTGTAAAGGATGATTTTATTGCATGAGTTGTTGCTGTTGGTTGTGCTATTGTCTGTGACAATGATAACCGGTGTATGATAAAGTGTATGTATATGCATGTTAGGTAGGGGTGTTAGCAATATCTCATATATTGTATTGTTACGTTTTTTACCTTTTTAAAAACGTTTAAAATATGAGCTCGTAGATTGCTAACAAAATAAGAAATAAATTTCTCTTTATGGTTTTAGTTAAAATCATATATATTATTTCTAAAGCACTTTTTTTGTCGGATGCAAATATCTGCTATACCACCGCATCAAATTTAATGAATGATATCTCATTTTAAAGCTTATATCTAACACTAATGGCGAAAAATAAATAGAAATTGAAAAATTAATATTTTTATTGATAAAAATTATATTTTATATAGAATTGCTTGATAATACTGTTGTCATTATGATTATATGTATATTTTTGTTCAAGTGTGCTAATACAGGGTCGTTTAATAGTAATGCAGTTCATAGTTGTTAGATCAAGTGCGATAAACAGGGTCGCTTAATTGTAATGCTATTCCACATAATAATATATAAAGTTGTAAAAGCTGTTTTGGTAATGTCGTTATTGTCATGACATTGTTTGTTTTATGGAGTGTGGTAATACGGTGTCTTTTAATATATGCATATATATAGTGTCAGCTGAAATTTAACAGTTAAAAAGGTTTTAAGAAAAATAAGAATAAAAATAACGTAAGAATATAAATAACGTGCATATAAAAAGACAATTATAAAAGGCAATTATAATGTTAATCAGAAATCTTAATGCTAAATAGGGGTTAATAAATAGTACCAGGCTAATCATAACAAACTTGGGAGAGCACATCATATCAGCAAAAATTATTCATACCGATAAAACTGGACTCATACACCGAATCAACCTTACACCTTCTGATCCAACTATGCCTTTCCGAATGATTGTATTTACCAGAACCGGTCTTTTCACATGGGCAGTTATACGTGGCTTTTTCTCGAGTGCGTACGTTTAAAAATATTTTTGTTTGTATTAAGGATTCGTACGGGCAAAAAGTTAACGATGATCATGTCATTACCTCTAATATTGTATTCAAAGAAGTATTATTAAAGCATTTAAACATATCGCTCCTTTATTGCAACATAGTCAGATCTCAAGAAATTAAAAATTTGTAGTTACTTAAGCAAAACTGCTCTTTTTGACCTTCTGTACATGTTGAAAAAATATCAGCTTTATATCCCAAGCTGAACCGAAGTTATAGCAAAAAGTGTTTGCGGCAATTAGATCATAGGACTTATGTCTTGAAAACTTAAATCGCATTTTGCCAAGTTCAAGTTTTTTTGAGATATGACTATGTTGCAATAAAGGAGCGATATGTATTTATGTATGTAAATATGTATGATCATATTATGATTTCTAATATTTTTATACTTTTAATAAATACTTTTCTATTAATTATTTTCATTTTATGTTACAAAAATGACAACTAACGGTGCGAAATATTCGCACGGGTCATCTAGTTCTTTATTATTCGCAAAATTCTGTCTGCCACTGTTTACAAGTTTATGTAAGCAACAACAATTGCTTTTATTTGGTATTCCTCTGTTTATACCCTTCGCTTAAACAATAACAATTAGTAGACAATTATTCGACGGATCTTTGTAATGGATATCATCAAATTACGATTACTCTCTTCAAACACACCGCATCTTCTCTCAAAATTGACTGGCCTTTTACTATATCAGTCACCTGCTTTGCCTTGCCTTTTATATGGCAAAGTAAACAGTCTGATGAATGTTCTTGAAGGCAAATGTTTGTGACTTCGACTTCTCGAAAACTCTTTAAATGTAAACATCGTTCTTTACATTCATTATTGTTGTTTGTGTCTTTTGTTTACTTGTTTACCATTTTTTATGTTGGTATTTGTTGTTATGTTGTTGTTATGAAGGAGTACGATAATTTGTAAACAGCTTCGTTTACTACATTCTTTTGCTTCTGTAACTTTTGTTTATAATTTTAATGTTACAAAACACCAGCATCTAGATTTTTCATTTTCGTAACAACATTTTATTTCCCTATAGCACCATATTTCAGACTATGTTAGAGCTATAGCACAAATTATTGTGCAAATAATTAAATTTTTCTTTTCCTTCCACTTGTTTCAAGTTAAAAAGCCGTGCAATGCATGGCCATTAGTCCTAAGTGTTGATAGAATAAAAAACTAAAAGAATTTTTTCCCCTACCCAATATATCAACATACTATGTACATACATTGTAGTCTTGGTTAAAATATTTCCTAGAATATAAAGGAAGGATAATTGCATTAAAATGCAATTACATGGGAGAGAGATGAGTATGGGAAACTGAATGAATTTGTATGAATGCGTGCATGAATGAATGAATGAATGAATAAAATAAACAACGAATGAAAAGAACATGCAAAAGGATAAAAGCTGCAATGAGTGGCAACAACACAACAGCAACTACAATAGAGTGACATGTTTTCCCAGGATATTAAATTGTTGTGCTCGTGCCCTAGCATGATGTGTAAGTTTCTTCCTTGCCATCTCCACTTCCATAAGGGAGAATTTCATGTGATATGGTTGTGATATGCTTGTGATATCAAAGTTCATGTTTGTTATTATTGTTATTGTTGTTGTTGTGTCATTGTTAATGTTATTTTGTGATATTTTCATTTATTGTTTCAAAATAGCTGTACGTACTCCTGTTTATCGTCATCATCAGAAGCATCATCATGTTCATCGCCATCGCCTATCACCATCACTATTGTTATCGTAGTAGAGTAGTAGCAGAAGATTGCAATTGTAATTGAATTGGTTTCTCTTCTGTTTCGGATTACCTTTTTGCCTGCATTGCATACACAGGCTTTTAATGAAATGAGTTTTGAAATGAAAATTGTTTCATCATCGGTTTTTCAATCATAAAAACTGTTGGGCAATTGACCAGGGTTTTTGTATTTTATATAGGCTGGCCTACTTTTTGTTTTGTTTGGCTTTTAGCCTAAAAAAAAAATTATGATGTACAGGTGAATACCAATAGGGATCATTGTTAGTGCATTTCGTTTACGTTGACAAAAACTTTTCATCGTATTGACAAATTGCAATCAACAACAGCAATAACAACAACTGCCATATGCACTCCAATATCGATTGTGATGGAAGGCAAAATTGTTTGGGTTTTTTTGAAGTGAAAAAGTATTTGAGTATTAAAAACATAATAATGGACATTGAATGCAAATTCTCTTTAACATTATCATCGTTTACAGGTGCAAATAGTTTTGTCGGAGATGTCGACTTGAATTTAAACAGAAAAAATTCGGAAAATTTTGTGAATTCACAAGAGATAACTTTAGAAAATTAAATAACGTCATGTAACGAAGATGTAGTGCTGCATCTTCTGTTGCAATATTGCATCATTGTTTATTTTATTTGTATCTATCAGTCGTTTATTTAGTTCGCTACAAACAAAGTTCTGAAAGATCCTCTGGAATTTTTATTAAAAAGTTCTTCCGGTGGTCTGTGCTGTGATATAGGTTAGAGGACGTGCACCTGTCGGTCAAGACAAGCACAACACCCGGAGGTCGAAATTGACCCATTGTGCTGTGATATATCACGGGTTTGATTTCCACCAGAAACGGTTCAAATGTGTCAAATCAAACAATTTCCCAATCACATTATTAGCAGAACTAGATTATTTACTCAGATTATGTATGTTTTCCATGAAAATCATATAAATTTTAGTATCTACAACACTGGGATTCTTAGGCACTCCAATTTATTAACGGAACGTATCTCACCAGTGGTGATTTGGTTATATTCCATTAATCTTCATAAAGTTATAGTGATGGATTGTACAGTGCTCGCACGCTAATGTTAACACCGCTTAATCAGAACATCTTTTTTGCGTCATTGACTGCTTTAAAAGATGAAAAAAAAAAGTAAAAAGCCTTATAATTGGAACCGAATTAAAATTCTGTGTTTATTAGTTGCAGGAATCCCCACTTTAGGTGTACATACAGTGGAACCCGGTTATAACGAACAGCGTGGGACCAGACAAAATAGTTCGTTATAGGCAAATTTCGTAATAAATGGGGTGAAGTCATAGAAGAAAATATAAAATACAAAGAATTTTTTTCAGTTATTTAAAACAAAAGTATTTTTTTTTATTAAAAACCAAAAATATGTGTTAATTCTTTTTATTTAGCAGCTGATTAAAGGTACTGAGTTATAATTTAATGCTGCCATATTAAATAAAAGCAAAGACTATTGCCACACTTCAAAGATTTTTCTGAGGGTTCTTTATAACGAAAGGTAAAATGTATGAAATTTAATTACTGGGACCATTTAAAGTAGTTCCTTTTAACCGAGAATTCGTTATAAACGAGTTCGTAATAAACGAAGTTTTTTGTATAAAAATTGTTATTAAAACGTTGAGACTTGAAAATATGTACGTAATAACCAAGAATTCAAAACCGAGTTCGTTACAAACGAGTTTGACTGTATATATAAGTATGTGTTAGTACAGCTGCTTGCATATTTATTCCTCATTTGTGATTTAGATACTGTGAAGAAACTTTGTGAAAATTAAATTTAAAAAAAAAAATTCATAAATAATGATTTTTGTCTAAAAGATGGTATAATTCTGTTTTAAATTTGTCGTCATTTGGAAATGTAAACAATTCGCAAAAGTGAACAACGCCAGTTATAATTGGTCCAACTGAGCTGTGCTCTTCGACGCCTTTGCCAATTGTGAACAATGTAAACAATAAGATTGACGTTCCCTGTAAATAGGAGATAAATCAGACATCGGACGTAAGACCTACAGAATGTTATAGAATGTACTCCGTACTGGATAAGTTTTAATGGGATAAAGTGTAATATTATGTCAGATGTAGCCTCTGAAACTTGATTAGTTTTAATTGGATAAACTATGGCATTATGCTGCATAATGCCTCTTCAAACAAACCACATAAAATAAGAATGGAAGTCTGAAAATTTTTCGACAAAGCTTTATCACAGAAATATGCATCTGTTATGGGACAATTTTGTTTGAATACAGAATTTATGGCTCATTTAGAGACTGATTTATTAAGAACGATTGGGGCTTTGCTGATATTCATAAATCACCTACAAGAACCTAAGTTAAGTTTAATGGGTGATTTTTAAGAGCTATAAGAACATTTTTCAAAAAAAAAACACATAAAATTCAGAAAAATGAATGAAATCTTTATTTGAATCGACATTTACGGTCCATATAATTTAATGTTTGAAGATTATTTCATGCAAATCTTAACCGCGACTGCGCCTCAAATAGACCATCCGCTTTGTCCAATTTTGACATACTCTTTCCAACATTTCGGCCGGTATCTCACGAATAAATGCTTCAATGTTGTCTTCCAATGCGTCAGTTGAAACGGGCTTGTCTGTATAGACATGAGCTTTAACATAAAATAAACAAAAAAAAGTGTAAAGACGTTAAATCGCACGATCTAGGCGGCCAATTGTCCGGCCTCGAACATGAAATTAAATGTTCACCGAATTCGCCTCTCAATAAAGCCATTGCTACGCGTGCTGTGTAGCATATAGTAACGTCTTGCTGAAACCACATGTCATGCAAGTCTTTTGAAAGGCTTCACACCTAACTTACTTACTTACTTAATTGGCCATAACAACCCGATTAACGGATTTCGGCCTGCCGCAACACATCCCTCCAGGCGCCTCTGCTTCTTGCGCGCTTACGCCAATTGGTCACACCAATCGATGACAGGGCTTCTTCGATTTGGTCCTTCCAACAGATACAAGGTCGTCCTCTTTGCCGACTTCCGCAGATCCCCGCATTAAACACTCGTCTCGCCGGAACATCCTCCTCCATTCGAACCACATGACCGAGCCAGCGTAGCCGCTGGATATTAATACGCTGTACAACGTCCATGTCGTTGAGGAGCTCATACAGCTCACTGTTAAATCTTACGTAGGACTTTTCTCTCGAATACTCTCAAGGCAGCTGCATCAGTTCTTAATAGTGTCATGCTTCTGCGCCATAGAGAAGCACGGGTAGGATGAGCGTCTTGCAGAATATTAGTTTCGGCTTGCGAGAGAGGTCTCTGCTACTCAATTGCCTATTGAGTTCACACCTAACTCCTTCCGCAAAATTTTGAGTAACAGAGGCCCAATACTGGCCGATATAGCTGCGACATTTTCTTCAGTTTGCACTCTACGTAAGCGTATTAGTGGTTTAATGTCCAACAATGTAAATCAGGTGCGAAATTTAGTCATAATAGCCCGAATAGCCACTTCAGTGGGTCGATTAAACTAGACCATAAAATGTAAAAAGCACGCGATAAACTTTCTTAACAGAGCACACATTTTAAAAATAAAATTCAATGAATTGCAAGCGTTGTTCGTTTGTAAGACGATTCAGGATTAAATTATAGACCAAACTGATGATTTTTGATAGTAAAACAAAACACGAAACGTGCGTAAGCTTTTTAACCCAGATGCCAAAAAGATAATAGCTAAAAAATAACCCCCGTTAGTAAGAAAAACCCTGACCTTTCCCCTCTTAGCTTCCTAGTCTAAGAAAAATTTAAAATTTAATTCCACGATAATTAATCGCTCTTCCCTACAATTACTATCCTCCCTTAACGATTACACGTTACCCTCATTTCAATTGTATTTATCTGCGTCACATCAATTGATAATTATTTTTAGGAAAAGTAATCAACAAAATATGTTTTTGAATTACACACGCTTAATCTCTTCGGTAAATTGAAACTCTTCTATCACAAATCAAATATTCTGTAATCCTTTAATCGTACACATTAAAAGGCCAACAACAATAAACAATTCAAAGTCAATTTGCAACAAATGAAATTGTGACCAACAATCAGCAAGCAGCAGCACTTGAATACAATGAACGATGAACAATGAAATGAAACCAGGAATAATAACAACAACAGCAACAACAACAGTAACTATTTGAAAAGAGCAAAACAATTGTCACAACGATTTGCGCTTTGTAACCTGATATCCGTGTAAACGCCTAACACCAACACTAACGCCCTTTTCATTTCCCAACCCATTCCATTCATCCCTTCTTCAATTAACCGAGGCTTTTTAAAAACATCACAAAGCAATTATTCAATAACGATAGCGATTCAATTCGTTTCCTTTTCGCTGTTCGTTGTTCGCAGTTCGTGTTTTATTCCCCTTCCTCTTGTGTTATTGCATTTGTTAATGGTTAAGAGGGTTGGTTTGTGTGTATCAAAAGGACAACTAAAAGGCAACTTGTTTATTATGATGTTGTCCACTTGTTACAACTTAACAGGCTTTATGTTAGCAGTAGTGGTGGTGGTGGTGGTGTTGGTGCCGCTATTGCAAGTTCATCAATTTGAAATGATGTTGTACGTTTGTCACATGAAACATGTCAATTTTTATTTGCTTTTTTCTTTCAAATTTTTTTTTGTTTGTTTCTGTTGCCTTTATTTCTCCTTTTTTTTTGTCTTTTGTTATCGTCCTTTGGGACTTTGTGTGCAGCATTGAGAACGAACGATGTGAACCTTTATCCTCGAATAAATGTTTTCACATTTGTTTTTATCATGTCGTAACATTGGTTGATTTTATTTGCAATTGCCGTTTCAATAGTGTCGTTTATTTTTACGATTTCACATTTGTCAACCCACTAACCAGCCCAGATCAGCTTACAAAAGAAATCTTTTCGTTTTTTAAAGCATCTCCACAATTTCTCTTCATTTTTTTCTTGATTCCTTTTATAAATATGGGGTCTCCTCCATTTAAATCTTTCAATTTGCTAAACCGATTTATGGCGCAATTGTTTACTGAATTTGCTAAATGGCTAGAGAGGGGGAGAGGGGCGTTTCATGGTTTCATTTACTTTTATTTGGATTTTATTTTTCCTCCAATTGTTTTGTTTTTTTTCTATCTTTCCTGAGTTCCAATTTGTTTGTATGAGCCTTTCTGTATGTTTGTGTTTGTGATTTGAACATGATTTTAATATTCATTTGGGAAAAATTCAAAGCTTCTCACCTTTTTCTTTCCTTTGTTATTTCAGGTTCTAAAATTTTGAAGTGAAAATGAAGAGAAGAAGACAAACTCAAATGAATAAATGTGTTGTAATAAATTAAAAAACAAGCAACAGCAACAACATAAACTGTTTAATTTTGTTAGTTGTAAGGCTAAAAGAGATGGTCTTAAATAAATTGTATAACCATAATACAGTGCATTACAAAAGTAGAATTTCTGTTCGGTTTAAATCAATTTGAATATCGAAAAAGGAATGTCCATTAGGCGTTCGAATTCATGTGAATTAAGATCTGCATTCGTTTTCACAACTGCTCCAGCTATACTAATGCCTTCCATGTCTCTGAACCCAGGATCAGCGTTACCGTTGAGCGACTAAAGTCGCAATTTGACACTTTTTCAGCGACCCCGCCACTTTTTGTGCCCCCTTACTAAAATGAACTAAATCTGACACTTTTCAAGATTTTGGAAAAAGTATTTTTTCTTTTATTTACATTAATAAGCCCGCAAATTTTTGACAGCTCAAACCATATCACAAGAGGCAAATTTTGACAGCCCAAACCTAATAACAAAAACAAATTGCCTGTGGTTTTTGTAGACGTTCGTTGTGTCGCTACTTTATTAATTTACTTTGAGCACTTGCTTATCTTTTGTAAACAGCACAAAAATTACAAAATATTGTAAACTAAAAATTGGTTGTTGCAGAAAACCCAGAATAAAGGATGTGAAAATGGACGAGTGAGTAGAATGATCCAAGATTAAAAATTTGTTATTAAATTTGAATTTTAGTCTAGACTAGACTATTGACTATAATTTAGACTAGACTACAGACTTGATTATATACTATACTATATACTAGACTATATATTACACTATAGTCTAGGCTATATACTAGACTATAGACTAGAGTATACTTTGGTTTCTGTGTTAACAATTTTCTGGTCTGTGTAAATTAATAAAAAAAAACTCAAAAACCACAAAGTTTGGTAAATACTTTAAAGCGTCTTTTAAAGACCTTTCACGCGGAACCAAATTTTTGTATATTTTCTTTGTAAGATATATGAAAATATCATGAAATATTCAAAAAGGATCTTTGATTCATCTCAGCATTGTTTTTTCGATTACTCTAAAATATAAATTAGGTTTGGAATTATAAATGTATAACTAATAGTAATAACTTTAAATGTTAGTTTTTTGTTAAAAAACAAAAGAGATCAGTCGTCATCTAGTCATGAAAGTCTTGTAGAATGCGAAAAGGAAATTATTTCATCATCGGATGAATCAGATCCTGTGAAGCGTAATTATTTGAAATGTATATACCTTATTAACTTCATATTTTTTTAATATATATTATATTTTTTGTTATATATATTTTTTTAATTTGTTACAAAATACTCAATTTTGTATAATTTTATATTATTATATAGTGGGTTAGCAAAAAAAAAGTTTTCATAAATTAAAAACCCCATTTTTTTATTTTTGAAATTTATATGTCCTAACGTTCATACATTTTAAAGCTAGAAATAAAACTGGCAAATAATTTAAAAAAAATTAAAACTTTTGTTTAGGCTTATTAATTTTTGGCTAAAAATTTGTTTGTATTATAAAAAATTGGAAAAATTATTAAAAAAAAATAAACTTATCATATGTTTGTTAATGTATATTACAAAATCCAATAAAAATTAATTTTTTTCTCTGTATTACTTCATTTTCTTTTCTTTTAAAAATGTTGCCCCTTTTTACTGCCAAAATACCCTTTTTGTGCGACTTTTTTTTCAAAAATCCCCTTTTTGTGCAACTTCTTAAAAATTTCCAGCGGTAACGCTGCCCAGGATTATGATTGGTTTAGACATTCTGTTGGTTTCTTACGAGGTGTAAAGCACTTTAAAGGCTAAGTTAAAACTATATTGGTTTACGACGATAATATTCTTACAGAATCACCGACTAGGGATTACGTACATATGTGGGGTGCCTGAAAAGTTATGCTTAAACGTCATTTTTATTCCAGTTTTGCATCCACTGCGAACTATTAGTCAGTTTTGTATGTGCCAATCTTGGTAATACGCTTTCAACGGTTGATCTGCAGCCAAAAACCTCCTCCAATACACGATGTTATTCGGTGAACGAAAAGCTTTCGAAGGTTACCTGTTTCGTCTATGTGAGTTTGAAGAGTTTTAGATACAAGGGACCATCTGTCAGCGAAAATTGGTACAGGGATTGTGTCACTTCAGACATAGATCTGTGTTCACAGGAAACCTCTAAGACAGGACATCTATGAATCGATATTATTGAGATAGTAGACGAGTTTAGCGAAAGCAGAATGATATGATGACAAACGGATGATAGAAAATAGATTCATGGTCATAGGAATTAGTACTTAAACTTGTATAGAGGGCAAGGTACATGCATGCATACATAATTGGTCAAAAAGGGTTGTAGTCAGAATTACGATCTGGCTTCTCTCTCTCTACTGATGTTGTGTGTCTTAATTTTTATGCATGACAGGCGGGAACTACAATTTAAAGTCGATTCCGAATGGCAATTTTTTTTTTTTTTTGAGAAACTTTCCATTTCAATATAATTTACTTTCATAGTTTTTGCCAGAAATCTGCTGAGAAGCAGTCGCCGTAGAAATATTTTTTTTTATATTTCGTTATTCATTTTATTTTTTCGTTTTGACGTCTGTCTAGGGTTCGAACCAGAGATCAGCAATGAGTATTCAAAAAGTTGAGTAAAATCGAATCATACTCATAATTTCTGGTACTTCTACGCATTCATACTTATTTTAATATCATGGATCCACTGCTTTTATTCAAAATTTGAAGTACTCGTCCTACTGACACTTAACAACACACCATGTATGATGTTGTTTGTTGATGTAGGCTCTCCATAACTCAACAGATATACACGAATCACAAAATAAGTTTGATTCGCGTACGAACACTAAAATACTCGCTAAAAGGTTCTATGTTTCTTCTGCTCTGTTTGTTTTGCTTATGTGTCTGTAGATGATTTTGATGATTGATTCGAGTACTAAATAAATCAAGGTAGTAGTGATTATGTACGAATGAATCAGAGTACATAGTTAATTTTCAATATTGTTGACTCACTCACGTATATTCAAAATTTTATGACTAGCGAAAAAACGATTCATTGCTAATCTCTGTTACATATGTAGGGCGTCCAAATGTCATTTTCATTACAGCTCCATTGTCTCCATATGTTTTTCATCTTTCTGAAATATCTGCTTCAGCATCGTTAACAAAGTCTGTCTAAAAATCGTTTGACGAACTGTTAGCCAGCATTGTACTTGCCATTCGATTTGTACATCTCGGCACTTAGGCTTTCAATGGTTGATCCTCCAATACACTATGTCATTCGGTGAATCTAACGTTAGGTTACGTTTATCGCCTATGTGAGTTTGGTGAGTTTTAGCCACAAGGGATTATCTGTCAGCGAAAATCGGTACAGGCATTGTATCACTTCAGATATAGATTGTAGTCGACCCTTAAATCGGAACTCTTTGAATCAGTATTACTAAGATAGTAATGCGGAATGATATGATAACGGATGATGTAAAGTATATTAGAAAAGTCATAGGAATTAGTACTCGAACATGTATAGAAGGGTAGAGAGCCTCCTTTAATCTATGTATATAAGAATGACTGGTTGTTTTGTGTGTATCTTAAAGAATCGTAAACTATGCATTTGATCATGTTGTGATCTTTAGCAAAGTTGTTGCACATGAGCCGGGGAAGGATTCTAAGTTGGTGTGACCAATTACCGACAGGTGGCGCCACTGAAAATTATTAAGAATTAATTAAATCGTTAACATTGCTTTTGATTATGTTATGATCTTTAGCAAAGTTGTTGCATATGAGCCGACGAAGGTTTCTAAGTTGGTGTGACAAACTTCCGACAGGTGATCGAATATTACTAAAAATGCATTTGATCATGTGTTGATCGGACAAGTATCAGAGACTTTAGGATTCATCATTTATGATTTTAATAACATTTAGTAAAACTTGTTCCCGTAAATTTTAGTTGGTGGCGTTGCAACGCACGCAGGCTGCAGCTAGTTTTCAATAAAAATTTAGTTGTCAATGTAGCATTTTTTATGCTGTACACTGTATTTTCTATTCTTACCAACAGAGTTTTGTATATTTCAAATACATTTTTCGTACTTTTTTTTAATACATCACACGGCTTATTTATACAAACGAAAAAAAAAAGGGAAAAGAAATGTTAGAGAAGTTGTGCAACATACAACATATAAAGTGATTTCTCATTTTCCCTTTTTGACATGCAACACGAGGCAATTGAATAAATTTCAATTATTCATAAACACTGTGTAGATTTGTATGCCCCGTTTAATGTGTAACACAATGAAACAACAATGAAAATGAGGATTTTTAATTTTAATTGCAACAGCAGCAAAAAAAAATAAATAAGGGAAGATTAATTACCTGAAACAGCAAAAACAACAACAACAGGAAACAATGTTAACAAATTTGCAAAAAACAAAGAAATAAAAAAAAAGTAAATTGTAAGCTGGCCACCCAACTCACACTTTAGTGTTGAAGACCAGCCGTCGTTTCGTTTTTGTTCTTTTTCTTGCATTTTTTTTGTTTTTTTTTTTTGGAAATGAAATAAAAATCTTCAAAAGAAAATTAAAACAATAAAAGAAAAATTGTTTGTTTGTTTGTTTGTTTGTTTTTTACCTTTTTATTGTTCACCCCTCGTCAAATTAATATTTTTTTTCTTCAGTTTCGTTTTGGTGTTATGGCTAGTGTTGTTGCTGTTATTGTTGTTGTTGTTGTTGTATAATTTAAGTGAATTCTCCAAATCACAAAATGAAAACGTCAAATTATATTATTGTTAAAAAGAAAACGAAAACGAAAAAAAAATGTCGAAAAAAAGGCAAGAAATAAAGATAAAAATTCCAAAATACCAAAGATCATACAAAAAGAGAGAAAGAAAATGACCCTTAAGTGTTATAGTGTTACTGAGATATGCCTGGTGCTGTTGTTGCTGCCCCCCTTGTGAAAAGTAAGGTTAAGTTTATATAGGGGTGCGGGGGGGTGTGTAGAGGTGTATCGCATTATAAATATTTCGTAAAAAATTTCCGTTTAACTGTGTGCTATTTTACCATGTAAAAATGTATTCATTTGACTGGCTGGCAAAAGGTCAAGTGGGAGTGACGGTAATCCTCTTCCTAAAGCATACAAAAGAAGATTTTCATTCATTTTTTATTATTCGCATTTTTCTTTTGTTCTTTCTTTCCTTCATTTATTTCATAAATATTTAAATATTTGAAGAATGTTTGTGTTGTAAACGGTCAATTGAGGATTTAAAATTAATTTCAATATTTTTAATCTCACTTCAAATTACATACTCCATAAATGCGAAGGAAAAGGGAGAGATTTGTCTTTTAAATTATTTAATTTCCATTTGCTTTTTTAAAGGGAATATTATCTATGGCCTAAGTGTTTGATGAATAGTTAATTATTGTATCGCGTCTTTTATTAAGACGTCGCTGTAGTCTAGAAGGTAGTGGGTTGGATTATTAGACATGACGCCTCTGTTCAAAACCCAAGTCAGATATCATAACGAAAGTATGAATAAAAATATTTCTTCGGCGATTTGCTCTCTCAGAATAAATTAAATTGCCATGAAAATTTCCTCAAGAAATCTGTGATTCGGAATCGACTTTAAACTGTAGGTTCCACCCCTAATGTAGAGAAGTTAACACCCACAACATGAGTTGTGTGAGAAACTAGATCGTAATTCTAACTAATGGGTTGTAAGGACCAATTATCAGCGTTGTCAACTCAGTGCTTTTAGCACTGTTTTTAGTGCTTTTTAAAACTTTCGACGCGGAAAATTTTCAAGTCAGTGCCTAGTGCTTTTTTAGTGCTTTTCTTTTCATGTCAGTGACACCAGATCAAAAATTTAAAAAATAAAGAAATCAATTTGTCCTTTTGGAAATTAAAAACCATTTTGGGCGAAGATATTTAATAATAATACTTTTTTACGTTGATACATTTTCGAAGGTAAAATCATTTACATTTTATACGTCTAAAAAAATTATGTTTAATGTATGTTAACTTTCACACATAAATACTTTCATTTACATGTAAAACTATAGTCTTAATAAATCGAATTAGTATATACATAGACTAAAAATTAGTCTATAAACTATTGTAAAAGTCTGTAGATTAGACTATAGGCTAGAGTAGACTAGACGATAGACGTTTGTATTAAATTGTGAATACGTACATTTTTTTACTGATTATATAAATTGGGGATGAAGTCGCCATAGTCTAATAGGTAGTGTGTTGGCTTCTTAGACGTAAAGCCATGGTTCGATCCCCATTTCTTTGGCGATTCAATCTGAGCAGATTTCGGGCTAAAAACTCTGAGAGTAAAGTAAATAAAAATTGCCATGAAAAGTTTCTCAAAAATCAGTCGTTCGAAATCGACTTGAAACTGTAACTATACCGTCACCCACGTATAAAATTAACGCACAAAAACACAAGTGGTGTGAGAAACTAGGTCAATAACCCAGACTGAAGGGTTGTAATGACCAATTATATACATATGCTGATAAAATTAAAATAAATATTATAATGTTTTAGTGCTTTTTTGTCAAAATTGCGCGTTTTTTTTAAAGAATTTGGTGCTTTTTGAAAGTTTATAGTTGACAACGCTGCCAATTATGTATGTATATATGTATATATGTACATCTTTTATTAAGAGCTTCATATATTTAAATTTTAAAAACTTTAAAACTTTAAACTTTTAACTTTAAAACTTTAAAAAGTTTGTGCTTGAAATTGCTATTGATGCCAATACTATATATGGAATGTAACACTGTTCAGAAGTTCGCCGAGCGCTTCTGAAATCGCCAACCCTCCATGACTCAGGCAGAATTTTACCGACGACATGGGGTATGTTGGCTTTGAGAACCGCTAAGGCCATTAGATTATGCATGTACACCTGCGGCTTCATAAAACTCCACAATAAAAAGTTGAACGGCGACTAGTTCCATGTGAGATGACCATGCCAGCAAATTGCTCATGCAAAATATTCGAAGAGACAGAAATACAACAAGAAAATACACAAATAACAATAATGAACCAACGATATTTAAATTTTATAGAGATTTCGAGGAAGCGAAGCCACGAACACTCGCCTTCTCCAGATTATTTACACTGCCATATAAAAGGCAAGGCAAAGCAGGCAAGTAAGCGAAGTTCAGTCAGTCTTGTGCGAAGACGTGGCGTGTTTGAAGATTGTAATCGAAGTTTGAAGATCTTCGTTAAAAAGATCAGTCGAACAATTGTCTAGCAATTGTTAGGTTAGGTTAGAGGACGTGTACTTGTCAATTCTGACAAGTACAGTACTCGGTGGTCGAATTGACCCATTGTACTACGTCCTAGCTTCTCACACCACTTATGTTGTGTGCGTTAATTTTATACATGAGTGGCGTCACCTACAGTTTAAAGTCGACTCCGAACGACACATTTTTGAGAAGCATTCCATGGCAATTTTTTACTCTCAGAGTTTTTGCCAGAAATCTGCTGAGAGGAAGTCACCGAAAAATTATTTTCAAATTTTCGTTTCGGGTCTTTCGTCTAATAAGCCAACACACTACCTACTAGATCACGGAGACCTCTAGCAATTGTTATTGTTGACGCAAAAAGTGTGAAGAGAGGAATAACAAACAAACCAATTGTTGTTGTTTACAGCAAGTTGTTAACAGTGGCACACAGAATTGTGGGAACACTATTTTTACCAAACTTAAGAAAAGCTTTCAAAAGTAGTTTCTGTGGTTATTAGGCCATATGAAGTGCATAAAATTTATTTTCTTTTCATGGCATTTAATAAAATTGTTCAATATTTTATTGTTAAAAATTACTTACAAATAATGAAAATATTGTCGAAAATGTGTTAAAAGTATGAATTAGTTTGCTTTTAAACTAAACTAAAATAAAATAAAATAGGACGGCAATATCTTCTAGTTTCCATGCTTTCATGGTTTTTTATTAAATTATGTTCGTTACAACGTTTCGAATATCCCATATTCCATGATAATAGGGGGTAACGAATAACCGAATCATTAACTTTAATTGCTCGTAAAACAAACAAACGCAACAAAAAACAACAGAAAAAAAATTGAAAATTTTCCTCATGTTGACAGCCTAATGAGTTTGTATTTCTGTATGACATTTATTAATGGTTATGACGACTATACAGTTGTTGTGTGTGTGTGTGTGTGTGTGTTTAACGATTATTTTATTTAACAAATAAACGTACAACAACAACAACAACAACACCAACATAGAGTTTACGTTAAAAAGAAAACGAAATAACCACGACATTAAATAGAATCATAACAATTAAATTTAAGTGGCAGACATTATGATTTCGTTACTCGACTGCCATATTTTGTTTACAAACAAAAAAAAAAATATTTTTAACGCTACTTACGTTGTCGTTGTTGTTGTTGTTACTGTTATTGTTGTTGTCAACATTTTTAAAATTTATTTTCAAAGCATATGACAGTTGATAGTGTCATTAGAGTATGGAGAAAACAAAAACAACAATATTAACAACTATAATGACAATAACAACAACAAAAACAAAATAAACTAACAAATTATAACTGTAATAAAACCATTCATTGTAGGTTGTGATAACTAAACAATACACTAAACACTCGATAAACGGCTGGGGATAAAGACTTTCTTTCCTTTATGCTCTTTCATTTTCTTTTTTTTGTGAACACTTTATAATCATATATATTATTTCTAAAGCACTTATTTTTGTCGGTTGCAAATATCTCCCATACCACCGCATCAAATTTAATGAATGATAATAAGATAGCTTATATATAACACTAATGGCGAAAAATAATTAGAAATTGAAAAATTAATATTTTCATTGATAAAAATTATACTTTATATAGAACTGTATGATAATACTATTGTCATTATGATTATATATGTTTTTGTTCAAGGTCGCTTAATAGTAATGCAGTTCTACATAATATAATATGTATTATAATCCATTCTGGCAATACCGGTATTTACTATAATGCCGTTTATTATTAAGTTAGTTATATACAATATGCATATTAAGTTGTAAAAAGCTGTTTTGGCAATACTTTGCAGTAGTTGTTAGATCAAGTGCGATAAACAGGGTCGTTTAAGTGTAATGCTATTCTACATAATAATATATAAAGTTGTAAAAGCCATTTTGGTAATGTCGATATTGTCATGACATTGTTTGTTGTATGAAGTGTAGTAATACGGGTTAATAAGTGGTACCAGGCTAATCGTAACAAACTTGGGAGGGCACATCATATCGGCAAAAATTATTCATACCGATAAATCTGTACTCATATCCCGAATCAACCTTACACCTTCTGATCCAACTGTGTCTATGCTATGACGATAAACAAAGCACAAGGTCAAACCCTTCAAAAGGTAGGATTGTATTTACCACAACAGGTCTTTTCACATGGGCAGTTATACGTGGCTTTTTCTCGAGTGCGGACGTTTAAAGATATTTTTGTTTGTATTAAGGATTCGAACGGGCAAAAATTAACGATAATCATGTCATTACCTCTAACATTGTATTCAAAGAAGTATTATAAAAGCATTTAAACATATGTATGTATGTATGTAAATATGTATGATGATATTATGATTTCTAATATTTTTATAATTTTAATAAAATTTCTATTAATTATTTTAATTTTATGTTACAAAAATGACAACTAACGGTGCGATATATATTTTTTATTATTATTCCTGTAAACGCTTCTTTATTAAGTTCTTTATTTGCAGGATTTATATGCACCAAGTATATCAGTCAGAGATCAGTAATGAATCGTTTTTTCGCTACTCATAAGCACTCATCAAATTTTGAATGTACTACGTGAGAGTCAACAATATTGAAATTTAATCTGTATCTGTAATCTGATTCATTCATTCATACTCACTACAACGTTCTTTACTATTTTAATAATACCGATTCAAAGAGTTCCTGTGTTAGGGGTCAACCACGATCTGTATTTGAAGTGATACAATACTTGTACCGATTTTCGATGACAAATAATCCCTTGTGGCTAAAACTCACCAAACTCACCTTCGAAAGCATTAGATTCACCGAATGACATAGTGAATTGGAGGACCAACCAATTAAAGTCTGATTACCTAGATGTAAGAATCGAATGGCAAGTACAATGCTGGCTAACAGTTCGCCAAACGATTTTTAGGCAAGTCTTTGTTGATGATGCTGAAGGAGAAATATTTTAGAAAGATGATTAACATATGAAGACAATGGAGCTGTAATGAAAATAACATTTAGGCACAATTTTGTAGACGCTTACATAAGTAACAGAGATTAGCAATAAATCGTTTTTTCGCTACTCATAAGCACTCATGAACTTTTGAATATCAGTGAGTAAGGCAACCATATTGAGTAAGGCAACCATATTGAGTAAGTCAACCATATCATACTCACTACAACGTCGATTTATATAGTTCAGGTTGCCATGAGTATGCGTACAAACGTTAACATTAAACTCATACCATTAGAAATATGTTTGATTCATACGCCTACTCATTTAACTTCATAACTTTAGAAAAATACTCTTATAATATTTATAAATGATTCGAAAGCAGAAAAAAGAAAAGCCAAAGACCTCAAGCAAAGCAAATACACAGTCATATAGTACGTATTTTCGTGTTCATACGCGATTCATACTTATTTTGAGATTCGTGTATATGTTGAGTTATGGATAGTCGGTACATCAACAACATCATACGTGTTGTGTTGTTAAGTATGAATATGACGAGTACTTGAAACTTTGAATATGAGTAGAGGAGGTTCCATGATATTAAAATAAGTATAAATGCGAGTATGAAGCGATTCTACATATATTTTCGAATACTCATTGCTGATCTCTGATCAGAGAATGATTGCCTGACCAATTATTATAATTATTGATCCACGTCGATTCCATTCTTTAGACGAATACCAGTTGCAGAACTAACTAAGAAATGATACAGAAAAGATTCCGGATATTAGAGAAGATCAAAATTTTTAATAATGATTTGGGCTTACATTATCCTTATTACTGCAAAGCACTCGTGTTTTAATTACATAAACAGCCTGTGACTTCTTGTCTAACTTTGTGAACGTGAACCATCACGTCACCTTGTGGTAACGGTCACAAAACAAAGCAATTTTAGAGACAATAATCGAAGTGAATGGATTACATCGACATCAGACATATGGAGTCCTGCTCACATACATAACATAATTGGTCATGACAACCCTTTTGTCTGGAATACGATTTAGAGAGGCATTCAAAGGCCTTTAGATCGAACCCATTTTAAGTAATTTAAAGTGCTGCGTTAAATGAGTACCTGGTGTAATTATTATTTTTCATGGTACTACACATTTTTAAAAGGGTAATTTTCATTCGTTTTTTTTTTTGTCTTCTTAATTTCCTTTTCATCGCACTTTTCACATGTGTGTACATACAAACGGTGAACACTTATTGGAGTATGTATTCCAAATTGCCGGGGGTTATATTTAGTATATCATACAGGCATTTACTTTGTCTGTGAATGTCCTCTCTATTGCTTTTTAACAGTGGAAAAGCAAAATGGTTGACAACTTTTCATTTTTTTGTTTTTGTAATGTAAGAGACCCCATGTTGTTTTTGTTCTAATCAGTCAGTCAGTCAGTCATTATTTGCTTTCAACGTTATTTATTTTAGCACAAAAATATTTTTTTTTAATTTTTTTTCATTTTAATTTTTATTTCAACCGTCAATTACAGGAAAATCAAAAGCTTTTTTCTCCGTGCACTTTACCATCCAATGGTTGAGTGATTTTTTCCAAAGTTTTTTTCCAGAGTTTTTTCATTACCCCCTACGTTAATGGATTTGTTGTTTTGTTCCCTCCATTAAAATAGAAAATTTAATTTAATTTTACAAATATTAAACAAATTAAATGTAATCGTTTTGCATATTTTTTCTTTCGAGAATTAAAATTGAAAATAAAATGAAAAAATTACAATAAAAACGATAAGAATGATTTATTATTCTCATAAAATTAAAGAAAAATACATTCATTTTGTATTATTGAAATCAAATTTGAATAAATTTTTTTTAATAAAATTGAAATAAAAGTTTCATAGAAAAAGTTATCGTGTCAGAAAAATATCCTTTCTTTAATAATAAATGACAGTTATGAGGACAGTCTTAAGGAAATATTGATGTGGACGATGTAGAAACCAATGTTCCATTTAAAATTCTTTGCTTTTTTAGGGGGTAAAATGTTTGAGAAAATGAAAGTTCGAATATCTTTTTTTAATTTTTCCTGTTTTACTCCTGGGAATAAGGCGTGATTCAAGCCTGTTCTCAGTTCAATTACTTAACAAGAATTTAAACGAGAGAATACCCTTCACAGTTCCGTAAAATCTTCTGTCTTAATCAGTGGAGTGAACTTATCCTCGCAAGCCTACCTGCATGCTCATTACTGTCAATTCCCACATAACCTAGAATTCATTCGAACCCACACTGATTATTCTTGATTATACAGTTTCCCACTATTTTCTAGTTTTCCTCTTAACAGTCCCTTAGGTAGATTATCTTGCTATATTCCTCCCTTTGTACTTCAACTCCAAGTTGAATTGAGCACATCTTCCAATTGGGAGATATCCAACTCACTCGCTCTCGCCCCACTAATTATTTTCGGTCCATCTGGAACGGAAATTTGTTACATTTTTTGAGGCCGCCGTGGTCTAGTAGGTAGTGTGTTAGCTTATTGGACGAAAGACCCGAGTTCGAATCTCAGGTCAGACATCAAAACGAAAATTTGAAAATAAATTTTTAGGTGACTTCCTCTCAGCAGATTTCTGGCAAAAACTCTGAGAGTAAAAAATTGCCATGGAATACTTCTCAAAAAATGTGTAGTTCGGAGTTGACTTTAAACTGTAGGTCCCGCCACTCATGTATAAAATTAACGCATACAACATAAGTGTTGTGAGAAGCTAGGACGTAGTACAATGGGTCCATTCGACCACCGAGTACTGTACTTGTCAGAATTGACAAGTACACGTCCTCTAACCTAACCTAACCTAACCTACATCGAGATACTTCCTGAAGAATCTGGATTATCGCAATCATAGATTCAATAACTTCGGTCGTCACTATCATATGCAAAGGGTGTCAATCCAGCAAAGCGCCCAACGCTGTTGTAAAAGAGGACATTTTCCGGTCACTGTATCTAATCCAATGCTAATGGTGTTGTTTTCAAATTCGTTCGCCTGCCCGAACAATGGTCCCATAGGTTACAACCAGTCTGACCATCAAAGTACGCTTAAAGTGTATAATTCAAGATGAAATTCTGCTTCTACGACTGTATAGGTTGAAGTGGTAGCTTTATCACCAAAAGCACATTTGAATATGCGTAGCTCGATGCAACGACCCAGTTCCACCAAACGGGGGAAGAAGTTTGTTAGCGCATGAGCTGCACATTTTCTACGACTCAATTATACTAAAATTATTCATCACATTTGCAAAGGAAGGATTGAACTATGATTGAAGGAATATGAAAGACAAATCAATGACGCCGAAATGTTATCGCCAAATCCACTACAAATATTGTTTGCTTGTATATCGCTAAACTTTAAAATTATAAACAGAAACTACAGACACAAAACAATACAGTAAATAAACCTGTTTACAGGTTATCGTACTGCCTAATATAACAACAAACATCAGCATACAAAAAAATGATAAACAAAAATATAACAACAACACTACAATAATAAATGTAAACAACGATGTTTACATTAATAAGACTTCGAGAAGACGAAGTCATGAATACTCGCCGTCACGAACATTAAACAGACTGTTTACTTTGTCATATAAAAAGCAAGGTAAAGCAAGCGACTGAATTAGTGAAGTTCATAAGTGTTTGTGGAGAGAGTTATCGTGGTCCGTGATCTCCGATGGAAAGTTCTACCAAACAATTGTTTAGTAATTGTTATTGTTTATTCAAAGGGTGTAAACAGACATCAAGTTGTGAACAGTGACACACAGAATTCTGCGAATAATAAAGAATCTTAATTAAAAGTAAACACAAATTTATTTTTTACTTTATTTTCAATTTATGAGCTCATATTTTAAACGTTTTTAAAAAAGTAGAAACTAGGGATGCCAATCGGGAAATCCCGAATCTCGAAATCCCGGGATTTTCGGGATTCACGAAATTCCGAATCCCGGGATTTTTAAAAACTTGTCCCGGGATTTTTCGGGATTTTCGGGATTGTGAATTCATAGGTATTTTAACCCTACAAATGTCCTGAAAAAACATGATGAAAAAAACCCTACTTCCAATGATTAAAATTATTTGATGGCATCGAAGGATGCAAAAGCCCTATAAAACGAATTAAAAGAGTAACTGTTTTAGATACTCAACTATCCAAAGAAAAGATTTATTTACATCAGGAGGTGGTAGAAGTGAATATTTATAAGCTGCATGCAGCCATCTTGGAACTATTTTACCAACAAATGTTGATTGCGAGAAGTGCTTTTCAACGGTAGGGTATGTTGACAACAAAATTCGTTCAAGCCTATCAGATCACATGATTGATGCTTTAATCTTTTTGTTGGAATCCAAATAATTTTCTTAAAACTAATGCATTTGCTGATTTATGAATAATTTTTATTTTTGTTAATTTACGCTTTTTCGCTACTTTTTGTCTTGTATATAATTTTGATTTATGTACATAATTGGAATACAAATGATTTTGTTAACGAAATGTTTTTAATATTAAGAGAAAATCGCGATTTTTCCCGTGATTTTTCGGTATTTTTCGATCCCGAATTATCCCGAAATATCCCGGGATTTTTAAAAATCGATCCCGTTTGACATCCCTAGTAGAAACGTAACAATATCGGCATATGGAAACGAGGTTATACAGTACATATGAGCAAGTTTCATTTTAAAATACATTTTCGAAAAGCAAACTCAAACTCGAAAGACTAAGTATTTTGAATCGATTGCACCTTCTCCTCAACATTCAATTTAAAAATATGTTCTGTTTATAAATGAAATTTCATGTCCATCAAACCTTCAAACCTTAAGCACATGTGTCCAGAATTTCATCCTTCAAACCATATTCCTTGAATTCTCTCAACTACACCGCATGCAATTAAACTGTGTTGTGTTCTTGACCACCTCCTTAGTTGTTTTCAAAGGAACTATTTTTATCCTGACTTGTTTATTTCTTTTCGGTTAAAAAAGTTCACAAACAAAATTATTCACTTTTAATTTTCATTTTTCCTCATCACTTGACAGCAGCAGCAGCAGCTTGAAAAAAGAAATCCAAAAATAAAAATAATCAAAAAGGAAATAAAAGAGGTTTTTTTTTTAACACAAGTCTTCTTTATGTCCGTTCGTTCCTTTTGAATCACAAGCTTAAGTCCTATGAACATGAAAAACTTAATTTTTACTTGATTGGCAGCACACATGGACATGCATATCTCGATACCCACCAGATCTGTTTTACTCTTTTGCTTTCTCCTTCTCGTTTTCTTTGTCTTTTCAGTTTTCATTAAAAGGACATGTTTGTACATATGTACGTATGCATACATACATGTATGTTGGATTGTACATCCAATAGATTAGTTTTACATGAAACTGTCCACAAGTTTGGTCAATAATCAATCAAATATATTGATAAAGACGGATGTGGTTTCCTTTTTTCTTGGATTTTTTTCCTTTCTTCTTCGTAAAAGAGTGGTAAGGGTCGGGGGGTGAAAGGTAGGTTGTCAATATAGATTAAGGAACATTTAAGGATACATTAACAATAATTAAAAAAAATAATTTCTGGATAATAAAGGTAATACAACCTAGAGACATGGAAGTTTTTTTTTTGCCCAATTGTCAGATTAATTGGAATTTTTGAAACCGAAAGAGATGACAAATTTTGTTTAAATATTGAAATTATATGGAGTTTCACTACTTTTACAATATTTAGGTGATCACATTGTTACATTTATTTACCTTTTAAAAACCTTTAAAATATGAGTTCGTAGATTGCAAATAAAATAAAAATAGCTTTGTGTATAATTTTAATTAGAATTCTTTATTATTCGCACAATTCTGTATGCTACTGTTTACAACTTTATGTAAACAACAACAATTGCTTTGTTTGTTATTTCTCCGTTTATACTTTTTGCATAAACAATAACAATTCCTAAAGAGTTATTCGACAGACCTTTGTAACGGAGATCTTCAAACCACGATTACTCTCTTCAAACACACCGCGTCTTTACACAAGACTGACTGCACTTCGCTAACTCATTGAATGCTATGCATTGTTTTTAAATTGCAGAAAAAACAGTCTGATGAATGTTTTTGAAGGCAAACATTCATGACTTCGCCTTATCGAAATCTCTATAAATGTAAACATCGTTGTTTACATTTATTTTTGTAGTGTTTTTTGTCTATTTTTGTTTACACCTTTACCAATTTTGTATGCTGGTGTTTGTTAATATATTAAGCAGCTCGATAATTTGTAAACAGGTTTGTTTACTGCATTGTTTTGTTTTTGTAGCCTTTGTTTATAATTTTAATGTTAAGCGATGTAAAAGCAAAACGCCAATATATAAATTTTTCCATTTTCGTAGCATTTATTGCTTATGTAATTTGAGTTCCAAAAATATTAATTTTCTCGAATATACTTTCTGGACATATGTATGTTCGGATACAACAACTTATCAATCATTCTAATGCCATGAAGCCTGGCCTTTATAGTTTGCATGTATAATTGATCGTCAGGTCATTACAACCCTTTTTCTCAAACCACTAATGTTAAGTATTTATTTTATCTATAGGAGGCCGGACCCAACAGTTTAATATCTACTTCAAATGACAGATTTTTTGAGAAACTTTTCATAGCAGTTTTATTTACCCTCAGAGTTTTTGCCAGAAATCTCCTGAGAAGTCGCCGAAGTATATTTTTTTTCATATTTTTGTTTTGATGTCTGGGTTTGAATCTGGGGTTTGAATCTGGGCCTTATCTCCAATAAACCAACACACTGCCTGCTAGACCAAGGCGACTTCAGTTTAATATTTAATATTTTTGATACTGACGTAATTTGAGTTTCATAAACTTTAATTCCTCTGGCATACTTTGTGGATATATTTTCAGACTTATCGGCTTAGCCGTCCTTTGGCCTGGCTCTTTTAGTTTAGTTGCAGATGTTGGCCGATCAGATTATTTAAATGTGTGCTCAAGAACTTAAAACAATTTCTTAAAACAATCGATCTGCAAAGTCCCTCATATGATTTGAAAAGTGTAGCCTACGGATGTCAGTATATTTTAAAGTATTTCAGAAACTTCTTTAACTTGGTAAAAAAAATGTCTTTTCAAAAATATGTGGAAAGAACTCTGATTTATTTTCTCAGAATTTGTGCTTGAAGAATGACGCAGGATATTTATTGAGGCGATCTAAGACTACTTAAAGCCTTTGCAACCATATTCTACCGAAGTTACGATAACTACTCCCATTAGTCCATTCAATTTTATCCGAATACGATTGTGGCTCCAACTTATAACATTCTAAATGAGTATTCAAGAAGATCAGTAGTATCGACTCATACTCTTAATTTGTGATACTTATAAGCATTCATACTTCTTTTGATATCATGGAACCTCTTCTACTCATTTTCAAAGTTTAAAGTACTCAACGTATTCATACTTAACAACACAACACGTATGATGTTGTTGGTTGCGACTCTCTACAACTCATTACATCTACACGAATCACAAAATAAGTATGATTCGCGTACGAACTCTAAAATACTCAATAAATGGTTGTGTGTTCGCTCTGCTTGCTACTCTGACTTTTCTGCAACAATAACTAAGACTGTAGATTTTGGTGAAGGATTCGAGCCACACGTATCATTTCTAAGTATTATAAGTAGTTATCTAAGCTAGTGAACCTTAGCTAGGCTTATGAATTAAACGTATTTCGAATGGTATGAGTTTGATATCAGCGTTGTACGCATACTCATTGCATAGTGTGCTTATAAATCAATATTGCAGTGAGCATGAATGACTACGTAGGTAAATTTCAATATTGTTGACTGACTCACTTATGTTGAAAATTTCATGAGTGCTTATGAGAAGCGGAAAAAACGATTCATTGCTGATCTCTAATTGCGTTACGGTTGTCTAGTAATAGTGAACCCAAAATAAAAGTCTGTCAAAAGGAATAAAATTCTATGAGACTCTAATCCTATTTGTTTATTATAAGAGGGAGATAATATGTTAAACAAAGGCCTAAAATTTAGAAATTTATTTTTGATAGTATTGAGACAACTGCAATAGTTATGGGAATTCCTTTGTATTACTACGCTAAGCATACATAAATCTATTATGTTTAAAATAACAGCAACAACAATTAATTTTTAACCTTTTCTTAAGCAGGTTTAAATAGGCCTTTAATTAGAAGACCATATGGCGTGATCAGCGGCAGCGGAAGAAATCATTTGAAACGTTGATAACGAGTGTTAAACACTGTAATTACAGTGAGAATTTCCTGTTGTTCAATTAAAAAATCTTTTTCTTTAACTAAAAATAGTTTGTTTAGAAACAAAGATTTAATTTAGAAAAATTAAATTGAAAAACAAATCTGTTTAAAGTAGCTGCTGATAGTTTAAGGTGGGGTCGTATTTTCTATATCTTTGATAGCGTGTTTCTTTTGCTTTTGAAGCAATTTGTATGTGATGACAAAACGTGGGAATTTTTTGTGCCTTTTCAAATAAAAATGCCAATTTTGTTTGAATTTCTTCATTTTTTTTTCTCAAAGTAAGTAATTTTCTATATTTTTTGTATTTGTTTTCCTTTTAAATTTAAAATTTTAAGCATTTTTTTCAATGTTGAATTTTTTTTTCTTTAAATTACAAGCGAAATTATAAAGTTATTGTAATAATTTTTAAAATTTAGTTTTTTTAGGATTTTTTTTTGTCTTTAAATAAATGACTTACTTGTTTTTAAAAATCTTTAAATACTAATCGTATAATGGTTTAGTTTTTTTTTTTGCTTGCTTTTAATATTAATTTTATAATTATTTAAAGGTATTTAATATTCATTTTTTTTCTATTTTTTATAAAAACAGGCTTATTTATAAAGAATATTTCGGATTAAAAAAAATAATGCCGCCGGCTTTTATAATTTATTTTCTTCCACTTTATGAAATAAGATTTATTTTCGAAAGCCTTGTCGAATCAAACATATGAAATACACCCAACTAATGATATATGTAGTGCATGTTGTGAGTTTTGTGGAGTAGAATTCAAAAATATCTTTTCAAAATTTCTTGAACCCTTTAAACTTGTTTTTTCGGACTTTACGCACAAATTTATCGATTACACAAACATTTCTGAACCAATGTGTCAAATTTAAGCTTTCATAAAAACAGAAGGGATGGTCCTTTAAAACGATATAGATATACAGTAGCGAGCACAAAAAATGCAACACTGTGCCATATGATCTTTAATAAGATCTGTTTCAAAATAACGGTAACTAATTTATCTATTTTCTTTTGCTGTTAATTCTTTCAATTATAAGTTTTCAAAGTAACCACAGTTTATTCCAAATTCTGCTTTAGAAAGTTAAATATTTTTGAATTAGTGAAAAAAGTGCAAATTTTTAGCGAGCAAAAAAAATGCAACATAATAAAAAAATAGTTAAAGTAAGTTATTTATTTAATTATAATTGAAAATTTCTTAAATAAGTTATACAACATGTGTTTTTTAATAGAAGCAGCTCTCAGCTGACAGCAAAACTGCAATTATTAAAGCCTTAGAAGAAGGAAAATCCATGCGTGAAGTTGGACACCTCTTTGGTGTAAATCAATCAACCGTATGTCGGATTAAATCTCGATTTTCCTTGAGAAATAGTGTGGAAAGGAAACCAGGTAGTGGTAATCCTCGAAAAACTACCTCTCGCCAAGACCGCCAGATGATTGCACTGGTTAAAAAAGATCCACGAAAGACCGCAGTGGACGTTGCTAATTTCGCAAATGAGCAAATGGGAGTCTCTATAGGCGTTCACACTGTTCGCCGTAGGTTGAAAGAGGCTAATTTGCATGCGAGACGACCCGCAAAGAAACCTCTCATCAGTGCAATCAATAAAAAGAAGCGCCTGGAATTTGCAAAACGTTACAAGGATTGGTCAAATGAACAATGGGCTAAAGTCTTGTGGAGCGATGAAAGCAAATTTAATTTGTTTGGCTCCGATGGGATAAATTTTGTTCGAAGACCGTCTGGACAGAGATATTCTCCAAGATATCAACTTCCAACCGTAAAACATGGCGGTGGATCAATAATGGTGTGGGGTAAGGAACGATATGTTTAAAAAAAATTATTGATTTTACGTCACGTATTTACAGGTGCGTTTTCCCGTGATGGGAAAAATGGACGCCAAGAAGTACTGTGAAATCCTTGGAGAACACAAGCTTCCTCATCTGCGGGAAAAAAATGCCTCCTGGTAGCATATTCCAACAGGATAACGATCCAAAGCACTCAAGTCGCTTAGCTCGAAACTTTTTAAGCGACAATGATGTCAATGTTTTGGATTGGCCATCACAGTCTCCCGATCTAAACCCCATAGAAAATCTATGGGAGCTATTAGATCGGGAAGTTAAGAGGAAACATCCGTCAAATAAGGGGCAATTAGAAGAAATTTTGAAAAGTGAATGGGAGAAAATATCCATTAACACATTAATAGCTTTAGTCGACTCTATGCCTTCTAGGTTGCAAGAAGTCATAAAAAATAAGGGCTACGCCACTAAATATTAATTTTAAGCTTTTTTTTTGTAAGAATTACTATTTAATTTAAATAAACACATTAAAATTTATGCTGTTGCATTTTTATTGCTCCCATGAAATTCGCACTCTTTTTAATAAATGACAAAATAATATATCATTAATTAAAAATATTTACATAATGTTATTGATAATAGGTATCTACAACTGTAGGGATTGATAACCCAAAGAAATATTTTGAACTGGTCACCATTTTTTTAAAATTATCGCACTTAAAGATAATTTTTCCCAACGTTGCATTTTTTGTGCTCGCTACTGTATATATTATTTGACACAGTATTCTATAAGATTTGATGGGGTAAACTTGACAAATGCGAATTCTTTTCATATTTTTTCAAGTTTCTCCATTCATAGTAGTAAACTTTAATTAAAAAATATAAAATAAATAGTAACACCTTAAACTATATTCTCTTGTGAAGAGTTTGACACCTCGTTTGATCAAATCGAACAAAAATTACCGAAGTTATTAATTTTTTAAGAGTATAACAGTTGTGTTATATTTTTCATATATGTCACCTTATCAAATGAACTTTCAGTTCAAAAGTTTTCAGAATTTTTGATGGATCTTGGTTGTTTGTTGGAATAATTGTCAATTTAGGCAATGATTACGCAAAGATAAATAATACTATTTACCAAAAACACGTGAAATTGACAGATTTTGCGATAAACAATCCATCAAAAAATATAACACGATTTAAATAACAATCACTGTAGTTTTTGTCCGATTTTATCAAGCGAAGTGTCAAACTCTTCACAAGATAATGCACTTTCAGAATAGATTTAATATTCTATAAAGTTTGATGAGGTAAAGTTGGTAAATGTGAATTTTTTCATATTTTTTAAAGTTTGTCAATTCATAGTAGTAAATTTTAATTAAAAAATATTAAATAAGTTGGGAAATTCCGAAACTTTATTCTGTTGTGAAGAGATTAACACTTCGTTTGATAAAATCGGACAAAATTTCTTAAATTTTTGAACTCAAAGTTCATTTGATAAGGTAACATACATATATAAAAAATATAACACGACTGTTAGACTGTTTAAATAATAAGTACTGTAATTTTTGTTCGATTTGATCAAACGAAGTGTCAAACTCTTCACAAGATAATGCACTTTCAGAATGTTATCACTTATTTTATATTTTTTAATTTAATTTGGCAATTAAGAATGAATAAACTTGAAAAAATAAGAAGAAAATCACTTTTATCAAGTTTACCCGATGAAAACTCATATTATGTAAGTTTGAACAAAATGTTCAGGTATATCGTTTTAAAGGCCTATCTCTTCCCTTTTCAAAAAACTTTGGATTTTGAAAATAGGTTAACAAAAATGTTTGGGTAATTAACAATTTTGTGTAAAAAGATTCAAAATACGGTTTTTGTC
Source organism: Sarcophaga peregrina (assembly GCA_014635995.1). Lineage (NCBI taxonomy): Eukaryota > Metazoa > Arthropoda > Insecta > Diptera > Sarcophagidae > Sarcophaga > Sarcophaga peregrina. The sequence continues at coordinate 5,795,752 of CM025789.1, forward strand.
AAATAAAACATGTTTGGAGGGTTCGAGAACACATGTTGAGTTCTACTCAACAAAACTCAGAACCTACGTTATGTCATTAAGTGGGTGTATTTTGCCTGTTGCACCGTGTAATGTTTTGTTTTCAAATTTTCTTTTTTTTAAATCAAAAATATTTATTATAAATAAATCTGTCTTTAATTTATTTTTTTTTAATTATAATTTAAGTGCATTGCTATTGATTATCTTTTCTTTTGTATTTGTTTATTATTATTTAACTATTGCTTTTATTGTAGTTGTTGTTTTTTTTTTCTTTTTTTTTGTTAATTATCTCTTAATTTAATTCACTTATTTACGATTTTTACTGTTAAAAATTAATCTTAAAACTTATAATTACAACTTAAACGGATTAAAACTTTTTTACGCTGCTTTCTAACTATTTACACTAATTTTCTTCTTTTTTTTTCCTTTACTTCATTTCATTTTAAGTACTTTTCAGAATCTTCATTGTTATTTTAGCCACCACTGTAACTAAATTCAATTTTAATTTTTTTTTTAAATTTATTTACAATTTTTTTTTTCATTTATCACATGTGATTTTAAGTGTTTTTTGTTTTTGAAATTAACATCCTGCCGCATGCGACGCCTCTGCCCATGGTTGTAGGCCATGTAATGCTGCCAGTGGCGCTCCATTTACGGTTTGTGTCGTTAGAGGTGCAGCAGGTGGTGGCGGTGCAAAACCTTTACTTATGGCCTCGGCTTGTAGTGACAACATTAAACGATTGGCAGCCTGACGTTCGGCTTCACGTTCCTCAGCAGTTTGTCGTCTGAAAATAATACAGAGGGCAAGTAAAAATATTAGCATTGAATAATAAAGTTTAAAATTATATTGTACTGGTGTTTTACTTTTACATCGCTTAACGTTAAAATTATAAATAAAAACTACAACACAACAAAAACAATGCAGTAAACGAACCTGTTTACAAATTATCGTACTGCTTTATATAACAACAAACACCGGCATAAAAAATGGTAAACATACATACATACATAATTGGCCATTACAACCCTTCAGTCAGGATTACGACCTAGCTTCTCACACCACTTATGTTGTGTGCGTTAATTTTTATACATGAGTGGCGGGACCTACAGTTTAAAGTCGACTCCGAACGACAGACTTTTGAGAAGCTTTTCATGGCAATTTTTACTCTCAGAGTCTTTTGCCGGAAATCGGCTGAGAGGAAGTCACCGAAGAAATATTTTTCGTTTTGATGTCTGACCTGGGAATCGAACCCGGGCCTTTTGTCTAATAAGCCAACACACTATCCACTAGACCACGGCGACTTCATGGTAAACAAATAAATAAGAATACAAAAATACAACAACAACACTACAAGAATATATGTAAACCACAATGTTTACATCTATAAAGATTTCGAGAAAGCGAAGTCACAAACATTCGCCTTCAAGAACATTTATCAGTCAGTCTTGTGTGAAGAGATTAATTGCTGTTTGAAGTTCTCCGTTATAAAAATCTGTTGAATAATTACCTAGTAATTGTTACTGTTTATGCAGAGGATATAAACGGAGGAATAACAAACAAAGCAATTGTTGTTGTATACATCAAGTTGTGAACAGTGGCACACAGAATTGTGCGAATAATAAATTATCTTAATTAAAATTTAACACAAATTCATTGTTATTTTAATTTCAATCTACGAGTTCATATTTTATGCGTTGAGCGCCCTGGTAGTCTAGTGGGTAGTGTGCTAGACTATTAGCGTGAGGGTCGTGGGTTCGATTCCCACCAGAGGCTCTGGTTTGTGACACTACACCGGGCATATGGTCGAAGTTACTCAGCTCGTACATGATTATAATATAATTTGTAATTGTATTGTAATTCTTAAATAAATAAAATAGTAAAAAAAATAAATATTTTATGCGGTTTTAAAAGGTTAAAACGTAACAACGTATGTATTTTTTAATATTTCTATTCCTACATTTTTTGAACACTTTCAAATAAAATATTTCAATTAACTGCCAAGACTTTTCATGCATTTTTCATTCCATTTTTTTGGTTCAATTATCTGCACATTGAATGTTTTATTGTCTATCTATACGTCCGTACGTCCGTTTGTAAGCCCCGCTCTACTCTGCTGTGCATTCGTACAAATATTTTCTTTAATTATTTAATCAAAATGTTCGACATGAATTATTGCGTGTGAATGGATAACAAACTTCCCAAAAATGAAAACTAAATTCTACACACAGTAATACTCCCAAAATTGTTGAATAAAAAAATTTTGTTAAAAACAGAAATAAAAACTTAAGCGAATGCTGAGAAGAAAAACGAAAATAAAAAATGAAAATTGAAAATTCCACAAAAAAGAAAAAAACAGTTACAAAATGTAATAGACTACACGGAAGGAACACTAAAGAGTAGTAAAGAGAGTGAGAGGGTGGTGGAATGTTTATAGAAAATGAATAAATAACAGGAAAAAAATTTGGCATAAATGGGGTCATAAATTTTAAAAGTACGAGAAAAACGTATTGCAAATAGAAACAATTGGAAAAACAAAAGAAATAAAAGAGAAGATAAAAAATATTTATTTCCACAAAGAGAACAATTTTACATTTTAAAAACATTTAAAATATGAACTCGTAGATTGCAAATAAAATAAAAAAAATAAATTTCTATTTAGTTTTAATTAAAATTCCTTATTATTCGCACAATTCTGGGTGCTACTGTTCACAACTTAACGTAAACAACAACAATTCCTTTGTTTGGTATTCCTCTGTTTATACTCTTTGCTTAAATAATAACAATTACTAAACAATTATTGGATAGATCTGTGTAATGGAGATTTTCAAACCACGATTATTCTCTTCAAACGCATCGCGTCTTTACACAAGACTGACTGTATTTCACTAACTCCAACACTCGATTTGCCTTGCCTTTTATAAGGCAGAGTAAACAGCCTGATGTATGATCTTGAAGGCAAACGTTCATGACTTTGCCTTCTTGAAATCCCTATAAATATAAACATCGCTGTTTTAATTTATTCATGCTGGTGTTTGTTGTTGTATTTTTGTTTACTTGTTTACCTTTTTTAATGCTGGTGTTTGTTACTGTATTTTTGTTTACTTGTTTACCATTTTTTATGCTGGTGATCGTTGTTGTATTTTTGTTTACTATTTTTTTTATGCTAGTGTTTCTCGTTATATTACGCGGTGCGATAATTTGTAAACAAGTTCATTGTTTTGTTTTTGTAGCTCTTATATATAATTTTAATATTAAGCAATGTAAAAGCAAATATTTCTTTTTCGTAAGAATATACAAAAACACATCGGATCAAACAAAAATATTTGGTTTTTAAAAATTTTATTAAAACCCTTAAAATTAATTGCCATTTAAATTAAAATCCTTAATGGTGTGTGCATATATGAGAAAATCTTTTGAATTTCATTAAAAAAGGTTTTTCCTGTTTCCCATAATTTTAAATTTCTTTAAAATATCGTCCTTTTTAATGTTTATTTGCAAATAAATTTAAACTGAAGACATTAATTTACTAACAGCTTATAAGTGATGCCATTAAAAAGGTCACTCATCTTCTTAAGAAAACTTTTTCCAAAGAAACCATTTTAATAATAAATTTTCCTTTTCTAAAGTGATTTCCTTAGCACAGATGCTACTGCTGTTCTAACAAGAAGAAACAGGAGACAGTGTTTGAGTTTTTACCTTTTAAATACCGTAGATGGTAATTAAACTGATTTTCTTTTAGTAAAAAGCCTCAAAGGACTTAAAAGAGGCTTTCTTCCTTTTTTCTTGGTAAATACTTGAGGGATTTTTAGACGATATATGGGAAGATTTCACCTGTTAGTTTAAAGCCAGTGCAGAAGTTATTATCTACCCTTGTTGTGAAAGTCTCAAGAGAAAAAGTATTCAAAGAAATTTAAGAGGATGCGACAAAGGTTTCTTTTTAGTTTTCTTTTTGTTCCAGATAGTAAATACTTTCTAGTAGAAGGGAATTTTTGTAGTTTTGCTTTGCGGTAGAAATGTTAGTTTCAGACTGTGGCTTAAAATATAGTTTATATTTTAGCAGATTGATTAAAAAGTACATAAGTCAAGTCTATGGTCACAGGAGATACTTGTATTAGACTCCATTAAACTGTCAGGCATTTTGTTTTAAAAGAATATTGATTTATTGGCGTAAACTTGAGATTTTTTTATAACTCCACAAAATAAGGTCTACAGAAGTTACATCAAAACCGTTTTAAGACCAATTTAAGTCCTTTCTTCCAACGATTAATTTTTCCAACGAACGTGTTAAATATGTATACAAAGCAATGAATCGTTTTTCGCTACTCATAAGCACTCATGAAATTTTGAATATAAGTGACTAAGTCAACAATATTGAAACTTAACTATACACTCTGATGCATTCATACTCGCTACAATGTTGATTTATAAGTACAGGTTGCAATGAGTATGCATACAACGTTGACATCAAACTCATAGCATTCGAAATATGTTTGATTCATAAGCCTACTCATTTAGACTCACAACTTTAGAAAAACACTCGTGTGACTCGAATCATTTATCAAAATTTACAATGTAAATTATACAGTCTGAGTTATTGTTGCGTTTACAACAAAAGAAAAGAGACAAACAAGCAAAAACGACAGAGCAGCAAGCACAGCAAACAAGCAACCTTCTAGTAAGTATTTTAGTGTTCGTACGCGATTCATACTTATTCGTGTATATACACAGAAAAAATTATTGCCAGTTTTGTTTCTATTAAATGGATAATTGTTAAAAATTTTAATTTTGAGTAATTTTTTATTTGATTCGATTAATTTTTTTATTAATATCGTCGATTTTTTCGAACAGTGCTATCAATATGTTAAAAAAATAAAAACGGAAAAAATCCAAATAATTTTTCAATGTTAAACACATGTTAATGTTTAAGCTGTTTTTAAAAGTGCATAAAGCGCTACCAAACAACATTTACATTTTGGAAAATGTAACCAATTAAAATAGTTAAATAATTTATTACTCAATTCAACAAATATTTTTGTTGACTTGAAAAGGTTTTTTTGCTGTTTTGGAAAACAAGATGCAGCATGATGGATAAAAAAACGATCAGTATGTGTCAGTGTTGTTGTGAAGTCATTTTAATGCAGTGAAACAAGCAAATAATTGTCATTAAGTTCAAATTTGCATGTAAAAAAAATTTAATAAGAATTTTAACTATAAATATGTAAAACGGCAACACCTATTAATTTCGGTTGCATAAAAAATAAAAGAAGAAAACAAGATTAGTTCTTCCTATGTTTTCGTGGTGACAACATCGATAATAAAGTGGATTTATAAGTGTTAAACAATTTAAACAGCAAAAAAAAAAAAATTACAACAACAAACTTTATAACTGTAAAAAACAAGTTGTGTATTAGGAAGACATGTAAGTATAAAGAAAATAACGAATTAAAAATAAAATAAGTGTTTTGTGTATTTGGAAAGTGCTGTACTTACATAAAATAATATAAACATTCAAAATAAATAATATCATTCAAATTTAATTTCTTCATTTACAGATTAATATAGACTTCGAACTGAAATTTCCAATTGCCAAACAATTTTATGAAAGGTGGTCAAGCTATAGAGAAAAAGTTATATATATGCTGCAGAGTAAAATCACCAGTCCTGCTATTTCCAAAAAAATGCAACAAATACATACATTTAATGAAGGTAAATATACATTTTTGTTTTTGTTAAAAAATTCTACCTTCTAATTATTTGTTTATATATACATATATCTTTTCAGAATCAATCATTTTAACAACACTTTGGAATATACATCATCTATTTCCTCCAACACAAAAAGTCACTTCGGACATGAGTGGGGCAAAAATACACAAAAAGTTTTCTGTACTAGATTCCCAGGAGAGTTTTGTAATTTTGGCTGAATCCGAAGAAGAAATCGATATAAAATTGAAACTTCTTGTGGTTCAAGGACGCAATATCCAGCCCAAATTATTAATTTCTGGTACTTTAGAAGATATTAAATCAATAATTGTTTATTTGTATTTGTATTTATTTAAATGTATTTGTTTTGTCTTATTACATGTGCCATATATGTAAATCAAATGAATTAGATATAAATTATACAATTGTACATATTTTGCATTGTTATTTTAATGTATTATTTTTTTATAATAAAAAATATGAAAAAAAAAAAATAAATTCCAAGACTTTTTATGGGGGAAAACCAAGTAAAATATTATATAAATCAATTAAAATTTTTATTACTTTTTTTGGCAAAAGTAATTAAATAATTTATTAAAACAATTAAAATATTAATTGATTACATACAGAAGTTTTAATAACAATGATTATTGAATTAAATAACAAGTTTATTAAATTATAAATTTATTTCCAAACAATATTTTATTTAAAACAATTATTTTTTTGCTTGATATTTTTCAAACTTTCAATAAAATTATTTGTCAATATAATATTATTTTAATTGGAAATATTTCTTGATATTTTCAATTAATGGAATATCACTCTTTACTTGAATTTACAAATATTTTCATAGGCTGTAATCTAAACATTTTTTTACTCAACTGGATTAATTTCGTAATTGAAGCGCATTTTCAATTTTTTCTGTGTACATATGTTGAGTTATGGAGAGCCGAAAACAACAAACAACATCATACGTATTGTGTTGTTAAGTATGAATACGATGAGTATTTCACACTTTGAACATGAGTAGAGGTTCTAGGTATTAATATGAACGCGTATAAAAATCAGAAATTATGAGCATGATTCAATTATACTTTTCTTTTTGAATACTCATTGTTGATCTCTGCTTTACAGGTGTTCATCATAATAATTCATTTGATTTTAATGCTTTTGGGTGCCTCTATTTTAGGTGTTCTGAGATTTTATCGCTGTCTTCAAGCTTTTTATTCTATTTTCGAATGTCTTTCAACCTCCATACAAATTTATTGGTTTCATGCGGCAAGCTAAACAAATATAAACTTTCTTATGAGACACCTTGTAGATATTTCTTGTTCTTTCTTTTTCTTAGATTGTTAACTCAAATATCTTAATTTTTGTCTTAACTATTGTAGTAAAACACACAGAATCATCGAATCATATTTTTAAATTACAAACAAATGAATCTGAATCCGAAATGATTCGAAAACAAAAACGATTTCTTCTTAAATATTATGGATTTTAAGGATTCATATCTCTTTAAGAGTGTGCTTCATCCTTAATAAAATCATTAAATTTACTACACACACACACACACACCCCAAACATACAATGCTCATACATAATTTTCATTTATTATTCATAAATAATATTGTTAGAGGCGAAGAAACAATAATTAAAACATGTTGAAATTGTTACCCATTTGGCAGGGCGTATGAATAATAAATTCCATATGGAAAGTTATCCACACGTTAAATCATCATCATCATTATCATCAACAACATCAACATTATATAAATGAATATTAAAATTAATAAATAGTGTCTATAAACATACATACATAACTATTTATGTATGCCTATATGTACATACATACATACATATGTATGAATGTATGAATGAATATGAATTAAAGTTTTCCCTTGTAAAAAAAAAAACTTGTTGACACTGTAAACGAAAAGTAATTTATTTAAATACCTACTCAAACTTTTTGTTCTTTTATTGTAGTATTTAATACAACAACTACAACAACAACAACAACAACTGTATTTGTGGCAACAATAACTATAAAAATGTTTTACAAAAAACTATCACAGATAAATTTCATTTCGCTTTTCATAGTTAATCTTACAAAGAAAATAAAGTTTTTCTTTTTTGTACAGAAATGATTTACATTTACGTTGATAACCCTATGGAAATAAGAAAAAAAGGTGGTTGAAGATGTTATTCTGACACCCTACCAATACTTGAGATCACCTAATTCACTGTTCGAGTGACACGAATCATTTCTAAGTACCATAAGCATTTTTCTAAAGTTATGCATCTAACTGAGTAGGCTTATGAATCAAATTTCATTTTCATCTGAGTTCCATCTTCAAGCCGCTATCTCATATCGATTATGCAGTTATCCTTTAAGACCCCATGGGTGCCTATGGTATTCAGTGAGGTCCTCGCGCGAGTTAACGCAAAACCTTATGGGAGTTTGCGTTCAGAGTCAGGTCGGATAATAATTAGGAGTCCTCTCAACTAAACCAGCATGACCAACCAAATGGCGACGATAATCGAATGTACTTGAAGCCCTGCCAAGGATTTAACAGATCGGAAGCGCCTGCAACATTAGCCTGAAAGCCATTTCCACCGGATTTCACTCGGTGTACTCAGATAACAGAATACTGCAGAACGTCAGTCCAATTGCATCATATTCAAATCGAAGTTCCAATCATAGTCAAAGTCATGCCGAGTCATCAATCTTGCCATCTCACATTAGCAAGTACCCAGCAGTTGCCAGATACCAGTAACTGGGGAGCGCCTGATTTAAGATACGGAGGCTCTGAGCTGCTTGGTATGTTCCGTGTAGTTACATACCCGCCCCACCAATATGTGTACATAGTTAAGTTTCAATATTGTTAACTCTCACTTGTATTCAAAATTTCATGGGTACTTATGAGTAGCAAAAAAACAATTCATTGCTGATCTCTGATAAGTACTTCCCAGACTATCTGTTTAATTACAAATGAGGCCTTAAACTACTGCCTTAAGGTGTTACAAACTAGAGATCAGTAATAAGTATTCAAAAAGATAAGTAGTATCGAATCATACTCATAATTTCTAATACTTACACGCATTCGTACTTAATAATTTTAATATCATGGGATCTCTTCTACTCATATTCAAAGTACTCATCATATTCATACTTAACAACACATATAATGTTGTTAATTTTGACTCTCCATAACACGAATCACAAAATAAGTATGATTCACGTACGAACACTAAAATCAGAACATGCCAAAAATGTGAGTGCATTTGTGAGAGGCATGTGTATAACCCACAGGAAAATTCTTAGTAGTATTTTCAAGTGTAACCTAATAATGCGTTTATGTAGTGGAAAATGGAAAATGTACAGTGCCATACCCCTAAAGACTGCGTATTTAACTTGACAAAGATTCTTCCAAAAATGGAGTTCGTTTCTTATTGTTATTAGTGAACCTCATTAGAAAATAGTTAACACTACTGCAATTTTTCTTTGGGTGTATAATTCATATACGAAAAAATTTCAAAAAGAAGCGACGAAAACCTGCTTCATTGAAAGCTGACAAGCACCCGAATGCATTTTTACGCTCTTTTTAACGAATATTGTTGATATTCGTGCCCTATGTGTGTAAAAACCCGAAGATAATCTTCCCCTGAGAGACATTGCTTCGAAAATACTTACTAAATTGTTGTGTATGTGCTCTGTTTGAATCTAAATGAGTGGGCTTATGAATCAAACATATTACGAATGGTATGAGTTTGATGTCAACATTGTGGTGAGTACATAGCTAAATTTCAATAATGTTGACTCACACTTGTATTCAAAATTTCATGAGTGCTTATGAGTAGCGAAAAAACGATTCAACGCTGATCTCTGATAAGTACTTCCCAGGCTATCGATATAACTGTAAAAGAGTCCTTAAGGTGTTACAAATATCATCTCAAAATAAAAATATCTTATACTACACAGTGTAGGGCATTAATACAAAACTTTTTGCCCAAACAAAAAAAAAAAAGAGAAACTTTTGACAGCAACAGCAATCAAATCTTTTTTCCCCCAAATATCCTCCTATAAAAACTTTTTCCCTTAAAAGACAGCCAACAATGCCAGACCACAAAATTGCTTTATTATTATGAAATATTCAATATGGCCTCAACTACCCTTTCCACCAACCATTAAAGAGCATTTGTAACCCCCCCTCCACCCAATTCAGCGCATGGAATGGAGGAATATATTGTACAAAGAACGATTAAATAATTATTATTGCGCAAACTCCTATCTTCTTGTATCAGATTTTATTTACCAAATGATTTTGGGGGTTGGGTTGCATCAGAAGGAGTATTTGGTTGGTTTGGTTGCCGTTTTGAATGAGTACTTTTGCTTTTGTGATACTTAAAATATTCTAATTATTATTATTAAATTATTTATGAGGACATTGTACTGTAAATAGCTAAAGTTTAACACAAATGCTACATTTTCATAGTATTTTAGGCGTTAAAACGATAATCATTGCCTATAATTATGAAAATGTCTGCCAAAAGGGATTTTAATGCCAAAAATGAACATTTTAAATGAAAGCAGAACATAAAAATTAAAATAAAAATTAAAATTTATTATAAACGTTTACACTTTTAAATAGAGAAGAGAGTAGAGAGTATTATTTCAAAATCCATAAGATTCAGAATTATGAGTCATTTATTTTTGATTACTTTTTTTGGATTTCTTGTCAATCATTATTCTGAGTTTTTAGGAAAGAATTAATCATTCTTAATTCGTTTTTAAAACAATTTCTTTAAAGGAAAATCATTCGTTTTTATAAAGTTTAAAAACAACTTAACATATTTACCTAAATGGTACATGACAACCCTTCAGTCAGGACTACAACCTAGCTTCTTCTCACACCACCTATGTTGTGTGCGTTAATTTATATCGGAGAGAAGCCTGGCTTACAGTTTAATGTGGACTCTATACAATAAAGTTAAGAAACTTTTCATGGCTTATTTCATTTACTCTCAGAGCCAGACGATTCCAAAGAGGAACTTGCGAAAAGAAATATTAGTTTTTGGATTCTTTTGTTTTTGTTCGACATATCTGAGCTAAGGCTTGAACAACAGCCTCTTGTGTTTGATAAATTGCTCGATCAGCATGCGGTTACTGTTGATGTGATCTAAGTACGTACGTTCAATGTTACAACCATCCAATCAGGTTTACTACCTGATTTCTCACACCACTTAAGTTATGTGTGTTAATTTTATACTAGAACTAGCAAATTCGGCAAACACCGTTTTGCCACCAGATGATTCGATTTATGAAACATTTCGTTTGGTGATTAAAAGATTAAGAATTTTTTTTTTGTTTTATATATGAAAACGAAAAATTTTATTTCATTTCACAACAGTAATGAATTCATTTCGATTACAAAAATGAAGTGTTATTTAGTTGAACTTCTCTAAGTAAATGAAAATGAATCCAAAGTAAATACTGAATCGAAGCGTTATACGTGTCCGCAAATTATCCGTTTCATTGAAGTGCTCTTTGGTAAACCAAATTTTTTTTTTTTTGGGCTGACGTTAACACAAACAATGCGGATGGTTTTCCAACTCGTGAACACGCAACGTATAACTGCCCATGCGAAAAACAATGATTTTTCTAAATTTATCCCGCGATTGACCTTGCGAGCAATTCTTGCCGCAAAGAATAATGATGTACACGCACTGAATTTCACCATTGAATCAAAAATTGCTGGCGATTTGGTGACATACAAATCCGATGATATAGTAAATTATCCAGTGGAGTTTTTGAACTCTCTGGAGTTACCAGGATTTCCACCACATAACTTCAACTCAAAGTTGGTACAGATATTATGATATTGCGTAATTTGAATCCACCGCGACTTTGCAACGACTTCACATCATATCAGCTGAAATTCCTGATCCAGTCACTGATCCCACGACATTGTGACGACACAGATGGTGCATTGACCGTGCGCTACATTAAATCCATTATCGCCTTGCATGGCTGATGGAAAGTGCACAAAACGATATCCGCGACAGTTAGTGGCGTTCAAAAAAATAATGGTCGAACTATCAAAGTTAAAGTTCAAAATCAAGAGATTGAGATCGGAAATGAATTCATTGTACCATATTGCCCGCTGGGCGCCATCTACTTAAAATATTGGTTTGTAGTACAAGGTATGTATCAGAGATGGCGCTGTATGTGAAAAAAGATTTTCCAGCTTTTCTGTTGACATTTTTCATGAATTTTCTTTGCTATAAACCTCACGGAGCCCGAGACCTTTCCAACAAATGCAAAACCGTGGAAATTCTGGAGTTATAATGTCAGGAAGGAAAACTACATCTTAAATTCGTCTCCGAATGACAGATTTTTGGGAAACTTTTCATGGACATTTTATTTACTCTCTGCAAGAAATCTACTAAGCGGAAGATCCAAAGGAATATCTTTTCATATTTCGTTGTGTTGAAGATGTTTGACCTGGGGTTTGAAACGTGGCTTCACCAGACTATTCTAACGTGTTAAGAATATTGTAGTGAACTTGAAAGGCCATTAATTGGATGTGAGAGTGAATTATTCTTAAAAATTTATTGAAATCTACTATTATGCTTGAAGTTGCCGTAGTCTAGTAGGTAGTGTGTTATTATTATTAGACGTAAGGCTACGGTTCAAACCGTAAGTTCAGACATCAAAACGAAAGTATGAGAAAAAACTTTGCGGCGAGATGCTCTCAGCAGATTTCTGGCAAAAACTCTAAAAGTGAAATAAAAATTGCCATGAAAGTTTCTCCAAAATCTGTCATTCGCAGTCGACAGGAGTCAATCCAGGTGGTTAGAGAAGCCAGATCGTAATCTTGTCTGAAGGGTTGTAATGACCAATTATTTTTGTATGTAAAGGGTCCGTCAAATAACTTTTTTTTTAATGCTTTAAAAAGAACTACAGAATATTTTCTCAAATTTCTTTTTTTATTTGAAAGTACAATCCTTCCGGTAAGTAATGGAAAATAATTTCATTCAAATGGCTGACTCGGCTGGCCACGCAGTAGCCTACACGACACGTGTGCAGCTGTATTTCATCAATGGCTTTACGAATATTGTCCTTTAAAGCGTCAATTGTCTCTGGCTTGTTCGCATAACACTTATCTTTGACGGCATCCCACAAATAATAGTCCAACGGTGTCAAATTGCAGCTCTGAGGTGCCAAACGATATCAGCTCTGTGGCTGATAATGCGATCTTCAAAAACAGGACGCAAAACATTGAATGTAGCTTCGGCTGTGTGGCACGTAGCTCCGTCCTGTTGCAACCAAATAGTGCCGATATCCTCCTCTTTAATTTTGTGAACAAAAATTCGTTCAACATGGCCCGATAATTATCGCAATTGACTGTGACGGCCACTCCTTGCTCATTTTCGAAAAAAAATGGCCCAATTATGCCTCTGAACCAAAATGCGTACAAAACAGTGACTCGTTTTAGGTGCGTCGGCTTTTCAATGTATGCGTGCGGGTTTTCTGTGCCCCAAATGCGGCAATTTTGCTTGCTTACATACCCGCCAAGATCAAAGTGAGCTTCATCTGAGAAGATGACCGGTATCTTCTGTAAGTCAATCGCAGGCCCACTTAGCGAAGCGAAAACGCATTGAACGATCAATTGGCATCCTGAACCAAGTGGACTTTGTATGGCGTCATATCAAAGTCTTTATGCAGAATTCGTCTTAATGATGTCTCCGAAATGTTAAATTTTTGATTAGGACGGTGAATTGATGTTGATGGCGCTTCACGGACAATATTCTGCGGCTGATAATGCCCGCCAATATCAAAATGAGCTTCATCTGAAAAGATGAAAGATTTTTTTTTTGCCAATCGATCGCCGGCCCACTTAGCGAAGCGATGGATGGTCAATATTCGGAAGGATAAAACTAATGATCTGTCAAATCAGACAAGACCTAAGTGTTACCATTCACGAAATTAGCGCTAGTTGAAAAAAAACCGTTAGATGGCGGTCCCGATACTATTGCGCTGACTATTAACTAAGACTTGAAATTGTTTTTGTTTTTAGGAAAGGAATATTTTAATGACAGAGTTTGTAGCTTATCAAAGATAATCTTTTTTAATCTTTCTAAATTAAAAATTGTTTCATCTCTTGTGTATTAAAATCAACTTTAAAATGCCAAAAGTATTTGCAAAAATTCGTTTTCATAAGAAATGCTGTCATAATGTTTGAAATTTATTTCATATTCTATAAGAATGTTTTGTATTTCGAATGTTGGTGTTTAAATTTAAAAGTTTTCTTTTTTATTCTGGAATTGTTAATGTTTAAGAAATATGAATAAAAGTAATTTTCTTTGGCATGAATTTGATTTATTGAAAAACTATTTATGGTTTCAAGTTACCTACAGACATACCTCTGCCAAATATAATTTTCTTGAAATAAATTCTTCTCTCTCTCTCTGTTTCTGTGTTTTTGTGAAATAATTTTTGTAAAACTCATTTATAATGGTTGCAACAACTACAACAACTACAACAGCAACAAATAGCAATAAAAACTTTACCATTTTAACCATAAAATTGTATAAATTTTTAATTAAGCTAAGCATTTACTACTCTCTACACTTTCAACACCAACTAACTAACGCCGTAATGCAGCATATGTGTGGTATGGTATGGTGTGGTATATGATATGGTGGATGGAGCATCTTTATGTTGCTTGCTGCTGTTGCAAGGAGAAGACATATTATACCTTCGAGTAGATTTCAGGTGGTAAATTAATTTAAGCTTACAAAGAGGATGTGTCAGTAAGTGTGTGTATAAATGAAATGCTGGAGGAAAATATATGTTTTGACTAATTAAATTGTTTCCGTTATTCCTTATTATCCATCCACAACCCCCCAACCCTCCTCCCTCCAACCAGCCTCCAGCTCCAGTCAAAGGAAAAGTCAAAACAGAGAAAATAACAGGAAAAGTTTAATAAGATTTATTTCTTCTTTCTTCTAAAACCTAACAGTAAGCAAGTAACACTCAAGTGTTTTGCCAAAAACGAGGGTAGTTCTAACAATTCTATTTATGTAATTGGTATTAAAACCCATGACATCTAACAGATCCAAAGCTGTCAAATTAAAAGACAATAACATCCTGTTTCTTCTTCATTTTAAGGGTAGAATACTATGCTCCATATCCTTAGAGTGATTATCAATTATTGATTTGAATACAATTTTCTGCCTTGAATAATTTTTTCTTTACATATCCATTCATCCATCTATCCACTTCATTTCATTACATTTATTCTCACATGTCTTAATCGTAATGAAATAGAAAATTGCAAAACAAATGTATCGCGTGTTCAATTGCATATTAATGTAAAGCGAAACATGTTAGAAAAATGTTAGAAATTTCCATTTGATTTCCGTTCATGTCATTAAATTAAAAAATAATTGTGTACACATTTCAAAAAAAAAATCAACGTTTTTTCTTAATTGAACACAATAACTGATAGTTTTGCCTACGGCCACTTGTAATTAACTGCGAAATTAATTCAATTGTAAATTCCTTTCGTAATTAAATAATAAAAAAAAGAAAAAACATTGTAAACTTATGGCATTTGAAGCATTCAAAATCATAGAGTATTTAAATGCAAGAATGTAATCGAAAGCTATTAAACAAAACAATCGATTTAATTATCGATAAGCATATTTCAAACGTACCCGTAAACAATAAAGTAAATCGAACATGTCCAATAAATACTGTAAGCGATATTAATTAAAGAATAAATTCAATATTTACAGCGATTAAAAGTCAAGTGTTTCATCTGAAAAGATGATTTTTTTTTACCAAAGTCGGTATCTTCTGTAAGTCGATCGCAGGCCCACTTAGCGAAGCGAAAGCTCATTGGATGGTCAATATTCGTTTAGCGGAAGGATAAAACTAATCATCTGTCAAATTAGACATGAGCTAAGTGTTACCATTCACGAAATAAGCACTAGTTAAAAAAAGGTTTAACAGCGCTGACTATTAACTAAAGACTTGATATTGTTTTTGTTTTTAGGAAAAAATTATTTTATTGGCAGGGTTTTGTAGCTTATCAAAGACATATATACATACATAATTGGCCATTACAACACTTCAGTCAGGATTACGACCTAGCTTCTCACACCACTTATGTTGTGTGCGTTAATTTTATACATGAGTGGCGGGACCTACAGTTTAAAGTCGACTCCGAACGACAGATTTTTTGAGAAGTTTTTCATGGCAATTTTTACTCTCAGAGTTTTTGCCAGAAATCTGCTGAGAGGAAGTCGCCGAAGAAATATTTTTCGTTTTGATGTCGGACCTGCGTTTATCAAAGATAATCTTCTTTAATTTTTCTTTAATCTTTCTAAATTAAAAATTGTTTCATCTCTTGTGTATTAAAATCAACTTTAAAATGCCAAAAGTATTTGCAAAAATTCGTTTTCATAAGAAATGCTGTCATAATGTTTGAAATTTATTTCATATTCTATAAGAATGTTTTGTATTTCGAATGTTGGTTGTTTAAATTTAAAAGTTTTCTTTTTATTCTGGAATTGTTAATGTTTAAGAATATGAATAAAAGTAATTTTTCTTTGGCATGGAATTTGATTTATTGAAAACTATTTATGGTTTCAAGTTACCTACAGGACATGCTCTGCCAAATATAATTTTCTTGAAATAAATTCTTCTCTCTCTCTCTCTCTCTGTTCTCCTCTGTTTCTGTGTTTTTGTGAAATAATTTTTGTAAAACTCATTTATAATGGTTGCAACAACTACAACAACTACAACAGCAACAAATAGCAATAAAAACTTTACCATTTTAACCATAAAATTGTATAAATTTTTAATTAAGCTAAGCATTTACTACTCTCTACACTTTCAACACCAACTAACTAACGCCGTAATGCAGCATATGTGTGGTATGGTATGGTGTGGTATGATATGGTGGATGGAGCATCTTTATGTTGTTTGTTGTTGTTGCAAGGAGAAGACAAATTATACATCCGAGCGAATAGATTTCAGGTGGTAAATTAATTTAAGATTACAAAGAGGATGTGTCAGTAAGTGTGTGTGTAAATGAAATGCTGGAGGAAAATATATGTTTTGACTAATTAAATTGTTACCGTAATTCCTTATTATCCATCCACAGCCATTCCAACCAACCAGCCCCTCCAGCTCCAGTTAAAGAAAAAGTCAAAACAGAGAAAATAACAGGAAAAGTTTAATAAGATTTATTTCTTCTTTCTTTTGCAACCTAACAGTAAGCAAGTAATCCTCAAGTGTTTTGCCAAAAACGAGGGTAGTTCTAAAAATTCTATTTAATTGTATTAAATGTTAATGAAAAACCATGACATCTAACAGATCCAAAGCTGTCAAATTAAAAGACAATAACATCCTGTTTTCTTCATTTTAGGAGTAGAATACTATGCTCCATATCCTCAGAATGATTATCAATTATTGATTTCAATTTCAATTTTCTGCCTTGAAACATTTTTCTTTACATACTCATTCATCAATCTATCCACTTCATTTCATTACATTTATTCTCACATGTCTTAATCGTAAATGAAATAGAAAATTGAAAAACAAATGTATCGCGTGTTCAATTGCATATTAATGTAAAGCGAAACATGTTAGAAAAATGTTAAAAATTTCCATTTGATTTCCGTTCATGTCATTAAATTAAACAATAATTGTGTACACATTTCAAAAAAAAAAAAATCAACGTTTTTTCTTAATTGAACACAATAACTGATAGTTTTGCCTACGGCCACTTGTAATTAACTGCGAAATTAATTCAATTGTAAATTCCTTTCGTAATTAAATAATGAAAAAACATTGTAAACTCATGGCATTTGAAGCATTCAAAATCACAGAGTATTTAAATGCAAGAATGTAATCGAAAGCTATTAAACAAAACAATCGATTTAATTATCGATAAGCATATTTCAAACGTACGTAAACAATAAAGTAAATCGAACATGTCCAATAAATACTGTAAGCGATATTAATTAAAGAATAAATTCAATACTTACAGCGATTAAAAGGCAAGTTTTATTTGACAGGCCAGACATCAAAACGAAAAATATTTTCTTAGGCGACTTCCTCTCAGCAGATTTCTGGCAAAGACTCTGAGAGTAAAAATTGCCATGAAAAGCTTCTCAAAAATCTGTCGTTCGGAGTCGACTTTAAACTGTAGGTCCCGTCATTCATGTATAAAATTAACACAACATAAGTGGTGTGAGAAGCTAGGTCGAAATCCTGACTGAAGGGTTGTAATGGCCAATTATGTATATAGGTATGTATGTTTATTCGATTATAAAGCAAAAATTGAATTCAGAAATCAGAGAAGTAATGGAAGCAAATTTAAAATTACTTGAATCAGTTAAAATTTTAGAAATTATAAAACAAATCCTGCGTTAAAATCGATAACAAAATTTAAGTCAAAAAAGTGATATTTGTAATTAATTTTCAAGTACTTTTTGTCATATTTTTTTAAAAGCAAC
The DNA here is from genome assembly GCA_014635995.1 of Sarcophaga peregrina. Classification (NCBI taxonomy): domain Eukaryota; kingdom Metazoa; phylum Arthropoda; class Insecta; order Diptera; family Sarcophagidae; genus Sarcophaga; species Sarcophaga peregrina. The sequence goes on from CM025789.1 coordinate 5,814,005, forward strand.
CCAACAATTTGTTATTGCAAGAAACAAAATTCAATTGACAGAAGCATTTTGCAAACGGAGGCTTCTAAAAGTAAGAGCCAGACCTCCTTTGGAAAGTAACAGAAAGTTCAGAAAACCAAAACTAAATGACAAAATTCACATTCAGGCCGATGAAGCACATTTCACACAAACAATAAACAAAATTATCGTATTTGGGGTTCTGAGAATCCTCAAGTAATTGAAGAGAGGCCATTACATCCAGAAAAAGTCACTGTTTATTGCGCTTTTTGGTCCGAAGGTGTGAATGGACGTTACTTCTTCGAAAACGACGATGGAATTGTGACCGTCAATACGGAGCGTTATAGTCATATGATAACCGACTTTTTTTTACCTGCTACTGAAGAAATACGACTTGGAGAATATGTTGTTTCAACAAGACTTTGCCACACAACTCGAGCGAATATGGCTTTATTGCCAGAGACATTTCCTGACCGCGTAATTTCTCTTCGTGACGATATCAACTGGCCACCAAGATCATGCGATTTGACAACATTAGACTTTTTTTTGTTGGGCTACGCGAAAGACCGTGTTTATCTTCAACTCTTGAGCACTTAAAAACCAACATTTGTCAAGTTATGATTGAGATACCGCCCAATATATGTCAAATTATATAAAAAAATCAATGCTTGCAACACTTCGCTTGGAGGTCATTTAAATGATGTAGTGTTTCACACATAATGTCAGCGTTCAAACTTTATTATAAAAAAGAAATATCGTGAAAAAAATATTTTTGTATGTGTTTGATTTATGTTTACTTTTGAAACCACGAAATGGATAACCCGGTATTACATGAAGTCTTCAAGAATATCTAAATGACTTGAATTATGCACACTATTCCTGCCTTTTATCGTATAACTTCTCTCATCTTGCACTAATTCTTCGTGACCTAACAGCAGCAACAGACAATGCTAGTCTGATAATAAACTTTTCCAAAGACAAAGCAATAATACATCAATTAGAGATCTATTGACAGCTGTCAACACATAGTTATAAGACGTCAACAAATTGTGTTAACTTATCGATCCATGTGAGAACATTAACTTCTGGAATACAAAAGGTGCGGCAAAGCTTCTGCCTTTTGAAACAACAAATTGCCGCATCTGTTTAACACGTTGACTGCCAGCTACGAGATAAGTCGTAGATTGCGGTCCCTTCTAGGGTGCTAATGTGAAAAAATCAAATTGGCAATTTTTGGCCAGTTTTCTGAAAATTGCCGTGGCAGTCAACGTGTTAATTGACTTGGGATCCAGAAGAGGGTGAGACTAATTTCATTGCCTATATAATTAATTTTTTTCAGACAGCCCCCATCATTCTCCAGTGAGTCTCACAGGAGTACTATTACATCTCGTGCTTCATACTTTCTATGCAAATTGAACTTAGTGAGTTTATCGATCACGAATACTTTCGCTTGGATGAAATACCAACGGCTGCAGAATATGTCTGAACAGTACTGTTGTAGTCCCACTACCTGTGCTTAATCCATCCGCATACAACTCTTAAAGGAGTATACACACTTCAAATTACTCCGCTTACTGTTAATACTCAATATTGTTGAGAAGCATTTTCCGAAATTATAGACTCTACTAGTTCCGTCCAGTAGGTAGTGAGTTGGTAGGTAAGTGTTACAGTACGTAGTCTAGTAGGTAGTGACTTATTAGACACTATCCTGTAGTTTAAACCCCAGTTAAGACATCATATGAAAAGAATATTTCTTTGGCGAGTTTCTTTCAGAAGTCGTTTGGCCAAAAGTCTGTGAGTAAATAATATTCCCATGAAAAATTTGTCAAACATCTGTGTTTCGGAGTCGGCGGATTCCCACCATACGTGTATAAAATTAACACACACAACATGGATGGTGTAAGGTGTAATTATGTCTAAAGGGTTGTAATGCCCAATTAAATAAATTCTGTCTAGGGGACAGTTAAACAGAGAGATTTCAGAGGGATGGATTAGACTTGTCACCTGTCATTCAGCTATAAACTTCAAAACTTTGAATCAAACTACCCTATACAGTATTCCCTCAATTTACGTCGTAGAATGTAACGGAAAAAGGCGACGTAAATCAAAACGACGTAAATCGAATTTCAAAGAACTCATACTATCAGATGCATTATACTATGTTCAGACATGCACTTATATTGAGAAAATCTCAATAAACGGAATTATTGATCTCAATATTTCATATAAAATTTCAATTAATTATTGGTTAATAAATTCATAAGTTATTATAATATTGATTAAAACTTCAAATACAACACTGTCATAAATACGTTCAGTGAGCATATAACATTTTTCCGAACACTTTCTATTGATATTTGACAACTGAAATGTAAACAACGACGGTGCCATAAGCAAAAGCTTTCTTTTCTGCGAGCTATCCAATATTATCAAATTTTTATTTCTCATGCCTCTAAGGAAATCCACTTTGGAGTCACAAGTAGTCCCTCTTAACCGCAATAGCTTGGCGTTTCGGTTAATCATATACCTTTTCCAACGCTAAATTGTTTTCCATTTTTTCTAAAAAATATTTTTGGCACTAATTTTCGCGATTAAATTAAAAGCAATGTTGCTGAAGCAATCAGCTGTTTTGTGTACCTGCTGTCAAATAAATGTTCATATATTATATGTCTGAACGCTAAAAATATTGTTCTCAATAAACCGAATATTAATTTAATAAAAGTGCATGTCTGAACATAGTATTAAGTTATGAACATTTTACAAAAGAAAATCTAAAATAATTAAATTTTTATTCTAAGATTTGAATTTTTTTTTTAAAGAAGGAATTCCCCAGATTTTGTTTTAAACAAGAGATGCGACGTAAATCGAATAACGAAGGAAATCGAAGTTGAAGGGAACAAAATTTTTGACGGCGTTAATCGAAACAACGTAAATCGAGACGACGTATCGAGGGAATACTGTATAACAGTCTGCAAAACTTTTTTAATTCCTTCAAATTCGTTTTGTCTACCCACACAAAGAAGGGATAGAGATATATGCTGGACCAAGTGTTTTGATGTATTGGAAGATAATATTGGAAAATAAATCTCATTTTAAGCCAAAAAATTTTTAGAAATTAATTCAGCATCCCTAATAATTATTTTTTCTTGTTTAACAAAACAGTAATTAAGCGGATATTTTATTGAGAATATTTTTTTATACGAATTTCCTTTTAATTTTATTTTCTATAAAAAGAACAAACTAAACGGCTCATTAAGTTTTATGACTTTATTTGATTGCCCAATAATTAATCAAAAACATGATTTGTTAATACGAACCGCAAGTAATTAAAATCATATCAGAATTAAAATTAAAAAAAAAACATTTTTAAATTCAAAATAAAATTTATTTTTAAAAAATGTGTGCGTGCATGTGCACTTATAAACAAAAAAAATAAAAAATAAATTAAAATTAAATAAAATGCATACGAGAAATAATTTGTGAAAGTCATGAAAGCCAGCTTAACTGATGAGGGTTATTCCACAAACAACTGATTAAATAAAAACAGCCATTAGCTCTCTAATTAAGTTAATAATTTTAAATATTTTTGTATATTAGAAATAAAAGTAATAAATAAATAGAAAAAAGCAAATGGAAATACCAATGAAACAATAAATAATAAAATTTAAATAATTAACATTTAAATCATCATTAATTTTGTTTTTATTTTCAAAGCAAATTATTTTAACGTTTTAATAGCCTACAAATGCAAGCAAGCAATTCCACTGTCATGTTGACAATATCAATTAAAATTTTTTATCTTTTTTATCTACAATAAAAACAATAAAAAAAAATTAATTCTAAACAAAGTATTCATTTGGCTTTCAATAAACGTTCGCCCGGCCATTAAGGTGACAACCCACATGATTTTTTTTTTAAATTATTTTTTGTACTTTTTTTAGTCAAATGGCTAAAATGCATGCTTTTAAATCATTTTTATTTTAATTACACGCTGCGACAGTCATAATACACTTAACTAATGACATATTGTCTCAAAAAAATTTTTTTTTTATATTTCTCAAACCCTCCCAACAAGTTTTATTTGACAAAAATCGTATTTTTAATCTTTTCACACAAAATTATTGATTACTCAAATATTTTTTAACCAATTTTCAAAATCCAAATATACATAAACATTTTGTTCAAACTTATATAATATGGGTTTTGACCATATAAACTTGGTAAAAATGTTTTTTTCTAATTTTTTTTTTTCAAGTTAAGTTATCCTTAATTGCCAAATTTAATTAAGAAATATAAAATAAGTGATAAAATTCTGAAAGTGCATTAACTTGTGAAGAGTTTGATACTTTGTTTGATAAAATCGAACAAAAATTAACGTAGTTATTATTGAAATAGTAACTATAACAGTCGTATTATATTTTTCATATATGTCACCTTATCAAATGAACTTTGAGTATAAAAATTTGAAAAATTTTCATTCGATTTTATCAAATGAAGTGTCAGTCTCTTCACAACAGAATGAACTTTCAGAATTTCCCCACTTATTTGATATTTTTTAATTAAAGTTACTACTATGAAAGGACAAACATGAATAGATATGAAAAAAATTCGCATTTGCCAAGTTTACCTCATCAAACCAATCATTGCCCAACTTGAAATTGACAAATATTCCAACAAACAACCAAAATCCATCTAAAAATTGTGAAAATTTTTGAACTGAAAGTTCATTTGATAAGGTGACATACTCTGTTCTACACTTTAAATAACAACTACGGTAATTTTTCTTCGATTTTATCAAACGAAGTGTCAATCTCTTCACAGGAGAATGCTTTTTAAGGACGTCTTCACTTATTTTATATTTTTTAATTAAAATTTACTACTATGAATGGAGAAACTTGAAAAAATATGAAAAAAATTCGCATTTGCGAAGTTTACCTCATCAAACCAATGATTGCCCAACTTGAAATTGACAAATATTCCAACAAAACAACCAAGATCCATCAAAAATTCTGAGAACTTTTGCAGTGAAGTTTATTTGATAAGGTGACATATATGAAAAACATAACACAACTGTTATGCTATTTAAATAATAACTGCGATAATTTTTGTTCGATTTTATCAAATGAAGTGTCAGTCTCTTCACAACAGAATGAACTTTCAGAATTTCCCTACTTATTTGATATTTTTTAATTAAAGATTACTACTATGAATGGACAAACTTGAAAAAATATGAAAAAAAATTCTCATTTTTTAAGTTTACCTCATCAAACCATATATGATTGCCAATTTCATGTGTTCTTTCTAAATACTATTATTTCTCAATCATTGCCCAACTTGAAATTGACAAATATTCCAACAAACAACCAAAATCCATCTAAAAATTGTGAAAATTTTTGAACTGAAAGTTCATTTGATAAGGTGACATACTCTGTTCTACTCTTTAAATAATAACTACGGTAATTTTTCTTCGATTTTATCAAACGAAGTGTCAATCTCTTCACAAGAGAATGCACTTTAAGAACGTCTTCACTTATTTTATATTTTTTAATTGAAATGTCCTAGTATGAATGGACAAACATGAAAAAATATGAAAAAAATTCGCATTTGCGAAGTTACCTCATCAAACCAATCATTGCCCAACTTAAAATTAACAATTATTCCAACAAACAACTAAGATCCATCAAAAATTCTGAGAACTTTTGCACTGAAGTTCATTTGATAAGGTGACATATTTGAAAAATATAACACAACCATTATGCTATTTAAATAATAACTGCGATAATTTTTGTTCGATTTTATCAAATGAAGTGTCAGTCTCTTCACAACAGAATGAACTTTCAGAATTTCCCCACTTATTTGATATTTTTTAATTAAAGATTACTACTATGAATGGACAAACTTGAAAAAATATGAAAAAAAATTCTCATTTTTTAAGTTTACCTCATCAAACCATATATGATTGCCAATTTCACATGTTCTTTCTAAATAGTATTATTTCTCAATCATTGCCCAACTTGAAATTGGCAAATATTCCAACAAACAACCAAGATCCATCAAAAATTCTGAAAACTTTTGCACTGAAGTTCATTTGATAAGGCGACATACTATGTTCTACACTTTAAATAATAACTACGGTAATTTTTCTTCTATTTCTATTTTCTATATATCAAACGAAGTGTCAATCTCTTCACAAGAGAATACACTTTAAGAAAGTCTTCACTTATTTTATATTTTTTAATTAAAATGTACTAGTATGAATGGACAAACATGAAAAATATGAAAAAAATTCGCATTTGCCAAGTTTACCTCATCAAACCAATCATTGAATAAATTGAAATTGACAAATACTCTAACAAACAACCAAGTTCCATCAAAAATTCTGAGAACTTTTGCACTGAAGTTCATTTGATAAGGTGACATATTTGAAAAATATAACACAACTGTTATGCTATTTAAATAATAACTGCGATAATTTTTGTTCGATTTTATGAAACGAAGTGTCAATCTCTTCACAAGAGAATGCACTTTAAGAACATCACCATTTATTTTATATTTTTTAACTAAGGTTTGCTACTCTGAATGGAGAAACTTGAAAAAATATGAAAAAAATTCGCATTTTTTAAGTTTACCTCATCAAACCTCATAGAATACTAAGTCAAATAATATATATATGTATACCGTTTTAAAGGCCCATCCCTCCCCTATCTAAGAAATTCAAAATTTGACAAATTGGTTCAGAAATGTTTGTGTAATCAATAAATTTGTGTGTAAAGTCCAAAAAACAGCTTTTGTCAAATAAAACAAAACTCACTACCTACACTATGTCATTAGCTAGGTGTATTTCATTTTTTTTTTATTATTTGTGGCATTGTGTTATTTTCTGTTATTATTTTTGTTAATTTTTTTTTCTCAAATAGAAAAATTAATTTACTTTCCTGGTAAATGTGCAAATGGAATGACCAGCCGTCATTAGAATTAATTTTTTTGAATAAAAATTTTTTCATATGAAAACGACTCAATTAAGGCATTAATGCCTGCCATTATTAGCAATGGGGCGACAATTATAAAAGCGATTAATAATGACGCTAATGCTGTCTGGTTATTAAAAATAATTGAATTGTCAGCCATTTTGTTTTTAACAACAATTATAATATTTCCTTATTGCTGTTGTTGTTATTATTTTTTATTATTTATTTAAATGCAGACAGAGAGAGAGAGAGAGAGAGAGAGAAAAATGCCAACCTTTTATGATAAATTTTCCGAAAACAATATGGTAGTGCAGCCACCCCCCAAAATACCATTTTTATTACGATTCATTAACGCTAATGAGGGTTGGTTTTTTTTATAATTTTTGAATCGTTTTTGTTTTACTTTTTTCGTCCATGAAAATAAATATTCCGTTTTAAATACATACACTGTGAAAAATTGATTGGAACATTTAGGTTCTAACTCATAGATTTGTTGGATTCTACCCTTTAAACAGATAGGTAGCTAACCTTATCTAAGATTTTATTAGCTCCTTTAAAGAAAAATCAGTGAAGTGTTGGTTATTTTACTTTATCTGACGCTACATGTTGTTACCATAAATCTAGTGAGATTAGAAGGGATTTGATCAAACGATCGGTACCGATCTCTACCGAACATTTAATAAATTGAGGCAAGCAATTGAAATTAAAACGGCCAGAAATTATGTACAGAAAGCTTACTTGCTTAATTGGTCACTACAACCCATTAATCTGGATTTCAAACTAGCTTTTTTCACCACTCATGTTATACGTTCTAAACTTATCCATGAGTACCGGTACCTACAGTTTAAAATTGATTTCGAATGATAGATTTTTCGAGGAACTTGCACAAGCCAATTTTAATTTTCACCCCGAGTTTTACCCAGACGACTATAAAGAGAAAGTTGTCGAAGAAATATTTTTTTCGTGATATTTGAGCTATGATTTGAACTACGGACTCATGCTTAATAAGTCAACATACTGCGTTCTAGACTACGGTAATTTTTAGCAGAAAAAGTGATGGAGATGCCAGATGCATACATACATAATTGGCCATTACAACCCTTCAGTCAGGATTACGACCTAGCTTCTCACACCACTTATGTTGTGTGCGTTAATTTTATACATGAGTGGCGGGACCTACAGTTTAAAGTCGACTCCGAACGATAGATTTTTGAGAAGCTTTTCATGGCAATTTTTACTCTCAGAATCCTTGCCAGAAATCTGCTGAGAGGAAGTCGCCGAAGAAATATTTTTCGTTTTGATGTCTGACCTGGGATTTGAACTCAATAAGCCAACACACTACCCACTAGACCACGGCGGAGATGCCAGATGGCGGCTCATAAAAATTGAGAGGGAAGTTTTAAGGCATCCCCCATATATCTTCTACCTACAGATTACCATTTGATTCGATCTCTACAAAATTTCCCTAATGGTGCAAAACTAATTCCAATTTTTGGACGACTTTGTGAACATTTTGTATATATTATTCGCACCTTTATTCGCCGTTTTGTAGAGTAATTTCAGTTCCGACTGAGCACAGCAGACTCAAAGAATAATTGGTCAAAATAGGGATCATTTCAATCACAATATTGTTACGTTTTTATCTTTTAAAAATGTTTAAAATATAAGCTCGTTGATTGCAAATGAAATAAAAATAATTTTATGTTTAGTTTTTGATTATACAACACCCTTCTCTGTTTACACCCTTTCCGTAAACAATAACAATTACTAGGCAATTATTTGACGGATCTTTGCAACAAAGATCTTCAAACCACAACTACTCTTCAAACACACTGCGTCTTCACACAAGACTGACTGAACTTCACTAGCTCACTCGCCTGCTTTGCTTTGCCTTTTACATGGAATGTTCTTGAAAGCGAACGTTCATGAATTCGCCTTCTCAAAATCCTTCATATACGTCGTTGTTTACGTTTTTTATTGTATTGTTGTTGGATATTTTTGTTTATTTGTTTCCCATTTTTTATGCTGGTGTTTGCTGTTACAGTAACGAGTACGATAATTTGTAAACAAGTTTGTTTACTGCATTGTTTTGGCTTTGTAACTTTTGTTTATAATTTTAATGTTAAACGATGTAAAAATAAAACACCAGTATCTGGATTTTTCATTTTCGTAACATAAGGATCAGGAAAATATCGTTTGACAAAGTTTATAAAAATAGGATTTGGATAGCGAAAAAGCTAGAATTTATCATTGGCTAATAAGCATCAAAATTTAGTTTGATAAGGTGACTGGCTTCAGCAGTGAACAAATCTGAATTTCTAGATAACTCTAAGCCGTCTGATCAGATAGGAGTTTCAGAAATAATTGAATGTCCTAGAATTCATGAAAATCCCGTATATATTTGTTCTCATTTACATTTGGGTCAGCCTTCTAAAGGCTTAAACAATATTGCCAATTTGTTAAAATTTTAGCAACTCACCTCCATTTCGTTCGGCGATTTTGGAACCACGTTTTCACTTGGGCATCTGTCATTTTGAGGCCTCGCGCCAGAGCGGCTCTTTCCGCCGATGCTAAATATTTTTGTTTGTGAAATCTTTTCTCCAATTCGGCCACCTGTATGCGTGTAAACGAAGTGCGCGGCTTCTTGCGCTTCGGTGGTGTGCGATTCTGATACGGATGACCAATACGGCGGGCAATGGGAAAGGCAGCTGTAAGTAGATGTAAAGAAAATCAAACAGGAATTATTAAGAGTGCTTCATTAAAAATTTAAACTCAAATTAAAAATAAAAAAAAAAAACAAAACCGTCTTACAAAACTCTTAAACTATGAAGAGTAGGATGGGTAGAGCAGTTGAATTATCCTTTAATTGGTTTCATAAGTAACAAAACAATTAACGAAAACGATAAATTCCTTCTATTTTTTCCCAAGATAACAAGCAATTTCCGATATTTACTTCCGGACCATAAAAACACAACACCAACAACAACATACCAATTAACCAAATGCTACCTGTGGGCAGTGCTTGAACAAGTGTACACTGTAATCGATAGTGCCGTAAAACGAAATGAGAATGAGTAAAGCAAAGGTAAAGGCAAAGGTAAGGACGAGAGCATAGTCCATTAAGAGTTTCGTAAGCGAAAATGAAACTATTAACGTGCAACGTAACGTATTTGTACAAACAAATAAACGCCGCTCTCTGATATAATTACTACTGCCTGGATGGTTGCCTAACCTAACTGCCTAACTGCCTGCCTGATTACCTTTGCCTATTAAGAGGTAACAAATGTTGGAGGTGTAATAGAGGAGTGTGTGGAAATGTATGGTGGACAGACAGACAGCCACACAGACCGATATACTACCTGCTGTGAAATCAATTGGACTCATTTAAGTGGTAATTTTCAGTCATTTGAAATGGTCTGCAACGTTATTCTAATTGTTATTGTGTGTGTGTGTCATGTTTTGTTATGCATTTAACAGAGAAAATGTCCTGTAACGTCTTGTCCTTTCATTCTTTCCCTATTTTGGTATTATTGCCTCGGCTTTAATACCGGCGGGGGCAAATTAACGCACGCGACAATTTATATTGTCGCATAACATTATTGTTGTTGTTGTTCTCATTTTAAATAGTAATCCAGTTGAGTCATTTGTTGGTGACAATACAAGTCTAACAACTACAACTACAACAACAATAACAATAAAAAGAAATGAATGAATATGTGTAGTGTATGACGGACTGACTCGCTAGCCATCTAACCGTGTTCCTTTAGTCACATTTGTTATAAGTAGAGAGGACAGTCGTGCCACCATTGATGACTGGCTGGATTTGATGGACGGCCAACCAACGGACAACCTTTTAAAATTCTTTCAAAATCGTATTGCTTTTTATAGTCAAAGTCGTTGCTGGTTGTTGGTTGCCGGTTGCCGTTGTCGTCTGTGTTTCATTCGTTTCGTTTTTTTGGCTTTTATGAGGTGCGATAAGAAACGCGTAGAAGTATTTTAAATTAAAAACAAGCAGGAAGATTTGAGGTACTGCCTTACCCACTGTTTATGAAGTTCATAAAGTTTCATTATAACAAACAGGGTTACCATAGCTCTATAATTAAACAAATAAGTGGGATTTAACATCAGGATTTCCATCAAATTTCAGCTTAGTTTATCACCATCAATGTGAGACAAAGATTTCCCTAAATTTTAGAAAGAAACACGATGGAAATGCTCACAACCATGGAATATAAATAAGCGTCCGCAGTCTAGTAGGTAGTGTGTCGGCTTATTAGACATAAGGCCCCGGTTCAAACCCCATGTCAGACATCATAACGAAAATATGAAAAAAAAATTTTTTCTTCGGCCACTTCTTCTCCTTAGATTTTTAGCAAAAACCCTCGGAGAGTAAATAAAATTGCCATGAAAAGTTTCTTAAACATCTGCCGTTCCGAATCGACTTTAAACTGTAGGTTCCGCTACTCATGTATAAAATGAACTCACACACAACACAAGTGGTGTGACAAACTACATCATCAAGCTAACTGAAGGATTGTATGTAGTTCACTTCTGAAGGAAATTGTATTGGGGAATCATCTTTGAATAAGTGTCTGATGACTTCGATATCATTGTCTCAAAACGATTTAATTTTGGTCAAAACAAACGTAGAAGGTGTGATAAAAAATGGTGTCATAACAACTGATAAGTTATGGTTGTATAGCCTATTTAAATCTACTCAGAAGCCCAGCAGAATGTTGAAAGTTGCCTTGGTCTAGTAGATACTGTATTCTCTTATTAGACATGAGACTGTGTTTCGAACCCCAGATATCTCGAACAAAACTTGAAAAATCAACATCTTTCGGTTTCTTCATCTCAGCAGACTTCTTGCAAAAACTATCGTAGAGTAGATAAAAATTGCCACGGAAAGTTTCTCAAAAATTTATCATAAAAAAGTATCACTCACAACATAGGTGGTGTAGGAAGCTAGACTGTAATCCTGATTAAAAGTCTGTAATGGTTAATTAAGTAGAAATAAAGATTTTTCAGATGAGTACAATGGCTAAAGAATTCTTTTACATCGTTGCTAATGGATGATCTTTTGGTTAAAAATACTTTAATCAAGCCTCAACCACTATGCCATATTTAGGGGATTGTCTCATTATGAAAATAAAATCATTATAATGCAATCCTACGGAGTCGATATTAATACTGCGGAACAGATATCAGCATACAGTATTCAAAAAGATCAGTAGAATCGAATCATACCCAAAATTTCAAATTATACGCATTCATACTTATTTTAATATCATGGAACCTCTCTCTCTACTCATATTCAAAGTTTGAAGTACTCATTATATTCATACTTAACAACACAACTCATGATGTTGTTGATGTACCGACGCTCCATAACTCAACATATACACGAATCTCAAAATAAGTATGATTAGCGTACGAACACTAAAATACTTACCAGAAAATTTTAATGAATGATTCGAGTGACTAAAAGTATTATAAGCACGAATGTCTCTCAAGGAAAGAAATTCTTCGTATTCTTCTTTTTAAACACAAAGGGCACGAACATCAACAATTCAGTTCAATCAAATAGATTTTAGTCGTGTTTTTTTTTTAAATTTTTTTGTATTTCAATTCACTATTTTCTAATGAGATTCACTCAATGAGAAATGATCTCAATTTTTGGAAGAATATTTGCCAAGTTAAATAAGCAGTCTTTAGGGATTTGTCGCTGTAAATTTTTTCTATATTTTCCACTACATAAACATATCATTAGGTTAGAGGACGTGCACCTGTCGGTCAAGACAAGCACAGTACCCGGAGGTCGAAATTGACCAATTGACCCATCATTAGATTACACTTGAAAATATTGCTAACAATTTTCCTCTGGCTTAAAACATGCGTCTCACAAATACACTCACATTTTTATCATGTTCTCTTTGTGCCGACGCCTGATTATAAAAGTATTTTTCTAAAGTTATGAATCTAAATGAGTAGGCAGGCTTATGAATCAAACATATTTCGAATGGTATGAGTTTGATGTCAACGCTGTACGCATACTCATTGCAACCTGTACTTTATAAAACAATGTTGTAATGAGTATGAATTTAGATATTTTTGACCCTCAGTTATATTCAGAACTTCATGAGTGCTTATGGCGGAACTCCCTCCCATCTGCAATTTTCTGCAAACTTGTTAGGTGAACTAGCGGAAGGCTTGATGATGAAGTACCTGTGAAGAGCTACATAATAAATCCACATTAAACTGAATGGTGGATAAGGTCGTAGCTGTCATAATTGCAACTAGAATATCTTCGAAAAGTCCACAAGTATTGTTTCGAGACAGAGTGGTACTTCTATCCTACAAATCATGTAAACCCTTTACCTATTAAGGTCGAACAATCTGTTGATTGGCGGGTGCTTTTGTTAGCTCGTAATGTAATATGAAGATTTTAAAGTGAGTATGAATCAGAATCAGAGTAGATAGGCAAATTTCGATATTGTTGACTCACTCACTTATATTCAAAATTTCATGAGTGCTTATGAGTAGCGAAAAAAACGTGAATTAGCAAAAGGTATGATGGTGAAATACAGTAGAAGAGCTACATAATGCACATTATCAGCGCATATTCCCTTAATCTGAATGATAAATATGGTCATAGCCGTCATAATTGCAACTAGAATATCTGCAAAAATGTTACCAGCATTTGTGAGAGACTAGTTGGTACTTCTATCCCACAAATCGTGTAAACAGTTTCCGTATTAAAGTCGAACAATCTGTTGATTGGCGAGTGCTATTGTTAGCTCGTAATGTATAATGAAGATTTTAAAGCATCTTCCTTTAAGGTAGGACAGTTAGGTTGGACAGTTAGTTTCCCAACAGCTTTCCAGCCAGACTAATGTCTGATCTATTATACGAAAAAATATTATTGGCAACCCTGTTTGCTATGCGTGCTTACATACTCCTTTATTATAGTCCGTGTTTTTATTAAGCATGTGAGGAGATATTTCTCTTTTCGTTTTAAAATTTTATTTTCACAAATTGCCCACTTTGCCGCATTCGGGTTGGATTGCCTTTTTAAAACGACATTTACAAAATGTTTTACAATTAATAAAATATTAAACAATTTTGTTGTTGTTGTTGTTGTTGTTGGATTGACTTTTTATTAACAAACACTACCAAACACTTCTACTACTACAACAGCAGCCAGTGTATAGTATTCTCTCATCATTATTCCCATATTCCCAGATTCTTCCCATATTGAAACTCATTTTTAAGGCCTTAATCTTCTGCTATAATACCCGCTGGCCCGCTTTTTCTTAACGTATTTGCTGTTGTTGTTGTTGTCTTGTCATGTTATAGTGTTTTGTCGCCAGCTTATCTTAATAGCTCCGTCGAAGTACAATAATTGGCGCCTCCGCGGAAATGTTGCATACGCGACGTTTTAAAAATGAAAAAAAAACAACAAAAAAAAAATGAAGCCATGAATGGTGTTTTGGGTTTCTCTGTTATTTTAAATTGTTTTTGGTCAAAAAGACTTTGTTGGTTAGCATTTCGTTTCCTAAATGAACAAATTGACATCCAACAATTAATTATGAAAGCGTTGTAAAAACGGGGGAAAAACAAAGAAAAACAAAGAAAAAGTAAATGCAGTCAGTCTGCGATAGTGATAATGAATGAATATTTTTTTTTTCGTCATCATCTCCCTCCCTATATATACTCCTCTGCTGCACTCGTTCATAAATGTGAGTTCGATTTGCGTTCAGTTTTATATTGAAACCCTTAAGGCCAGAATTAATTGAAAGCAATACAAAAATTGTTTGTCAAGGATATCTCTGAGCACAATGGCAGCGTTAAGCAGAAAACCGTGAAAATTAGAAATATCAAGGGATGTCGAAAACAGTTGGTCTGGTAAAGCTGAGTTAGCTGAAGTCCAATGTTTGCTAGTCACGAATACGATTCGCCTGACAAATAGTTAAAATTTGAAGTACAAGAGCCGTGATTTAAAGTTTGCCACTTTGCGAGTATTACCCCTTAACCGACAGAATGTGCACCGAATTGCAAGATAGTAAAGAAATTTCGTTTCACAGTTGTCATTAAGTCTGTATTACGGCTCGTTATGGCATATTTTATTCGAACGTCCCGGCCTCAAACTAACCCACCCTCACCCGACCGCGGAGGGCTCGTCCCCATTACGTAGGGACACGTACACACTATAGTTTTCAATTGCTTCGATAGAAACTTTAAACCTCACAACAATTGAAGCCTGCTGGTCATTCACATCGTCATCAACAGACAATCCAATTCTTGTTATTCGAACAAAATTTTCTTCAGCGATGACTTTCATTTCCCGCTCGGTAGTTACTTTTTAAAAACGTTTAAAATATGAGCTCGTAGATTGCAAATAAAATAACAACAAAATTTGTGTTTAGTTTTAATTAAAATTCTGTGTTTATCGCACAATTCTCTGTACTACTATTCACAGCTTATGTAAACAACAACAATTGCTAGACAATTATTCGACAGATCTTTGTAATGGAGATCTTCAAACCATGACCTCACTCTTCAAACACATCGCGTCTTCACACAAGACTGACTGAACTTCACTAACTCACTCTTCTGCTTTGCCTTGTCTTTTATATAGTAAACAGTCGGATGAATGTTCTTGAAGACGATCATTCATGACATTACATACATACATAATTGGCCATTACAACCCTTCCGTCAGGATTACGACCTAGCTTCTCACACCACTTATGTTGTGTGCGTTAATTTTATACATGAGAGGTGGGACCTACAGTTTAAAGTCGACTCCGAACGACAGATTTTTGAGGAACTTTTCATGGCAATTTTTACTCTCAGAGTCCTTGCCAGAAATCTGCTGAGAGGAAGTCGCCGAAGAAATATTTTTTTAAGTTTTGATGTCTGACTTGGGATTCATGACATTGCCTTCTCGAAATCTCTGTAAATGTAGACATCGTCGTTTACATTTGTTATTGTAGTGTTGTTGGCATATTTTTGTTTACTTATTTACCATTTTTTTATGCTGGTGTTTGTTGTTATGAAGTCACCGTAGTCTAGTAGGTAGTGTGTTGGCTTATTCGACGTAAAGCCCAGGTTCGTATCCCAAAACAGGCACCAAAATGAAATATCTTTCTCAGCAGATTACTGGCAAAAACTCTCAAAGAGTAAATAAAATTGCCATGAAAAGTTGCTCAAAAATTTGTCATTCGGAGACGAATTTAAAATGTAGTTCCCGCCACTCGCATTTAAAATTAACACAGACAACATAACTCGTAGATTACGTTCCCTTCTACGGGGCCAAACTACGAGTTATCTCGTTCAAACTAATGTGAAAAAAAATCAATTTTTCGTTTTTTGGCTAGTTTTCTGAAAATTACCGCAGCAGTCAACGCGTTAAAAAAATCTAATATTTCCGTTAAAATTTACAACGTTTTCCTTCATGCAATTCGTGCCTGTTATCCATATTAAGTTAAATAGACTTCCAGTCTTAGTGCAGGTTTCTAAAAATACGGAATACAGGCAATACGTAGATTTCCTTCATTTATTCTTTCAGTTTTTTTTTTGTTGCTTTTTTTTGCTTTTTCTGGCATAAACATGCATATTTATTATTCATGTTAAAAGCTTTTTCCATTACTTGGCTTATGGTTTATAACCACATGCAATTTACCGAAAACACTGGCAACACACTCAGTCATTCATTCATTCATGCCTTCGTTCGTTTATTCATTCAAATAAGTTTTCTTCTTGGAACAAACAGTCGTAAAGCAAACATCCCTTTGGTACTTTTTAGAATTCGAAACGGGGAAATAAAGAAGAAGAATTTCATATAAAGGAAGTCATAAAGAAAAAACAACCCTCGTTAAAACATATTTTCTTTGGTATTGGGCTAGAGGGTGGAGGCAGATATGTATGTTGGCAGGCGTAAGTCTTAAAATGATTTAAAAAAAAAAACCCCCAAAAAAATTTAAATTTTATTTCAAGCATTTGAATACCAAATACGTATGTGTTCCTGGTAATCTTTTTCAAAAAAATATTTTTTCCTTTGCAGGATAATCTTGTATGTGGTTGTGATAGCTCGCATGTATGTTACCCTCATAAGAAAACCCTTTTTTTTCCATCATGAGCTCATGATTTGATGTGTTTTAGGCTTGTGAATGAATGCCTGAATATGGATATGGATGTGGTTTAAATTGAAATTGATCCGGATTATTACAGGTTATTGTGCGGCCCTAAATGTAAAAGCCATAGGCGTGCATCAATATTGATTTTTATGTCTTTAACGGCATTAATTTTTAAAATCCAAAACCATTTTTCCATATTCCGGTGTATATAAGCGAGGAAAAGCTCAATAAACAACATGATTTGTCAGTTTAACACTTTTCTTGTACGGAGGAGGAGTGAGTGAAGGAAGGCTTAATAATAAATATTATGGCAACGCATTACAATTTAAATTTTTGATACGAAAAATAAAAACCAGCAATATAACAAGGAAAATACACTCAAAGAAAAATTCAAATTAAAATTTAACAATAAAAATGATAAAAGAATGCCAATATTTTATTTATTTCGACTGGTTTGTTACCCAGTTCAGACACACATACATACATAATTGGCCTTTACTACCCTTCAGTCAGGGTTACGACCTAACTTCTCACACCACTTATGTTGTGTGCGTTAATTTTATACATGAGTGGCGGGACCTACAGTTTAAAGTCGACTCCGAACGACAGATTTTTGAGAAGCTTTTCATGGCAATTTTTACTCTCAGAGTCTTTGCCAGAAATCTGCTGAGAGGAAGTCACCGAAGAAATATTTTTCGTTTAGATGTCTAACCTGGGATTCGAACCCGGGCCTTTCGTCTAATAAGCCAACACACTACCACGGCGACTTCTCAGACATTAAAACGAAAATATGAAAGTATGCGTACAACGTTGACATCAAACTCATACCATTCGAAATATGTTTAATTCATAAGCCAACTCATTTAGATACTTAAATTTAGCAAAATACTTATAAAACGTAGAAATGATTCGAGTGCCTTGAATCATTCAACAAAATTTACGGTCTTAGTTGTTGTTGCATTTAACACGCAAGCAAGCAGAGCAAACACACAACCTTCTAGTTAGTATTTTAGTGTTCGTTCGCGATCCATACTTATTTTGCATCCGTGTATACATGTTGAGTCGAAATCAACAACATTATCATACGTGTTGTTAGGTATGAATAGGATGAGTACTTCAAAGTACTTTCAATACGATTAGAGGTTCCGTGATACTAAAATTAGTATGAATGCCTATCAAAAGTATCAGAAATTATAAGTATGATTCGATTCTACTCACCTTTTTTGAATACTCATTGCTGATCTCTGGTTTGTTAGTAATAATGGAGTATGATCGGTCCCATTAAGGGGCAAAACAAAGGCACATGCTGCTGCATTCTACATGGAACCTACACAGGCAAACCGATTCAAATGAAAATATTGTATTCGAAGTACGTAGTGTAGCTAGTACAGCAAAGTATTTTACGTATCATCCTAAGATCCAATGACTATTCAAGGACTACTCACAATATAATGGCGTGTAACACCTGAGGCCAATTCTGTTTCAACCACGATTCAGTGGTTGAGTTTGTGTAAAGAGACCTTTCGATCCATTTCTATTTTTATTTATTTTTGATTAAAATGATCTTAGCCTTGAGCTGCAATATAGGAGTGATAATCTCTTTTTGTATTCTTTAATTGCCGTGTGTTTTAATAATGAAATGATTTCATTTCATTTCGTTTCTCATTTTCTCTTAGAATAAAATAAACTGAAGTCTACAATTTAGAAGAAAGCAACGCTTCTGTACTATTGCTCTAGTATTTTGAAGGATCACCTTACAAGTTCCCATTTAATTTGGTTAATGTGACAGAGACATTTAAAATGCCTTCAATGGAAAGCAGAGCATCAGAGGAAAAGAAGATAAATTGCTTAAATGGTGGATGGCTGATGGCATTCTTTTTTTTAACGTTTTTTTTCATCATTATTAGCCAACTAAGACAGCAGTGGCAGTGTTTGATGGCAGTGTATAGCATCTGTAATTTTAAAAATCACGTGCAACGTGTGCCACAAACATTAACACAACAACAGAGGCCTACTCTATGCAAAGAATACAAATGAACGGGAGATGTTGGTTGGCAGTCTTCTATATTGGCTACTGGATTTTAAAGACCAAAAAAAAAAAAAGAACACAACAGAAGCTCAAGTTGTACTTGAAAGTGAAACACGTAGTCAGTCAGGCTGGATAGTAAATTCCAAACAAAACACCATCCATCGCATACATCAATTTGAAAGGCTGGCAATTGCAGGCGTTTGTAGGCCAATAAAAGCCAACCAAAAAGGCACAAGGCAAGCAGGCAGTACAGGCAGGCAGAACAGGCTATAAGAACACAAATGAACCCACAAATGATTGCCTTAAAACACGCACTCTCGTATAAAATTGTATAAAAAAATAACGACAAACAGTAATTACTGCTGCCAACAACAACAAGAAGAACAACAACGAGGAAGAAAACAACACAGAAAAGAGAACGAAACCCTTGATATTGAAATTGCTGCTGCAAGCGAAGCAATGGCAAGGTTGGTTGCATGAATGAAAATGAAAAAAAAAATTTTGGATTTTTTTTTGGTCTTTCAATGTGTTTCATTTAGAAAATGTTCCACTTAAACAACAACAACAACTACAACAACAACAATAAGAAAGACAAAAAGACAAATAAAATTATTGCAAATCCTCCTCCTACCGGCCTTAATTCTATTTGATTTGGTTTTATTGCCGTTGCTATTGACGATGTTGTTGTTGTTCTTGTATTTGTTGTTGTTGTTCGCTAATAAGTCTGATCAGAGAAGTCTTTTAACGCAACAAGCATATCGGCATGTCATACGCCTGACTTCAAACTCAAACTTAAAAAAAAAAAAGAAAACTTCCAACTAAACACACATAGACACAGACACATACACATACACACCAACCAACAACTGTTTAAACTGTTTTCAATAACATTTGCTGGGGGGGGGGAAGCATTAAAAAGTACTTGTCCGTGTGTACCTACCAGGTTGCTCTGACTCTGTGTATGTGTGTTTGTGTGTGTGGAGACACTTGGAGTGTGTTTCGCGTATCCTTTTAATAATTATTGTACGTTGTACTCGTGGGCATTTGTATCCTGAGCTAATTTACACACTCATTTGCTTTACTTTCATGCCATTCATGCGATGCATTGGAACGATGATGATGGGGATGCTCGCTAAAGTAGGAAAACATGTTCGCTTTCAAGGCACAATCTCACCTTAAAACATAAGCCTGCTGATATTTTAAACCGCCCAGAAGTTTTACATGCTCTTTGTTTGTGTACAATACGTATTTGCTTCTTCTTTTCTTTTATTTCTCTGATTGTCCGGCTTGTTGGCTGCTGGTAGTTGGTTGCCGGTTGTGTTTTCGTTTACAGTTTTTAGTGTTTGCTTGTAGAAAATTTGCATAATTTGGATGGAAAAGCACTCATTTCCAAAAGCACTTGTTCGATTCGATGCGACATTGCACAGTGGTTTCATTCGAAATAATTTAATTATAATGAGGGTGTTGGATTCCTTTTTCTAAAGGTCTTTAGGTAGACATCAGAGATCAACAATGAATCGTTTTTTAGCTTCTCATAAGTACTCATGAAATTTTGTTTATAAGTGAGAGTCAACAATATTGAAATTTAACTCATCACAACGTTGATTTATAAAGTACAGGTTGCAATGAGTATGTGTTCAACGTTGACATCAAACTCATACCATTCGAAATACGTTGAATTCATAAGCCCCTACTTATTTAGATTCATAACTTTAGAAAATTACTTATAGTATCTGCTTATAAATGATTCCAGTGACTCGAATAATTCATCAAAGTCTACAGACACATAAGCAAAAAAGACAGAACAGCAACTAGATCAAGCACACAACCTTCTAATAAGTATTTTAGTGTTCTTACACAACTCATACTGATTTTGAGATGCGTGTATATATGTTGAGTTATGGAGAGTCAAAATCATCAAACATCATACTTGTTGTTAAGTATGATGAGTACTTTAAACTTTGAATATGAGTAGAGAGAGGTTCCGTGATATTAAAATAAGTATGAATGCGTATAAGTATCAGAAATTGATACGATTCTACTTATGTTTTTGAATACTCATTGTTAATCTCTGGTAGACATGGTTTGTTTAATCCTTACGTCCAGTCTTACGCCCACATACGATTCTTATAGTGATCGACAGATTAATTCCGAATATGGGTTCTATATCAAACATTAAGTTGTTTTAAGCGGTTGTTTCCAATCTTTATGGAAGCTTTGAAGCATAATTTTGATAACTTTGAGGGCAGTTTCTACGAAATTTCTTATACATACACATACATAATCGGGCATTACAACCCTTCAGTCAGGATTACGACCTAAGCTTCTCACATCATATATGTTGCGTGTTGCTGGACCTACTCTTTAAAGTCTCCGACTCCGAACAACAGATTTTTGTGAAGCTTTTTCATGGCCATTTTAATTACTCTCAGAGTTTTTGCCAGAAATCTGCTGAGAGGTAGTTGTCGAAGAAATATTTTCATATTTTCGTTTTGTTTCTGTTCTGGGATTTGAACTATGGCCTTTCGTCTAATAAGCTAACACTCTACCTACTAGACTACGGCGAGTTCACGAAATTTCTTATAGCATCTGTAAAACTTTAGAGAATTTTAGAAAATAGGCAAGTGGCATGGCCCTTGTTCGTCATTACAACTCTTCACTTAGCATTATGACGTAATTTCTCATACCACTTAAGTTAAGCGTATTAATTTTATGCATAAGTAGTAGGACCTACAGTTTCAAATTGATTCCAACGACAAATTTTTTGAGAAACTTTTCATGGCAATTTTATTTTACTCCCCGAATTTTTGCTGCTGCCTCTTGCAAGAAAAATAGTTCCTTGCATGCAAATAAGTGTGTGGAGCCAATTGATTCTACATCTCAAGCTGCTAGCAAGGCATCCTTACTCCCAACTAAAGTGAAGAAGACTTCTCGGGTGTTTCAACCAATAGTGAAGAGTATTCTATGGATAAAGGAAAGGTGGTAGAAAATATCGCGAGTTATTGTCAGAACACTGCTGAGAAGAAGTCTACGAAGAAATATTTTGTTTCGACATTTCGTTTTGCTAGAGACACCTAGAATAAGGGCATTGACCTTTGACTCTCGCCTACTAATCCAACACGGTGATTTCAATTCAATTCATACTGTCAACAATTGAACAATTCTGGCTTATGGAACTCGCAGAAAATCAACTCTGGTGGCATGGTCCTACTTGGCTACACCTCCCCACTCCACTGTGGCCAACTCCTCGGACTTTTGATCCAGTCGATTTGGAGACGAAGAAGTCTATCATCAACCTCCACCTTGAAGATAAGTGTGCAGATGTACTAGAAAAGTTTTCATCATTTTCAAGAGCATTGCGAGTTATTTGTTATCGACTTCGATTTATCAACCGAGTCCTAAAGAAACCATTTTCAACCGAAAAGTTTATTACAGCTGAAGAAATCAGCTCATTGAAAACACGACTTATTTCTATGGCTCAGAAAAGGTATTTTTACCGTGAATATGATTGTCTAAGAGAAAAGAAACCGTTAAGCCGTAAAAGCAGGTTACTCAACTTAAATCCTTTTATTGATAAGAACGACCTTCTACGAGTTGGCGGTAGACGTAATAACTCAGGTTTAAGCTACGAGGAACGTCATCCAGTCATTGTTCCAGAAAGGTCACATCTAGCGAAACTTTTAGTTAATTTCACACATCGCATTTTGCTTCACTCTGAACATCACATAATGCTACGTTCGATTCGTCAAGGATTTTACATCCCGAGATTAAAAAAAAACTTGTTCCATTAAAATAACTCTAGGTTCCAGGTTGTGGCTCGTAAGGGACGACTACCCTTATGGTGCGGTTAAGTACATTTACTCCTTCTCAGCGTAAAAAAATGGGATTTCAATGCATGCAACTTACAGTCCAGATCTTTCACCAAGTGATTGTGTGTTGTCCCGGGCCTGTCTATGACGACCAAGTTTATTGAAAAAAAATTTTGTTGAAAAACGGGTCCTACATCGTTAGTATGAAGTGGGAGAGAATTTCAAATACTTGAGCTTTGGTTTTGTTTTTTCGGAAGAATCAAGAGCCCTAAGCCACTGTGCTTTACAGAAGCTTTAATTTAATAATCCTTGCAAGTTTCTTCAATCATTGAACAGTTTTAATTAAAAAAAAATAAAAATAAAGGAAAAGACGATATTCTCTACATTGATTCATTCATTCATGCATTCATTCTGTTTATTCATTCGCTTGTTAAATGATAATTTGTTTGTATCATAAGCTTTAATTGTATTCGCATGGAAAATGACAAAGATTTCGGAATAAATCCTCAATAAGTGACCCCCATGATGGTGAAGATAAAAGCGAAATGAAATGAAATGAATTTATCAGAACGTTGGATAGCACTACACCACACAGCATACACAGCACACAGTATTTAAGCTCGACTTTAATGCATCACTTAGCAATTGTTAACGTAGACTATTTGAAGCAGAATGGGGAATGAAAACCATGATGATGTGGATGTGAATGAGAGTGATGATGAAGAGTATTTCTTTCATTTCATTCCTTTCAAATTAAGAGTATCAAACATTTGCCGCTTTAACCGATTTGACATAAAGTGTCGGCTTGATGGTACACAAAAAAAAAACACACAGACACACGCTCTACTGTCTCACTCACTCTCTGGGCACTGGCACTCAGCGCGGCTCGATGTTTAAGGTGGCATTCATTCACTTTACTTGGTTGAGAGTTTCTTTTTCCTTCGTTTCCTTTTCCTTTTTTTTTTTGGTTTTTGTTAATTTGCATACAACAAACAGTTTTTAAAAATCAGTCGAGAATTTCGTTTCGTTTTATTAGTTTTTCGTTTCGTTTATGCCGTTTTTTTGCCAACAATTTTAATGATGTGATTAACATGACTTTTTAATTTCAACCTGTTTTACCGAATTAATTATCAAACTGGGCGGTCTTTATGGCCTATTCACTCTCTCTCTCCCTCTCTCTCCTTAGGCGCACAAAGTATGCCTTAAGCTTAGCCTATAAAAGATTTATCACAGGCCCCGCATCATTATTATCGGCAACAGCAATAGGAATAGCAACAGCAACAGCGTCATCTCATCATTAGTGTCAAATTCAAATTGATTTTTTTACGGTCGATAAATAAAACATTTGAATAAAAATTGTTTTTTTTTATTTTGGGGGAATATTTTTTGCAAATTTTTGAAATATTTTTCGTAAATATTTCAATTGATTACGTAGGTTTTTTAGGCTTTTTGCTGGTCCCATACAATATTTCATTAAGAAGGGTTTAAAATTAAAAAGCCTGGCTTATCACCTTTAGCACATACACAAACACACTTTTACCTACATACTCTCTCTCTCTCCCTCTCTCTTACCCATGTATTATGTGCCCTGCTTATTACTTCGTGAAACCTTTTTAAAGGTTTTCATTCTGTTTATGGTGCTGGCATATCGTCGTCGTATTGATAAGCTGGCGCCTTTTGAATATTTTCTGCTGCTGGCCTTTCGTATCGTTTCGTTTTCGTTTTTTTTTTTTGTTATTTCTCTTGACTGATCGTTCTTTAGCTTCTTTAGCTAAACCGTATTGACTTCTCATTTATTGAAAATGATTTATGAGCCACTCTGTCAATAAAAATTAAGCCAAAGAACACTTTGTCTGTCTGTCTATCTCTCTGTCATATACGTATGTAGGTGGCCAGGCCAATACCAATATTACTTGGGATAGCATTTATAGATTTTTCGTAAATGGATTTCCCTTTTCTTTATTGTTGTTGTTGTTGTTGTTTTTATTTTCATTTTCTGTATGATAAACGGAAGTTTGTACAAGTAAAGTGGGTTCCAATTATGGAGACATAAATTCCAAATGCAATTAAATTAATTGATCAAAAGGCAAAAAAAAAAAACAAAAGAAATTCATTGTCTCTTATAATCAAACGTCAGCACCAATGTCTCTCAGGGGAAGATCATCTTCGGTTTTTGCACACATAATACACGAACGTTAACAATATTCGTTAAAAAGAGCATAAAAATGAAGTTGCCTTGTCAGCTTTCAGTGAATCAGGTTCTTGTCGCTTCTTCTCGAAATTTTTTTTGTATATCAATTATACACCCAAAGAAAAATTACAGTAGGATTCACTATTTTCTAATGAGTTTCACTAATAACAATGAGAAATGTTCTCCATTTTTGGAAGCATATTTGTCCAGTTAAATAAGCAGTATTTAAGGATTTTACGCTGTACATTTTCCATAATCCACTAAACAAACATATTATTAGTTTATACTTGAAAATATTGCCTACAATTTTCCTCTGGATTATACACATGCCTCTCACAAATACACTCACATTTTTATCATGTTCTCTTTGTGCCAACGTCTGCTTATAATAAAGGGTTATCCACTTACACACAAGCATACATATGCATGTATATATCGACGCCTCCATTCTATAACGTTCTAAGTGGACTTGGAACGTTTTTAATGTTTTTGCATTTTTAAATTCTGTCAAAATTTGGTTATGATGTGCCGATCCGTTTCGAAGTTATAGGGAAAAATCTACTTTGAATACATATATAGTCGTATGGCGCATGAAAACTTTGAGAGCTCATAACTCAAACACACTTTTTCGACTTAGAATGTCATAGGACAGAGGCGTCGATATATTTTTACATTTTTACCTTTTTAAAACCCTAAAAAATATGAGTTCGTAGATTGCAAATAATATAAATATATTTTAAATATGTTCGCACAATTTCGTGTGGCACCTTTAGAAATTGATTTACACAATAACAATTTATTTTAATTGCCATTCTTCTTTCACAATCTTCCGCGTACGCAATAACCACTGTTTACAACCTTTTTGCAAGCAACACCACAATATTCTCTTCACACACAACGTGTCTGACTGTCGTGTCGTCTTCACATACGGCTGACTGAATTTTAACTTGAAACCCACGTGTCTTCACACACAACTGACTGAATTCTAACTGAAAACCCACGTGTCTTCACACACAACTGACTGAATTCTGACTCAATCGACCGTTGCCTGCTCTGTCTTGCTTTTTATATCGCTCGATCTCAAAGGAGGATGACGGCCTTTGAAAAATATCTAAAATGTAAACAAAATATCTAAAATGTTTTCATTATTGTTGTTTGTGTATCTTGTTTACATTTGTCCAGGCACATAATAGTTGTTGCTTGTGTATTTGTCTATCCGCTTTTTTTGTACTACACCATGTTTTTGCTTGTTTGTACTTCTTTGTCGCTCCACTTTGTGTGGCTTGTTACATCCTTTTGTCTTATATTTTTTTATGCTGATTATTGTTCGATTTTGTTTATTTCTCGATTCTTGTAAAGAAGTCCATTGTTTTGTTGACCTACATTTTTACTTATTCATTCGATTTAAGTGAACAAGTCCATTGTTTTGCTTTTTTTCGGAGCTTGTTTATCATTTTAAAACACCTTTTCCATTTCGTAAACAAAAAACCCTTTTAGTCAGGATTACGACCTAGTTCTGCACACCACTTATTTTGCGTGTGTTAATTTTATACATGAATGGCGGGACCTACAGTTTAAAGACGACTCCGATTGACAGATTTTGAGAAACTTTTCATGGCATTTTATTTCGTTCTCAGAGTTGTTGCCAGAAATTTGTTGAGTGGAAGTCTCCGAAGAAATATTTTTTCATAATTTCGTTTTGATGTCTAAACTCGGGCCTTCAGCCTAATAAGCCAACGCATTACCTACTAGACTACGGTGGCTTCAACAACAATTAGTCTTAGTAAATTTTGACTGTATTTATAAGTATTTTTCCAAAATTATGAATCTAAATGAGTGTGCGATTATGAATCAAACATATTTCGAATGGTATGAGTTTGATGCCAATGTTGTACGCATATTCATTGCAACCTGTACCTGTAAATCAGAAATTCAGAGTACGTAGTTAAATTTCAATATTGTTGACTTTCACTTCACTTTCAAAATTTCGTGAATGGTTATGAGAAGTCAAAAAACGATTCATTGCTGGACTCTGGTTGTTTCTAGATAAAGACAGATGCTCTCATTCTAGGACCTGTTATTAGCAAACTAATGACCAGATGTTGGAGATGTTTTGTGACTTCGCGATCTTCCTTAAAAGAACAATCAATTGCAACCATCTAGTGCCACCTTAGACTTCCAATAAACGTACGTACGATGTGATAAAATCCGTATGGAAACACTTTCTGTTTTTTCTTTCGTTTCAGAACAAAACTGTAACAATTTAATGCGTTTTTCAAGTCAGTAAACCAAAAACAAATTAATTGGTCTGCTTAACTAAACGTTTTTATTATCATTTCATAATCGCCTGCGTTCCCTTTAACAAAAGTTAGTTTTCTGTCTTCAAATAAATTAAAGTGAAGTGAACAAGAAGAGCAATAAAATCATTTTCTTTATTGGGCTTTAACCCCCTGCAGAGATGATGGCAGGATGCACCCTGCGGAGAATTAAAGCCTGTCATGTCCAAACATTAACACGCTTCGTAAACTCATTAACGATTTGTAAACATCTTTATAAGGCACAGATATTTCAGACATTAATTCATTCATTCACTCGTTCATTCATTAATTTATTCATTATTTCATTAATTATTTTATTATGAAAGAAATTTAAGAAAAAAAAGAACAAAAAGAACCAAAAAAAAAAGAAGCACTCACCTGCCAGTCTATCTTTAACCGCTTGATGCGCCAGCGCAGCATGATGTAGTGGCGGTAGAGCCCATGTTAATGGTGTCCGTTGCGGTGGCACTCTTAAAACATGACCGGCAGCTGCTGCTGCCGCCGAAGGATACAAATGGGGATAAGTGTAGAGAGCGGTGGCACCACCATATGTTGACGATGCTAAACTGGTGGCCAATTTATAGGCGGCCAAATCATGTTCATTTTGTAGATCAATTTCATTCGATTTATTACTATTGCTACTGTTGTTGTTATTATTATTATTGCTGCTGTTGTTATTATTGTTGTTATTGTGCTCATAGGGTTTAGAAAGCAGGCGTGATATACTAAAAGGCAGATTTTCACTGGATGAGGAACGGGTTTGTTCTGACTGTGATTCACTGTAAAAGAAGAGAAAAAGAAAAATTAAATTTTTGTTTTAGTAAAGAAAACATTGAGATTTAATGATTCAAACACTTTTACTATCTAGAAATTCTACTCTTCCTTAGAGTTGTCGGCAGTTCGTCAATATTTTTAAAGAAATTTCCAGTAACCGTGAAATTACGGTCCAGCAAAATGCAAATTGCCTACGAGAGGATTTTAAAACTGTGGAGTATTTGCTGAAAAGATTTGTTTTCGATACAATAAGAGAGAGAGAGAGAGAGAAAGCGAAGGAGAGAGAATATTCCCGATTGGAAATGGATTGTATTAAGGCAACGCCATGTCAAACTCATCGATGTTAGCTCGTACCTAACTTTGGTAGCTAGTTTGGTATGTTCTAATGCGTTTATAGCCTTATAAAGGGATCCACCAAATAACATTTTTTTTTCAAAATGCTTTAAAAGAAAAAACTAGTGAATATTTGCTCAAATTTCTTTTTTTATTTGAAAGTACAATCCTACCGGTTAATAATTGAAAATATTTTGATTCAAATGGCTGCCTCGGCTAGCCATGCAGTAGCCTACACGATCGGTCCAATGTTTAAGCACATTATCGATTTTGTGTGCGGCCGTATTTCACCAATGGCTTCACGAATATTGCCTTTTAAAGCGTCAATTGTCTCTGGCTTGTCGGCGTAACACTTATCTTTGACGGCACCCCACAAATAATAGTCCAACGGTGTCAAATCGCAGCTCCGAGGTGGCCAAACGACATCAGCTCTGCGATCTTCAAAAACAGGGCGCAAAATAGCTTCGGCTGTGTGACACGTAGCGTCGTCCTGTTGAAAGCAAATGTTGTCAATATCCTCCTCTTCAATTTTTGTTAACAAAAATTCGTTCAACATAGCGCGATGACGATCGCCATTGACTGTAACGGCCACTCCTTGCTCATTTTCGAAGAAAAATTATCCAATTATGCCTCTGGACCAAAATCCGCACGAAACAGTGACTCATTTTGGGTGCGTCGACTTTTCAACGTATGCGTGCGGGTTTTCTGTGCCCCAAATGCGACAATTTTGCTCGTTTACATACCCGCCAAGATCAAAATAAGCTTCATCTGAAAAGACGATTTTTTTTGCCAAAATTGGCATCGTCAGTAAGTCGATCGCAGACCCACTTAGCGAAGCAAAAAACGTATTGGATGGTCAATATTCTTTCAGCGGAAGGATAAAACTAATTATTTGTCAAATCAGACATGAGCTAAGTGTTACCATTCACGAAATAAGTACTAGTCGAAAAACAAACGTTAGATGGCAAACCCGATAGTATGGATCAGGCAGCAAGTGTTGCCAACTTTTCCTTGAATTCATTGTCCTAGATTTTTTTCCTATAGGGATGAGAGTTTCTAAGAAAGATTTACTATTGAATAGAGTCGAAAATTATTCAAAGATATGCATTTGGCCTGAATGATAATCTTTATATTGCAAACGTAATTGGTAGGCTTAAATGAATGATAACGGAGTGTTAGTTTGTAAACGTCAATACTTCATTATAAAACTTTGACATGTTTTTGAATTAAAAGTTTCACTAGCTGTGCTTCTAATGTAATTCATTAGCAATCATTAATGTTTTCACCATTTTAGTCATAGTCGTGCTTAAATTATCCCTGAAGCCTTTAATTGTGATTAATGCAGGCGGCATGATCAGGGTTAACATGTCACGATTAATTTTTTTTAATTAGATTTTCTTACAAAAAATATTATGTCTATGGTTTCTATTTGCTTTTGAAAAACAAAATTTTAATTAAAATTTTATAATTTTTCTGTTACCAAAAAAAAAACAAAATTTAAATTCCAATAATTTATGGCGGCAGCTTGCCGTTGACGCAATAACGCCGCAATTGTAAAAACGAGAAAATGAAATCGTGTTGACATTACGAAAATGATTTCAATTCGATTCAATTTTATAAATCAAATCAAATAAAAAGTGGTTTATTAATACAAATGCAAAAACAATAAATCAAAAAAAGCTTTTAAAATTTTAAGATTTTTTTCCGATTTTTTTTTTCGTTTTCTTTAAAAAAAACGTGACTAAAAACTCAATTTGATTTGAATTTTTCTTCTCTTTTTTTATCCATAAATTGCGTGTTGAGTTCCCTTGAAACGAAAGAAAAATAAAAAAAAACAAAAGAGCTGCAACAGCAGCAATAGCAGCAGACAACAGCAACAATAATAAAAATTAATGAGTTTTACAAGAAATGTCACAGATAAACTGTACAGAACCAATAAAACAACATTAAAGGAAAACAACAACAACAAAGAAAACAAAACAGAAAAAAATCCAGCAAATTTGTAAACAAATTGCCTGTAAATTCAACTGCCAAGAGAGCTGCCAACAAAAAAAAAACACTGAGAGCGTTATAGACACATACACACACACACTCGCACTCGCTCTCGGTCACACACGCACAGTAAATTGCAAAAACAAATATTATTAATTAACATTGAAACAAAACAAAACATAAACAAACACGGCCGATGCATGTTTCTCTATGGGCTCCTCGTGAAACGTACATACATACATACACATGCACGCATGCTATTGTTGTACTAACAAAACTAATACAAGTAAACACACATGCTAAAGATAACAGAGGGAGAGAAACCCACGCAAGCAATTGTTGTTGTTTGTGTTAACGTTACCCGAACGATAATGCAGTACAAAAATCATTTGTATGCGTTGCGTTCGTTCATGTAAAGCTGTTGAAAACAAAAATTCTAAACCCAGTAGAGTTGAGTAGATTTGTTGTCGTTTTTTGTTTTGATCATGATTGCTTAATACAGTAGCAATATAATGACAACAAAAATAACAACAACAATAATAATCTTAACAACATTAAAGAATAGAATAGAAACAAACCAACAAACAGACATTTGCGTGACCATTGATGGATTAAGAACAACAAAAAAAATCGTTTTTTTTTTGTTTTTGGTTTGATTTTCTTAGAAGTTGCGTTTTTAACGTGTGCAATATTTATTGTTGATTTTTATTGTTTATTTATGAATTAAATGCTACTTTTTGTTAACAATGAATGAAGGTTACAACGAATGCATGAATGAACGAATGAATGAATGATTGTATCTGAATGAGAATGAGTGCGTATGAGTAATACTTTTAAAACGTTACCATAAACAATAACAATTTCGATAAAATACCGACCAACGACCGTCATATGAAAACTAAAAATGATAAAACATTTTTTAATTAATTTATGGTTCAGATGATATCCTTTTTTTTAATAAATTCTTGACCAAAAAATCATGATAAACTCTCATACAAAAATATTAACGCTAGAAAACAAAAACCGTTATTAGTAGGACAACAGAATACTCTGGTCATCTACTAATACTGTAAGGGCAATAAGAAATTTTATTAAATGTTAATTTAACATAATGCTGTTATAACACTTTCTCTCTCTCTCTCTTTCTTTTTCTCCATTCTCTTTCTCTCTTTTGTTTCTTATTAATGAGAATAATTGAAACTTAAATTTGAACCACACGCACACACATACGCAAAATCGAAAGAAACTGGAAACATAATGGAAACAGAGATCAGCATTGAGTATTCAAAAAAGGCGAGTAGAATCGAATCATACTCATAATTTCTGATATTTATATACATTCATACTTATTTTAATATCATGGAACCTCTTCTCGTATTGAAAGTACTTTGAAGTACTCATCAACACATATGATGTTGTTTGTTGATTTCGGCTCTCCATAACTCAACATATCCAAACACGAATCACAAAATAAGTATACAGCGCCTACGAACACTAACATACTCGTTAGAAGGTTGGTGTTTGATCTGCTTGGTGCTCTGTTTGTTTTGATTATGTGTCTTTTTCTTTTATTTTTTGTAACTGCAACAACAACTAAGATAGTAAATTCTCGAAGCTTATGAATCAAACATATTTCGAATGTTATGAGTTTGATGTCATCGTTGTACTCATACTCATTGCAAACCTGTACGTTATAAATCAACGTTGTAGTGAGTATGAATGAATCAGAGTAGATAGTTAAATTTCAATATTGTTGACTCATTCACTTATATCCAAATTGCATGAGTGCTTATGAATAGCTAAGAACGAACTAACTGCTGTAAATTATTTTATCTCATAAAAGTTTTTTACTTAAACTGCCTGCAAAATATATGCAAAATATATATTCATATTCTTTCATTACCTGAATAGACTTGCTGCAAACGGGAGACTTGTCTGCGTTAATTTTAGACATGAGTGGCGAGACCTATAGTTTAAAATCGACTCCGAACGATAGATTTTCTTGAGAAACTTTTCATGGCAATTTTATTTACTCTCACTGTTTTTGCCAGAAGTCTGGGGAGAGGAAGTCGAAATATGTTTGATTCATAAGCCCACACTCGACTCGAATCATTAACCAAAATTTACAGTCTTGCATCTACAACAACAACAAAAAAGATACATAAAGAAATAGAGACAGAACAGCGAGCCGAATAAACACACAACCTTCTCGTAAGTATTTGCGTGTGCGAACGCGATTCATACTTATTTTGTGATTCATGTTTCAACAACATCACACGTGTTGTTAACTATGATGAGTACTTCCAACTTTTTATATAATTAGAGAGTTTCCATAATGAGTATAAGTGCATTTAAGTATCAGAAATTATGAGTATGATTCGATTTTACTCATCTTTCTAAATACTCATTGTTCATATCAGATATGCATACTTAAAAAACTCGCTTAGAATTCTGAATTGATAGCAACGTTTCTTTCAGTTTCATTTTTGAAAAAAAAATACTGTCAACAGATCATAAACCGCATCATACGATCACATTTTCTAGTGCAATGGCTTTTCCACTATCCTTCCTGGGTGAAGATTCAATATTTTTCGCTTCGAATGTTATTTGCGATACTTTTTGAGGGTAGCCAATCGTTTAACTAAGCTTTGTAAGCGACCGTATTTCCCCTGTCAATGTAATCGTAACATGTGGAACTGTCATCATTGTGGTCTATATTTGCAAAAATTAATTTGTACACCCAATATTGTTGTTAATTTGACAGAAATCGGTCATTTTCTTTGTTATTAAACAAACACAGACTAAATATATGATTCCACTAACGATAAAAATAATCAAAAAAAAACCCGCTTTTGAAATTTGGAATTTTAAAGACGAATCTTTTAAAAGTGCATTTTAATTAAAACGCATTTAATTAATAAAAAAAAAATAACTTAAATAAACAAGTGGTAATAAACGACCAAATATGAATAAAATATGAACTGAATCATCTGAAAAAAAAAAATAAATTCAAAATAAAAAAACAAAAACTTGAAAAAATATTCAAAAAAATAAAGAAATTCATGGGAATTAATCGCTTAAGAAAATTATGCATTTAAAGCAATAAAAAAATGTCATTAAAGATAAAACAAAAAAAAAATAAACAAAATTCAAAGAAAAAAGAAAACATTCAGGTGCTCGACCAACTTTAATTTTTGGGAGGGAAAATTTTGATGAATGATTGCGACATTCATTGAGCACGGAAAAAAATTTAAAATTCTATCAAAGCTACCACTCCAACCTAACCAAAACTAACTACAAAAGTAGTGAATCCAATATGGCAACCGTTATAATTATGGACGTCTTAATCCACATGATTTGCAAGTGATTCTCAAGATTATAAAGAAATTTGAAGAAGCGTTTGACTGAAGCGTTACAGATGTGCTAAAGCCTGTGCATTATCACGGATAATCGGAATTTGTTGATTGCATGGCTTTCTCAGCTAATGGGCCTAGCTCACTATTTAATTTTGCATTTCGAATAGCAACCCTAACCTTACAAAGTCCAAACCACACTAAAATTAATTCACAACGCTGTAAATATAGGGACAAAATGCTTGGCTAACAGACTTTCAATTGCGATTTGTCGAACAAATTTTTTTTCCGCGGTGAAAATCATTTTTTATTCGTTGGTTACATTAACAAGCCATATAATATCATATGGAGCCCGAAGATTCTGGAAGTGATAGTGGAAAAGTCATTGCATTTGGAAACACAATGACTGTTTGGGGTGAATTGTGTTCGGGGCGATTTAATCGCCCGTATTCTTTCGAAGTCGCCGTGGTCTAGTGGATAGTGTGTTGGCTTATTAGACAAAAGGCCCGGTTCGTATCCCAGGTCAGACATCAAAACGAAAAATATTTCTTCGGCGGCTTTCTCTCAGCAGATTTCTGGCAAAGACTCTGAGAGTAAGAATTGCCATGAAAAGCTTCTCAAAAATCTGCCGTTCGGAGACGACTTTAAAATGTAGGCCCCGCCACTCATGTTTAAAATTAACGCACACAACATAAGAGGTGTGAGAAGCTAGGTCGTAATTCTGACTGAAGGGTTGTAATGGTCAATTATGTATGTATGTATGTATTCTTTCGAAAATGATTTCGAAAAAGTCTAAAACGTCAATTGAAGACTTTGAACTTCAATACGATCGATTGTGTTTTGACTGCCTAGGAAGGCACCAGTGGAAGTAATTTCACATTTCTGGGGATAACAATTATCGAACAAGATCGTGCGATTTGACTCCCATTATAATTTTTTTGTGATTCTACTTCAAAGATCGGGTCTACACGGAAAACACTAGCGGAAGAGCATTTGGAAACCAACACTCTCAAGCATCCGACAATCTTGTAAACAGTTTTCATGGTTAGTAAGACGTTGTAAGTCTTTTCTTTATCATCTGATGGGGACAACTTGTCAGATACCTATTTGCCTGTGGTGCCAATACTGTTTTCAAGATATACTAACACCTGAATTGATTATGTTGCCACTGATGCCAATATTTTCATTGTCCATGAGTTGACAAATCCTCAAAGATCGAAAATACCCGATACGGAGTTTAACACGTTGACTGCCGACTACGAGATAACTCGTAGATTTCGTCCTCTTCTAGGGCGCTATACTCCCAGATATCTCGTACTTATGCGTAAATTGCTGCGGCAACCAACGTGTTAAGTAGCAAAAGTTGCTCACGTCCTCTATGGTTTTACCGACGGTTTTGAAAATTGACGCCGCGTCCAAAGGTTAACATTTGCAACAGAATGCATTTGGAACTTTATAGAGAATGTTTTCCGAAAACTAAACGGAATCTAAAAGCAATTTTAATTAAATTTTGTCACTCAAAAGTTTTATTAAGTCCGATTTAACATTACCCGAATACAAAAAGTATATACGGGACTAAGTTGGACATAAATCGAACTAATTAAGGCAGTCACTTGCAGAATTTATTGACTTTACATACATAATTGGTCATTACAAAACTTTAGTCAGGATTAAAAGCTAGCTTCTCACACCACTTATGTTGTGTGTGTTAATTTCGTACATGAGAGGGTGGGACCTACAGTTTAAAGTCGATTCCGAAGCACAGATTTTTATGAGAAACTTTTTATGGCTATTTTATTTACTCTTCGGATAGTTTTTGCCAGAAATCTATTGAGAGGAAGTAGCCTAAAAAATATTTTTTTATGTTTTCGTTTTAACTTTGGGCTTTGAAGCTAGGCCTTACATCTAACAAACCAACACACTACCTACTAGACAACGGCGACTTAACATTACCCGAATACAAAAAGTATATCCACGGCTAAGATAGGCATAAAACTAATTAATTAAGGCAGTCATTTGCAGAATTTGAATTCTAAAATATTGAAACTCGTTTGTATTCCCCGTTTTCAATGAACGATTTTGCAAAAATCTAATGGAGGCCCCCTAAATTTTTAATTTTTATGAGGCTAAGTTTTGTATTCAATGGAAAATTATAATTATACGACGTCTGGTATACTTTTGAAAGGCAAAATATCCCAGTTTTTCACGCCTTTAGGTCGCCAACTGTTCTTATTGAATTTTCCAATGGAAATATGAAACCGAAGAAGGCTTTTTAAAGTGTAGACCGTTCTTTAATTCCAGTCCGGGGTTGTTTTTAATCCTTTTGGCGTTTATTTTTGTTGAACTACTACTTACCTTAGCGGTGCTTCGGATTCATCATAACAACTGCCGCCATCCATGTCGATATCGGAACCGGTGCCGCATGATAAACGGGAATCGGAATCAACATCGACATGAATTTCTTGATCCTCAATATCATCACGATCATCTTCATCATGTGACGACGACATGCTGCTACAATCGGGAGCCAATTTGTTAAGAATTTTTACAAAATTAAAGAGGAATTCCGATTTGAGCAACTATTTTATATTCAACGTTTTATTATTAGGTATTCTGTTTTAATTAATATTTTAAACTTTAATTCGTTAATTCACAAATTTTTCATCCGTTTGCCGTACATTATTTTTGGTTACGTTAACCAACACTGGTTTTTTCAATTGCTTTTCTTTTTTTCAAAATTTTTAATTAAAATTCCAACACTTTGTTTTTATTTTTTCAAAATAGGTACACCGCCGCTATTTCTGTTTTATTTATTTTTTTTTTTTTTCTGCACACGAAATAAACGCTTGTTTTTAATTATTTTTACGTTTTTTTTTTCTTTTCTATTTTTCTTTCGATTTCTTTTTGCAAATTAATCCGTGACGGTTTGTTGATTACTTTTCGATTTGATTTTGTTATTATTTTTATCTTCTTCTTATTGTTGTTGTTACTATTATTGGTAATTAAAAATGTGAAGGCATATTAAAAGTAAAGAAAACCGTTTAACATTTAAGCGCTTTAAACGAACTCGACAAATTGAGCTGTTGACGCCAACTGAATTGAAAACTTCCCCGTTGCAAAACACTTACCGACCCTGTATTCGTTATAAAAAAAACACTTAAAAAGCACACAAACATGCACACACACACACACATCCAGTATAATAATAATATTTCTTAGAGTCTTGTTTTCTCTCTCTTTCATTCTCTCTCTCTCGTTTGTTGTCTTTTTCTCAGTCATGCTAATTCGCATAACACTTGCAACAACAATAATTGAAAATCTTGTCTTGTTAGCAGCAAAAGCTAATGATGTTTTTAAAAAAATAATATCGTTATCCGTTGTTATTGTTGTTGTTGTTTTTATTTTCTTATTATACTTGTTAACAGCCACCACCACCACCACTACCACTACAACCACACAACAACCACCATCAAATTCAACGAAACGAAAAATATAAGCAACAGACACTCACTCTATGTGTGGCTGGTTAAACCAGTTTAACTGCTTCCTTCCTACACAAATTTGTTTGTTTTTAAATGATGTTTACTTATGTTGTTGTTGTTGTTGCTGTCGTTGCTGTTGTTGAGAAACTAACCTACGCTAATAATGGCCTGTGCACTAACAAAACTCCGCCTTATGTGTGTGTTCATTGTTGTTGTTGTTGTTGTTATTAAAAAGAGAATGAGTATTGAAACTCTGCTTCATGTTTATAAAAGAGTGAACAGGTTTTTATTTCTTCTTCTAAACTTGGCATCACTTTTTCTATTGACTGGGCGTTTCTTCTGTGCAATTGGTTGTTATGCGCATGGCATTAAATTTTTGTTTGAGTGTGTGTCTGTGTGTGCGGGAATAAGTGTTGCCTTGTCACTGTGTGTTGCTCTTATGCTAATGACCTGCTGTTTGTAAAGTGAACATTTTATTTTAACAAGCAGGCAGGGTAAATGGTTTTTGTTGATGTGATGCCTCTTGTTTTGTTGTTTTTATATTAAATACAAGAGGCTGAGAGTTGCCATTCGCAGGAATTATCGTAAGAATGTGGGCAATATGCAGGAAATAAAGGGATTTCGTTTATGGCCTGCTGTGGACAGCAAGAGAACAGAGTGGTTGCTGGGCTTGGTTAAGGCCAGCTTAAGGTTGGTTGTCGGTTTTATTACGGGGCACTGCGAGATTAGGTCGCTGACGTGTGTCTGGAACAGATCTCAGCCTCAATATTGTAGGGTATGTTGCGATGAGGAGGAGTTAGAGACTGTCGAACATCTCCTCTGCAACTGCCCAGCCCTTGGTAGGTTAAGGACCCTTGGCAGGGCCTTCTTTAGAGAGCTTGAGTTCTGGTCGAGAGCCGACATCAAGTTTCTCCACAGATTCATTAGCAGCTTGGGCTGGTTGAGAGGTGCTAGGCCTTCATAAGTGTAGTCGCGCTCTCACCCTCTTTTGTTTTGTGTCTGTTTCTTTATGTAATTCCTCCGTTGCCCATTCTCCCTCCCCTTACCTACATTCCTTTATCCTCTATTTCCTTCCTCCCCTAAGGACAATGTACAATGGGTCAATTTCGACCTCCAGGTACTGTGCTTGTCTTGACCGACAGGTGCACCTCCTCTAACCTAACCTAAATAAACCATGATGGGCATTTAATGAAGATTAAATAAATATAATTTTGTGGTTGATTGACACAATAAATGCAAAAGTTGCGGCATAGGAATCTTCAAAAATACAATAAATGGGTGTATACGGAAGTGATTATGAATGAAACAATAAGCAATGATGTTGCTGGTTCGTCTCTAGGCTAATTTCTATTTTTATTCACAGCAATGATAGAATTAGTACTGACAAGGAGAGTGTTTGTGCTGTCAATGCAAGGATGAGTGCTCTCAGTAGAATAATATACATGAAATAGAGATTTTAAAAATGCGAGATACGAAATATAATGTGAAAAAACGCTTTCATCGCAGCTTTGGTAAGAAGTAAATTGTTTGCTTGCTTTTTAGTTTTTTTACTTTTGCTTTGCCGCTGCTGCCTTCAAAATAATTAAAAGGCATGCTGCTTGTCTAAGACGGCAATTGTGTCTTATGTACTGAGTGTTGTTTTAAAAATAATTTAACTATTTGCCGAAAATTTTAAGTGAAATTCTTCCTAAAGCTGGAGGTCCACACCACGCGTTTTCGCGTCAAAGCGTTGCGTGCGTTTCATACGTTCTTCGCGTTCTACACTTCAAGTTACATGCAACGCTTTTTACGCGTCAATGTTTGACCAGTGTTAACAAAATAAAAACATTTGAAACACATTTTGAAACATTTTAAAACATTTCTACAAAAATGGCAAATGAAATTGAAATTTTTTAAAGAATTTATAGAATTAATTGAGTTTGTGAATATAATATTTTGTGCCACAAGTGTGTGCAACAAGCTCCAAAAGAACAAACGACGATTTTACTGATATGCCCACTAGTTTTCATGGAATTCTGCAGCACTACCAGAGGCATGTTTGCTCTCCGCGCATTTTTTAAGAATCGGTCACTTAAAGTTTTCCAACGAGATTGGCAAACGTTTTCTAAAAAAAAGCAATACGAAATACCGTCCTCAATACCTCCTCGGCAATAAACTTCCAAGCAGCTGCTCTTTTAAATTAATTCCTTCAAACAAGCGAGTTTTTTTTTACTTAGGACTTCATGTTTTTTCACAGCTTCGATTAATTTTTCCTCCATTATTTTTTGAAAAATTTTAATAAATTAAACCAACTTGTCAAAGTCAGCTGTTTTGTACGCGCGCCGCTTGTGATGCTTACAAAAGTAGAAAGTAGATTTACCTTACGCGTTCTATGCGTCATGGCATCCTACGCTTTTGTGCGTGTAAGTTGCACCATATAAATACATTAATTCTACTTTTTTGACAGCCGCGTAGAATGCGAGAACGTGTAGAACGCGTGGTGTGGACCTTCGGCTTAAGGACATGGAAGTTACATTTTGATTCTTACCAATTATACTACAATACTATGGCTTTCATTCAATGCTCTCTACATCCTGATTCTCACAACAGATTTCCAATTTAGCTTTTAATTGATGTTTCGGGTCTCCTTTTGGTTCCCGCTTTTGAACTTGAAAAATGAATTCACTGGACATGTCGAAGCCGACATGAACTTTGATGCGTTTAATGTTGTTTACGACATTACGAAATTTATGATTCTTTTGATACTCGTATATGTGTATATACTCGTCGCCAACACAGTCGGTTTTATATATTTTACGAACAATGTTTTCCTTAAAGGTCGCCGTGGTCTAGTAGGTAGTGTGCTGGCTTATTAGACGTAAAGCCCGGGTTCGAGTCCCAGGCCAGACATCAAAATAAAATACAAAAAGTATTTTTTCGGCGATTTCTTCTCAGCAGATTACTAGCAAAAACTCTGAGAGTAAAAAAAAACTCCCATGAAATGTTTCTCTAAAAACTGTCGTTCGGAATCGACTTTAAACTGTAGGTCCCGCCACTTATGTATAGAATTAACACACACAACATAAGCAGTGTGAGAAACTTGGTCAATAATCCTGACTGAAGGGTTGTAATGGCCAATTATGTATGTATGTATGTTTTCCTTAAAGACTGTAAGCACGGTTTACGACAGAACAGCACCAGAGTCTTGTTGAGAAAGATATTTTTGTCTCCGTCGGGATTGAACTTGGATTGTGTGAATTTCTAATCGAAATAATTTATACCCTCTGACGGGTATTCAAAGTGAAACTATTCGTATTACTGCTGCTTTCCAAAATAGGCCCGATACGAAATTGTG
Source organism: Sarcophaga peregrina (assembly GCA_014635995.1). Taxonomy (NCBI): domain Eukaryota; kingdom Metazoa; phylum Arthropoda; class Insecta; order Diptera; family Sarcophagidae; genus Sarcophaga; species Sarcophaga peregrina. The sequence continues at coordinate 5,854,724 of CM025789.1, forward strand.
TACTCTGAAGTAAATATCGTCAAGTCTCTCCCATAGAATGTCTGGGATATTAAAGAAACTCATGTATCCTTACCGGAATTTAAAAATGGCGAACTTAAAATCTACAAGAATGTGTGGAGCACTAATTTGTTTTCATCTGTCCTTTCCAACGTTTATAACGAAATGCTAATATTTGTTCGCTTAGGTCTGGCATAATACAAGAATCCCATTAAAGGCGTTGACTTAAAAAACCAGTTGACTTTTTATTTGCGCATTGGCAACCCTACTGCATATAAAATGTTGTTGTGACGACATTTTAAAACGAAATCGTTTTGCTTTTGTGGGTTTTTTCTTGTCTTTTCCATCGTTTTCTTTTTCTTGCCTCGTTTTCTCTCATACACATGCCTAGGGACTCTCTTGCACTCACATGGAGTCTTAAAAAAATTTACGAAAAAGATAAAAAAAAACTCCGAAAAGTTTTCTTTTTTTTAGGTGGGAGTTTCTCCATTGCAATTGAAGTGTTGTTTTGAGAGTGCGTGTGTGTGTGTGTGTTTTCCCTGCCATCGTAGATGGATAGTATGAATCGTTTTAAATGTTTTTTTCTTTCGTTTCTTTTCGTTTCGTTTTTAATAGTTAAAGCGTTAAAAGTTTATGTGTCGTGTGTATGTGTGTGTGTGTATATGTGTATGCGAAAAGTGCAAATGTGGCAGATTAATAGCACAATTGGTAAATACTCGTCGTTTGCAAAATAGTTTGCCTGTCTGTTAGTTTGTCTGTCTGTCTGCCAGTCAGTCAATGAGTTGTTCGTTTGGAGCATTTCTTAAGTGCCCACTAACATTTGCTAAATGGGTTGAGTTGGGTTGGGTTTTCTACACACTCTTTTTTATATTTTGTGTGTGTGTATGTGTAGAGGAGAGAAGAGAGAGAGAGGGAGAAAGAGCAAGAGCAAGAGAGTATTAGAGAGTCATGACTATCGATTTGGTTTTCATGTTGTTATCTGTGATTGAACAATTTCGTGTGTCTAAAATGCGTTTAAATTATCGCCCGTAGAGACAAAACACACACACACACACACAACCATGCAAATAAGCCAACAACTCTATTTCAAATGCTTTCTTCTGGCATCATTCTCCGCTTTTGAAGCCCACTTTACAGTTCTTTTTCAATTTTATTTGCAATTGAAGTGTGTTGTTCGCTTATTTGTATTGAAATGTCTTTTGTTGCTTCGCTTTTGTTGTTGTTTTTTTTCTTATTTGAGAGCTTTTTCTATTTGGTTTTATTGTTGTTGTTGTGGTTAAATACCAGCTGAACCATGTCTTGTCTTGTCCTGCCATGTCTTTTCGTTTCTGTTTGTTTTGTTTTCCGTCCTACTCTTGCATGCAGTCATGGTTTTTAACTATTCCTTCATGGGTTTGTTTTTATTTTTTCTTAGTTTTCTAATCTTTTATTGGCATTTCTATGTGATACTGACTGTAGGTAACAAGCTCGTCCATATACAAGTCGTAGGTACTTACTCGTCTTACTTATTAAGAAATAAAATTTTAAAATTGCAACTCCAACAAATACAAACTACAACGTCACTCAGTCACACACATCAATACATATTTATTCGGTTCGATTAAATTGTTTTAAAAGCGTTCATATATCCATACATACATACATGTATGTATGTATGTATGTATGTATGTATGAATTAGTGTATGTATTAGTAGTGTATGTGTAAGTATCAATGTGCATATTTATGGCTGTTTTCTGAATGCGATGCGTTATTTCAGCCATTTAAACGACCGTTATTTGCAATGAAGCGCGGTTAATTTAAGCCACTCTTTGTCCCCCTAACAATTGTTGGCTGCTTTTTGCTTCTTTTTGCGTGTGTCTAAAGTGTTGCATTAATTGTTTTGGTTTCTTTGGAATCGTTAAAATATTGTTGAAAATTGCTACCGAATTTATAATCATCAAAGGAATTCTAATGGAAGTTTCCAGAAAAACGAAATTTTCTAACAAACCAATTTGACTTATAAAACATTAGATCTGGAGGCTCTATAATCACTAGGTTAGTGGTGATTATGATTACTGGATCGATGATTACTGGATATCGATGATAATACGTAATAATTGTGTGTTTAACATTAGGTCCCTTTTTTAGGGGCAACACTTCATATGTCGTTGATTAGCGTTGCTTATAAATAAAAACGATTTCAGAATGGGCATGCTCGGTCCAGCTTAGCTGACGTGTTGCCTATGGACCAGAGAGATTAGGTATGAATGGTTTTTTCGCTACTCATAAGTACTCATGTGGTCGCCGTGGTCTAGTAGGTGGTGTGTTGGCTTATTAGACTTCCTCTCAGCAGATTTCTGGCAAAGACTCTGAGAGTAAAAATTGCCATGAAAAGCTTCTCAAAAATCTGTCGTTCGGAGTCGACTTTAAACTTTAGGTCCCGCCCCTCATGTATAAAATTAACTCACACAACATTAGTGGTGTGAGAAGCTTGGTCGTAATTCTGTCTGAAGCGTTGTAATGGCCAATTATGTATGTAAGTACTCATGAAATTTTGAATATAAATGAGAGTCAAAAATATTGAAACTTAACTCCTCTGATTCATTCATAGTCACGACAATGATGATTTATACAGTACAGGTTGCAATGAATACCTTGGCGTCAAACTCATACCGTTCGAAATATGCTTGATTCATATGCCTGCTCATTTGGAACGGAGCACATACACAACCATTTGGTGAGTATTTTAGTGTTCGTTAGCGAATCATACTTATTTTGTTATTCGTGTACATATATAGTGGGGGTGCACAAATGAGTACATGTTTGTACTCTGAGTAATTTTAATTGCAATTGAAAAATTTTTTTCGTTTTTTATTTAGTATTTAGTACTTAACAAAATAATATAAAATTCAAAACTAAATGATCAAATTCTAAGAAAAAAAAACAATCAAGAGGAAAATGACTCGGATGTACTCAATTTTGCACTATTCCAAAATTTTAGGGAATACGAGTATTTTTATTTTATTTCAATCCGTTGCCAAAGCTCATCTAAATCTCTTTACGGTTGGCCACAAATTCTCAATCGGATTGACGTTGGGACTTTGTGCTGGCCACTGCAGTAATTGAAAAATTTGCTTACTAAGCCATTCTTTAACGATTTTGGAGGTGTGTTCGGGCTCACCATCCTGCTGGATAGGCGCTCTTGTCGACAAAATCGGGAAGATGGGGCTGCAAAATTCTCAAATAATCTTCTTTTTTCATAATACTATTGATTCTTTGCAGTGGCCCGAGGTGCAACCATGTAAAGCAACCTCATAACATGACATTTCCTCCTCCCTATTTCACCGTTTCTTTAACATAGTGTCTTTGAATTCTTTTCCCATGGCGTTGCCAGCAATATTGCTTACCATCGGACTGAAAGCGGTTGATTGTTGTTTCGTCTGACCAGATCATATGTTTCCAGTCATCCATTGTCCAATTTCTGTATTCTCTGGTAAACTTTAACCGTGCCTTTACATTTTTACCCGAAAGTTGAGGCTTTTCTTCTGCCACAAATTCTTTATTTTTACTACCCATTTGGCTTTAAATGTAAACGTTTACAGTCTCTCTGATAATTAAATTTTCACCATGATATTAAAATAGTATGAATGCTTATAAGTATCAGAAATTAACGAGAATGAACACTATTTTACTTATCTTTTGTATAACCATTGTTGATGTCGTATACACTAATCTGCACTATATTTTATTAGACGTGATTCCATGGTGGCAAAAACTCTGAGAGTAAATAAAACAGCATAACATAAAGTGTCCCTATTATTTTTTTCCGGGCCTTTTTTCAAATAAATAATATTTTTTTAAGAAAATTGTCAGAAACTACTCATTATTTTTATTTTATTAGTTAAACTGTTTTGAATGCCTTTAATTTAATGTCTATACTTTGTAATATTCATGGAAAAGTAAATAAAAATATAAGAATATATTGACAAATTTAAGTGTCCCTATTATTTTTTCCAACACTGTATGTGTTGTTGCTTATGTCACCTGCATTTACTAGCGTGGTTGTAAATTTCTAATTTCCATTTCTATTCGACAAACTATTATTCTGTTTCCTTCTATTTTGAGTTAAAATAATTCAAATTTCCTTTTTTTCTTTCTTTCTCTCTCTTTCTCTCTTCACATTCAATTATTGGCAACTCTTTTGTTTCGTTTGGCCCATCCATTAACCTTTCGAAATAAATTTCCAAACGCAAATGCAATATTTATGGAAATGAATTCAAAATTTCATTAAGAAAACGTAAAAAAAACGAACGAACGAACAAAAAAAACTGATTTTCAATTATAAACAATAACAACAAATAGATTGGCAACAATAATAGTAATAATAACAACAACAATAACAACAACAATAAACATTATATGCATGTGCAGATGTTTTTCAATTAACAATCGGTAAATACAAGAACAACAATGTTGCTGCCATCGTGGTGGCAGAGTCAAGCTACTTTTCGCTGTTTTGCCTTAAAAGCTCCATTTGAATGGCAACAATGGCAACAACAACAACAACAACAACAAGAACGACAATAATAAATAAAATTGAATTTCCAACCATTTATAGTACGTGAGACCATTAAACCATTTACTTTGTGTATGTGTTTGTGCGTCTGTCTGTGTATTTGCAAAGGTAAAAAGAACCATTAAAAGCCAACAACAACAACAACAGCAACAGCAATAAGAGCAACAATGTTATTAAATTAAAATAAAACAACAATAACAACAACAACTAACACCAGCAACAGTAATAATCATACTGAAAGAGACAATCATTGCGATATTAAATGCAATGCACAACGAATATGGCCACTCGAAAACATAATGAAAGAAAAAAAAAAAAAATGGAAATGAAACTTCACAGACCATAAAAACATGGAGAAAAACTTTTTGCGTTTCATTGTATCTTTCCTTCCTCCGACAACTCTACTTTATCCACCCACACTTGATGAGGTCTTGAGTTCAGACTCAAACCATTCAAAACACAAAAAAACAAAAGAAAGCCAATCAAAGCTTAAGTACACACAGTAATTTGTGTTTAAAACAACATTTTTATTCACTTCAATTTCATATTTGATTAATAAATTTAACAACAACAACAATAGGAACATGAAAAAAAAAAATAACAACAACAACAACATTTAAATACATACGCATCATAAATGGCATAACGGCATCAATGTCATCGGCAGTATTAACAGCAATAACCTCATACGGCTGGAGGGCATTTCTGATAAATATTAACGAGGGGGAAAAGTCATTTCCTGTTTTAGTGAATTTTTTTTTAATTCTAACAACCCGATTAACGGATTTCGGCCTGCCGCAACAGTTCCTTCCAGGCGCCTTTGCTCCTTGCGCACCTACGCCAGTTCGTTACACCAATCGATGACAGGGCTTCCTCGACTTGGTCCTCCCAATGGATACAAGGTCGTCCTCTTCGCCGTCTCTGCAGATCCCTGCATCAAATACCCTGCTCCGCCGGAGCATCCTCCTCCATTCAAACGACATGGCCGAGCTAGCGCAGCCGCTGGGTATTAATACGCTGTACGTTAGAGGACGTGTCAACGTGGTTTAGTGGGTAGTGTGTTGGCTTATTAGACGAAAGGCCCGGGTTCGAATCCCAGGTCAGACATCAAAATGAAAAATATTTCTTCGACGACTTCCTCTCAGCAGATGTCTGGCAAAGACTCTGAGAGTAAAAATTGCCATGAAAAGCTTCTCAAAAATCTGTCGTTCGGAGTCGACTTTAAACTGTAGGTCCCGCCACTCATGTATAAAATTAACGCACACAACATAAGTGGTGTCAGAAGCTAGGTCGTAATCCTGACTGAAGGGTTGTAATGGCCAATTATGTATGTAGTTAGAGGACGTGTACCTTTCAATTAAAACAAGTGCAGTACCCGGAGGTCGAATTGAACAATTGTACTCGCTGTACAACGTCTATGTCGTTGAGGAGTTCATACCGCTCACTGTTGGATCGGATGCGGAAATCATAGCCAACTCGCATTGGACCGAAGATCTTATGTAGGATTTTTCTTTCGAATACTCTCAAGACTGCTGCATCAGTGTTTAATAGGGCCCATACTTCTGCGCCATAAAGAAGCACTTGTAGAGTGTTAGTTTTTTTGTACGAGAGTGGTCTCTGAGTAATCCTGCTTTTGATCTCCAGACTGACATCATTTTTGATGGTAACGGCGGAGCCAAGATAAATAAATTCCTTGACTGTATCAAAAGTATAGTTTTCGGCCGTAATCTGAGAATTAATACGCCAAAAATCACATTTTATCGAACGCCTATAGGATATCCATATAATATATCCTGCAAGCCTATTGCCGTGACAAAATTCCAAATATGCTGCTCGATGTAAACAAGCTCAATTCCCTGCTCAGTAACAGATATTGCCTTCTTTTGTCAGCATTACGACAGCATTAGCTTCTTATGCCACCTAAGTTTTGTGTGTTAATTTTATCCATAGATGGTGGGGCCTACAGTTTGAAGGCGAATCGGAAAGAAAGATTTTTGAGAAGCTTTACACGTCAATTTTATTTCATTTTCAATGTTTTTGCCAGAAGACTGCTGATAGGAGAACGCCGAAAGAAATATTTTTCTAGATTTCGGTTTATTCGTGATCTTTTAGCGCAGACTTGAACCACAGCCTTTTGTCTAACAAACCTGATATGTAGTGTATCAAACTACAGTGACTACGGTATAGCCTGAGCCTGTTAAAATACCAGTTATGAACCTATAGTGTGATGCATGAGTTAGGTCCAGATCAGATATTTCGAACAAAATGAATTACGAAAACGAATATTTCTTTGACGACTTCCAATTAGCAGATTTCTGGCAAAAACTCTCGGAGAGTAAAATAAAAAATTGCCATGAAAAAGTTTCTCAAACATTTATCGTTCGGAGTCGAATTTAGTCCCGCCACTTATGTATAAAATTAGCACTCACAGCAAAAGTGATTGGAGAATATAGGTTGCAATGCTGACTGAAGGAATCAGATTTCCTTTGATTGTTTGTTTCCCAATAGAGTTTCTGAATTTTGTCTCGAAGTTTTTATTTTGCGTAAGGTGTAGTAAAAAGAAATTCCAATACAATTGTCTTAATAAAACAGTGTTAAACGATTTTCTTAACGTGAATTATTTATCAAAGCCAATTAGAATTGCGTATCTAATAAGCAAGCTCTTGAAATTTATTTTTTTTTCCACAATACTGAGGGAAAGTTTTTGCTTCTGTTCAAGCGTTGTATTGCGTTGAATTTAGAAAAATTCGTTATGGAAAGGAGATCTTACCAAGGAGGCCTCCGACCACTAGATTTTATTGTGTTTTCAGCTTCTAGAGAAACAGTGTTCACCACTTGGATAGAGCTACTAGAAACCGAATTCTCTTTTATATCTTGTGCAATTCACTAGCTGATCGGCTAGTCTTAACTCCTGCCTATAGAGTGAATAAACATTTCAAATGTTTTCTTTGTTTTGTTTGTTGTATTGGATTTTGGATGTTTTAATTTCGTTTATACTCATGCGTTCGTACATTTCCTTTTTGCAATTTCTACTACTGCCATCCATTAAATTTAATTGGATTTCACATGTTTTGTTAGAACAACATCAACAGCAGCAGCAGCAGCAACAATAACCATAAAAAGTAATAATAAGTGTTGCTGCCGCTGCTGTTGCTGCTGTCATTACCAAAAACAATAATAAAACAAGCGAAGAAGCAAGCAAACGAACATAGGAATAAACATTATAATGGCAATGGCAATGCAATTTTAATGTTTTATTAACAGCAGCAACAACAACAACAATAAGAACAATGCCAACAACAATTATAATAAGAAACTTTGTAGCACGAAGCCAATAGTGACAACAGCAACAATAATTTTGTAAACGAACATTTTCAGTTTTTGGACAAATTGTTTGGCAACAACAACAACAACAACAACAACAATGACAACCACGTTAACAAAATATTGCTTTCTTTCATTTCCTCTTACAATTGCGACAATAACTACCAATAATTGACCCTACATTCGGCAACAATACAATCAAGTTCGCTCGTATTCGTTTGTCTTTAATGTTGTTCACCATGAAAAGATATTGTGTTTAGAAACCAAATTTGGTCAGTTTAAACCCAAAATTATGACAAAATAGCAGCCCTTATAATGGTAACCGTCTTTTTGTTTTGGGCCCAGCTTTGACCCAGATTTTTTGTTCTAACAAAACAGTGCACGATTCACCATCGCTGATACCTATGTACTAAACCTACCCCTACGGTCTTCAACCACTCTCCCCGCACGGGACTGTCGTAAGGTATTACTTCGCGAAGGATTGCTTTAAAGCTCTATCACGCTAAACCATATTACGCCTTCATTCCTCCAACCTTCGGAGTTCCAGCATAACCTCAGTCATTCGATGGCTCTATTGGCTTCCTAAAATCCTAGAATTCAACACGTCTTCCATAAGACGTTTCCCTGGGCCATCTAAATTATCTAAATTTGGGGCAGCATGTTAGAATATGCTCCTCCTCTACCTCCTCATCTATACTTACTTACTTAATTGGCCATTAACAACCCGATTATCGCATTTCGGCCTACCGCAAATTTTGAAAATCATTACAGCAGTCAAGGACGAGAAGAGATATACTAAAATCAAGCTGCTGGAAACACGCTCGAAACATGCCTCGTATATGTACTCAAAGCTATTTCAAACCTATTGAAATTCTTGCTCAATTACTCTACAATTTATTTTGATTGATAATACTGTGTTCAGACAGGCACTATTATTATTTTTATATTAAACCTGCACTCATGCAGTGCATTGTGCAGGTTTAGGAAAGGTGCAAAGAGGGAAGATGCGAACGGTAAGGAAACGAGTTGCTGCTGGTAATTATAAAATGGCCAGTGCTATACCTTTACCATAAGATAGTCTACAGCAATCGTCCCCAAGAAGCCCGCAGTAAATCGCAATAAACGCCATTAATGAGATCAATATTTCATACAACATTTCAATTAATTATTGCGGAATAAAAATGCAAATTGTTATAATATTGAGAAAAATTTTAAATACAACACTGTAATAAGTACGTTCAGTGAGCATATTACATTTTTCCGAACACTTTCTACTGATATTTGGCAACAACGACAGTGTCATAAGCAAAAGCTTTCTTTTCTGCTAGATATCCAATATTTTCAAATTTTTATTTCTCATTATTCTGAGAAAAGCCACTTTGGAGTCCCAAGTAGTCCCTATTAACCATAACAGTTCGGCGTTTCGGTTACTCATTAGCAATACCTTATCCAATGTTGTTGAAGCAATCACCTGTTTTGTTTAACAGCTGTCAAATAAATTTTCGTAGATTATATGTCTGAACGCTAAAAATATTGTTCTCAATAAACCGAATATTGATTTAATAAAAGTGCATGTCTGAATATATTATAAGGAGGCTTGAGTGGTCGTTCACTACACTATTCCTCCATGGAACACTCTGCATCCATTTCATATGATTTTCCATAAAAAAAAGTTCGGTAGAGTATTTCCCAATCGTCTATCATTGCTGCGAACATCTCCGATAATAATATCCTACATAAAGTTCATATTTTTGCACGAAGCAATAACAATGGCAACAACATCAACGACACATGCACGTATTTATACAATGAAACTGATACCCGGTATGAATATTAAATAATACCACTCACTTACTTAGACGCAGCAACAACATTGTATAAAAATCACCATCACAACAACAACAACAACATTAAGAAGATGCTGCTACATTGTGTGGCATATTGGTAGCTGCCACCACCACCGAACTGGAAAAGAAAATGAGAAAGAAAGGCAAGAAAACAATTTTATGTTGCACGCTATCAGAGGTCTGCACAGAGTATTCAAAAAGATGAGTAGAATCGAATCATACTCATAATTTCTGATACTTCTGATACGAATTCTTACTTATTTTAATATCATGGAACGTCTTCTACTCATATTAAGAGTTAGAAGTACTCATAATATTCCTACTTAACAACACATATGATGTTGTTGATGTGACTCTCCATAACCCAACCTATGTACACGAATCCCAAAATAAGTATGATTCGCTTACGAACACTAAATACTTACTAGAATATTGTGTGTTTGCTCTGCTTGCTGCTCTGTCAACAACAACAAAATTTTGATGAATGATTCGAGTCACACGAATCATTTTTAAGTATTATAAGTAGTTTTCTAAAGTTATGAATCTAAATGTGTTGCCTTATGAATCAAACATATTTCGAATGGTATGAGTTTGATGTCAACATTGTACGCATTGCAATCTTTACTGTATAATGAGTAACGTTGTAATGAGAACGAGTGAATCAGAGTACATACGTAGTTAAATTGCAATATTGTTGACTCACACTCACTTATATTCAAAATTTCATAAGTGCTTATGAGTAGGGAAAAAACGATTCATTGCTGATCTCTGCACGCTATACAAACGTTCAATATAAAGGGCCATCCATTCTGTGGTTTCAAAAGTGTAGAACCGGAATTCGACATTTGTCAAACGAATTTTTTTCTTTTCAGTTGAAAGTCTGACAATGACGAAAATGGATCGCTTAACTATCCCACAACGCATAAAAAACCTGCTACAAAAATGGTGATTCTGCCACAGCCACGTATCTTGCTTTAAGTGGGGATTATAGTTTACATAATCGTTCAACTATGCAAGCAATTGGCAAAATTGTGAAGAAATTTTAAGAGACTGAAGTGGTTACAAATATTGAAAGGCCTGTGCATCATTGTTTCGCTCGTTCTGCTGAAAATATCGCAATTTTAAGTGAAAGTGTTGCCGAAGACCCGAAATGTGTCGATTTCTCGTCGTTCTCAGGAGTTAGGACTGTCATACGGCACATTATGGCGTATTTTGCATTTAGATCTGCGCCTACCTCCATATAAAGTCCAGCTTACGCAACAACTGAAGCCAGCTGACCATTCAAAACGTCGTAGATACGTGGAATGGGTGCTTGAACAACAGGACGGTGCGCGGCAATTTTTCGAACAAAATATTCTTCAGCCGATGAAAGCAACATTTCACAGCTCGGTGGGTAGTGTTAATGAAACAAAAATTGTCGTAGTTGGGGATTCTGAGAATCCTTAAGTAATTGAAAGAGAGGACCATTAACATCATAGAAAAGTCACTTGTTTGGTGGCAGCTTCTTGTAGTACGAAGGGGTGTGATTGGAACCTTACTTGCGAAACGTGATGGAACTACGGTGCATCTGTCAATTCGGAGTGTTATGGTCATATGATAACCGAACTTTGTTCTTGGCCGTGCTATTGAAAGAATACGACTTGGAGAATATGTGGTTTCAACAAGACGGTGTCACATGCCACACAACTCAAGCGAATATGGCTTTATTGCAAGAGACATTACCTGGCCGCGTAATTTCACGTCGTGGCGATATCAACTGGCCACCAAGATCATGCGATTTGACACCATTAGACTCTTTTTTTTGTGGGGCTACCTGAAAGACCGTGTTTATGCAGATAAACCTTCAACTCTTGAGCACTTATAAACCAACATTCTTCAAGCTATGGCTGAGATACCGCCCAATATCAATTCAAAAAGTGATCGAAAATTATCTCAAAAGAATCAATGCTTGCAACACTTGGCGTGGAGGTCATTAAATGATAGTGATGTATCACACATAATGTCAACGTTCAAACTTTAAAATAAAAAATAAAAATATCATGAAACAAATAGTTTTGTATGTGTTTTATTTACGTTTACTTTTGAAAACCACGAAATGGATAACCCGTTATGTTGTGTTGTAATAAAACCATGATAACAACAACAATATAATACATTGCTAATGTTGTTGTTTTTAGTTTTCTTACATTGTAGTCAAGCTCATGTTAAATTTACCCCAAAAAATAGGAAGGAATCTAGCGGGGAAGCGTATGAAGCGAATTTATTTTCTTTTGCCAACCAACCATCAAATTCGGCTACACTCATGAGGCTGGAACATTAAATATTTTGTGTCAAAGGATATCATTTTCCAATAACGGTCTGCTGCTTTAGCATTTCATATGAAATTTTATTTCTGTCACATGACCACAACAAAATCACACACGTAAACATTCAATGGAGTAGCAGCAGCAACACTAGCAGCTTCAGCAATTCAATTCCATTCCAATTGATTTCAATTCAATTGAAGTGAATTAGCCAACCAATCAGCCAATAGCTTGGCTGGTAGTGAATTTTTCTTTTGGTTTTCCTTCTGCTTCTGCTTCACATTCAACCGAAATGTACGTCTCCGGGGACTTAAATCAGTGGTTGGCTGGTTGTGGTTGCTTAAGAGCGTTAAATTATTACGATTTTCTTTATTGATAAGGATTCGCAACATATTGTGTATCGAGAGTATTCCGATAATGTAATGGAATTTTTATTACAAAAACTCTTAAAAGATTTCCTTCGTGTATACAAGAGGATGATTGTCACATCCTGTAGCATCACTTGTATTGACTTCTGCTTTTACGGTGGTTTGATTTCAAAAGGTGAAAGTTTAATGAAATTCATTTCGTTCCGTTTCGTCCATTAGAAATATTGCTTGAGATTGTGGAATTTCGATTATAACTCTTGAAAAGCAAATCATTTTTTATTATGATGGAATAAAATATTGTTAAATTTTTTTCATTTTAAAAATGCTTAAAATATAAGCTTATAGATTGTAAATAAAATAAAAATGAATTTGTGTGTAGTTTCTAGTAAACTCTTTATTGTTAGCCCAATTTTGTGTGCCACTGTTCCCAACTTGATGTAAACAACAACAATAGCTTTTCTTTGTTATTCCTCTGTTTATACATTTTGCATAAACAATAACAATTACTAGATAATTTTTCGACATACCTTTGTAACGGAGATCTTTAAACCACGATTACTCTCTTCAAACACACCACGTCTTCACACAAGACTGACTGAACTTCACTCACTCCAGTCGTCTGCTTTGTCATGCCTTGACTTTTACATATGGCAGGGTAAACAGTCTGATGAATGTGCTTGAAGGCAAATGTTCGTCTTCTCGAAATATCTATAATTGTAAAGATCATTGTTTCATTATTGTTACTTGTGTATTTTGTTTACATTTTTTATTGTAGTATTTGTTGTTGTATTTTGGTTTACTTGTTTACCAAAGTTAATGTTAAGTAATGTAAAAGCAAAACACCATTAACTAGATTTTCGTAATAATATTTAAAAAATCTTTCCATCAATTTTTCTTTAATCTGAATTCGTAAGGTGGTAAAAATGCAGGCATTTAGACATCCTCCTAGAATTAAAGTAATTCATGTATCAATCTTCAGTGGAATCCATTGTTATATGGACTGAAAGACTCACGAATGGCTAAACGAATGGCCCCTGAGAGAGATCAATATCTGAGATCATCAATGAATCGTTTTTTCGCTACTCATAAGCATTCATGAAATTTTGAATATTAGTGAATGAGTCAACAATATTGAAATTTAACATTGTGCTTTTCTTTCTTTGTTATTATTCTTTACATTTCTTCCGCGTACACAATAACAATTGTTCAATAGATCTTTATAACAGAGATTTTCAAACCAGAATTATTCTCTTCACACAAGACTGACTGAATTCTTACTGAATCCCACGTGTCTTCACACAAGACTGACCGAATTCTTACTAAATCCAACGTGTCTTCACACAAGACTGACCAAATTTCTAACTGAATCCCACGTGTCTTCACACAAGCTTGACCGAATTCTTGCCTGCTCGTTTTTGTCTTTTATATCAGGGTAAGCAACCTTATGAATACACTTGAAGGAAAATGTCTTTGGCTTCGCGAAATAAATGTAAACAAGTTGTTTGCAGTGCTGTTATTGACTGCTAACTTGTTTATCTGCTTTATTCTGTTCATACTGCACTTTGTTGTTTACCGTTTACTTCTTTGTGCCCTTTTTTATGCTGATATTGTTGCTATATTTTTGTTTATTCGTTGATCATGTAAGCAAGTTTTGTTTTGTTTTTGGAGCTTTTATTTATTATTTTAATAACACCATTTCCATTTTCGTAACAATACATACGAGTGATTCGAATCATTAATCAAAATTTACAGTGTTAGTTGTTGTTGCATTTACCGAAAAAAGCAAAAAGAAACACATAAGCAAACAAGATCAAACACACAACCTTCTAGTAAGTATTTTAGCGTTCGTATGTATTTGCGTTTCGTATATTGTGATTCGTGTATATGCATTGAGTTATGGAGAGTCGAAATCAACAACATCATACTTGTTGTTAAGTACGAATATGATGAGTACTTCAAAGTACTTTGAATGTGAGTAGAGAGGGCCCATGTTATTAAAAGGAGTATGAATGCTTATAAGTATCAGAAATTATGAGTATGATTCGATTCGAATCATCTTTTTGAATACTCATTGCTGATCTCTGATATAGACTGTTTTTTCCATACCTTTTTTATATTCCATTTTATCCCAAGCAGTTATCGAATACGTTTTAGATTCTTTGCATAAAACTCGCAACTGAAATCGTTGCTGCTGCTTTCAATTTATCAAAAGGACTTCCTTTCAACGGAACTATTAAATCAAATCAAACGAAATCAACTCAGTTTTAATCGTCATTTATTTGCAAAGAGAAAAATAAAAGTAAATGCAATCCAATAATAGACGTCATTAAAAGGCGCCAAAGCCAGGCGACGGCCGGCACGGAATCATAATAAAAAAAAACATCAAAAACGTAGTCTATTTAGCTCGTGCTCGTGCTCTATCATTTAAATTTATGCCGCCTTTTTAAATCTCAAATGAAATAAAATCCAATACAAAGCAGTTGTTGTTGCAATGCTTGTTGTTCTTGTTCTAGGCTCTTTGACCAGGTTGAATAGCCGCTTGAAACGTTTGGTTGGCTGCTGGCTGGCTGGGTTGGTTGTTTAGTTGTTGGCTGTTTAATTAAGATTTCCTGGTTACGTGTTATCAAGTGTTGGCTGTTATCGCTTGATAAGCATTGTGGTGGTCAGCAGTCTAACTGAATTGATATCGAAAAATGAGAAACACTTTAAGCATCGTCAGTGTCGTCGTCAAATCGTCACTTTGTTAAACGCTAAAGATACTGCGAAGACACACAAAAAAAAAGAGCGATTAAGAGCAACCCTTTCGTGGTAGTGATGTTCATGATCATCATCGTCATCGTCATTATTGTCCTGCTCAATACCTGACGTTATTTTGATTTCGAACATCAAATGCAGCGCCAACATGAGTGAAGTGGTGATGATGGTGGTGTTGGTGATGGTGATGGTGTTGGTGTTGGTCAATAAAAATTAAAGACCCAACAAATGTTGTGTATTGCCATTGTTGTTGTTGTTGTTGTTCCTGTAGCAAGTTTGTGTTCTTAATTTGACATGAAACCGACATAATTGGTTCCCTTTTATTTGATGTCGATTACGAATTATTGTCGATTCGTATCTTTTGATTGTTCATTGATGTTGTTGTTGTTGTTTTTGTTGCTGTTGCTGCTGTTGTAACATGTGTGTGGCAATGATGATGATTGCGGCATTTCAAAAGGTTCCAAAAACTTTATTGCAGGATCACCAAAGTATAGACAGAGAGAGAGAGAGAGAGAGAGAGGAAGAGAGTGAGAGGGTGAGTAAGAGGCGGTTTCCCTAATGACAAATGGATTATTTGTGTCTTCTTTTTTTGTTGTTTGTTTTTCGATTGTCGATTTCCGATTTCTTTCTTGTCATGTTCATTCATAAACAAACAGACAGACAGTCAAGCAATGAAACGGTAGCATTAAGGCGTTGTGGTCCCTAAGGCAAAAGAAAAAGTAGGCGGTTATGCTTATAATTTTTAGGGTTTTCTTCTTCGATTTTCGATTTTATTGTGCTGTATTGTGTGTTGTGTAAAAGGATAATGAGTTGTGCCATCAACAACTTGTGTAAACAGAAATTATTTTTAATTGGCCATTCATTCATTCATTCCTTCATTGATTATTACGTTTTGTTTTTGTGGATTGTTAGAACCAAATTTATCATTTTTTCGTTACGTTTCATTACTTGAAATGGCCATTTGCTATGTGATGACAGGAAAATTCAAGAGATATGCGGGTACGTATTGTTTTTTAATTGGGTATA
This sequence comes from Sarcophaga peregrina, assembly GCA_014635995.1. Classification (NCBI taxonomy): domain Eukaryota; kingdom Metazoa; phylum Arthropoda; class Insecta; order Diptera; family Sarcophagidae; genus Sarcophaga; species Sarcophaga peregrina. Next base: position 5,870,899 of record CM025789.1, read on the forward strand.
CATTGTATCTCTTTTAAGGAAATTATTCTAAAGGAAGTTACATGCATAATTGGTCATTAGAACCCTTTAATTAGTATTACAAGCTAGTTTCTCACACCGCTTATGTTATGTCTGTTAAGGTTTAGGGCCTATGACTACGAACAACTGATTTTAGACAAACTTTTCATGGCAATTTTATTTGTTCTCACAGTTTTTGCCAGAAATCTGCTGAAGGAAGTCGTCGAAGAAACATTTCATTTTTTTTGAGATGCCTGACATGGGATTTGAACCAGTGTGTGTATTCAAAAAGATGATTAGAATTGAATCACACCCAGAATTTCTGATACTTATACGCATCCCAGGTCAGACATCAAAAACGAAAATTTTAAAATAATTTTTGGGTGACTTCCTCTCAGCAGATTTCTGGCAAAAACTCTGAGAGTAAAAAAATTGCCATGAAATGCTTCTCAAAAAATGTGTCGTTCGGAGTCGACTTTAAACTGTAGGTCCCGCCACTCATGTATAAAATTAACACACACAACATAAGTGGTGTGAGAAGCTAGGACGTAGTATAATGGGTCAATTCGACCACCGAGTACTGTACTTGTCAGAATTGACAAGTACGCGTCCTCTAACCTAACCTATACGCATTCATAGTTAATTTAATATCATGGAACCTCCACTCACACTCAAAGTACTTTGAAGTACTCATCATATACTTAACGACATGTATGATGTTGTTGATGTGTCGACTCTCCATAACCTAACATATATACGAATCACAAAATATGTATGAATCGTCTTCGAACACTGAAATACTTACTAAAAGGTTGTGAGTTTGCTCTGCTTACTGCTCTGTCTTTTTGTGCTGTTCTTTTGCTGTAAATGCAACAACAACTAAGACTGTAAATTTTGATGAATAATTAAGTCATTCGAAGTAAGTATTTTTCTAAAGTTTGAATCTAAATGCCTGTGGACTTATGAATCAAATATATTTCGAATGGTACTGTACGTTATAAATCAACGTTGTAGTGAGTATGAATGAATCAGCGAACATAGTTAAATTTCAATATTGTTGACTCCCATGTATATTCAAAATTTCATGAGTGCTTATGAGTATTGAAAAACCAATTCATTGCTGATCTCAGTATTGAACCGTGGCCTAGCTTTTAATAAGCCAACATAATAACTACTAGACTACGGCTACTATTTTTATTAATTATTGAGAGAAATTATTGAATTTAACAATACCAACTAGCTAGGCTATAGTCCTGACTGAGAGGATGTAATCCTCAATTAAGTGAATGAAAAAAAATTCTCCTTCATAGGAGAAAGAGGAATTTGAAGGCTTGAAATCTTATAAATAGCCCTGCTATGAAAGAAATAACGTATTGGAAAAGATCCTTATTTGAGCTCTTGCTGCGTACGGGATAAAGAGTTTCTTCTGAAAGACTCCAAAATATCATCCCTAATAATAATTGGTCGAGTCATAGGTTAGGTTAGATTAGGTTAAAGGACGTGCACCTATCGGTAAAGACAAGCACAGTACCCGGATGTCGAAATTGTCCCATTGTCCTTAGGGAAGGAAGGAAATGGAGAATATAGGAATGTAGGGAAGGGGAGGAAGAATGGGAAACGGAGGAATGAAAAGAAACAGACACAAAACAATAGAGGTTGAGAGTGCGACTACACTTATGAAGCCCTAGCACATTTCAACCAGCCCAAGCTGCTAATGAATCTGTGGAGAGCCTTGATGTCGGCTCTCGACACAGAACTCAAGTTCTCAAAGAAGGCCCTGCCAAGGGTCCTCAACCTCAACCTACCAAGGGCTGGGCAGTTGCAGAGGAGATGTTCGACAGACTCCAACTCCTCCTCATCGCAACATACCCTGCAATAGTTCGGCTGGCATCTGTTCCAGCCGTGATAAAACCGACAACCAACCTCAAGCTGGCCTTAATTAAGCCCAGCAGCCACTCTGTCCTCTTGCTGTCCATGGTCGAGTCATTGTTTGGTGCAGACTTTGGTCCAGAAGCATAATTGGGCCATTTTTCTTCAAAAATCAGCAAGGAGTGGCAGTTATAGTCAATGGCGATCGTTATTGGGCCATATTAAATGAATTCTTTTTCACAAAAAGTGAAAAGGAGGATACTGGCAATAGGACAGCGCTACGTGCCACACAGCCGAAGCTACACTCGAGGTTTTGCGCCCTGTTTTTGAAGATCGCATTATCAGCCGCAGGACTGATGTCGTTTGGCCACCTCGGAGCTACGATTTGCCACTGTTGAACTATTATTTGTGGGGTGCCGTCAAAGATAAGTGTTACGTCGACAAGCCTGAGGCAATTGACGCTTTAAAGGACAATATTCGTGAAGTACAGCTGCATACAATCGATAATGTGCTTAAAAATTGGACCGATCGTGTAGGCTACTACGTGGCCAGCCGAGGCAGCCATTTAAATAAAATTATTTTCCATTATTAACCGGAAGGATTGTACTTTCAAATAAAGAAAGAAATTTGAGAAAGTATTCAGAAGTTTTTTTTAAAGCATTTAAAAAAAAGTTATTTGGCGGAGCCTTTAGTTTCTCACACCACTTATGTTGGTAGGGCCTACAGTTTAAAGTCGACTCCGAACGACAGATAGTTTGAGAAGCTTTTCATGGTAATTTCTTTTCATTTACTCTCGAAGTTTTTGCTAGAAATCTGTTGAGAGGAAGTCGCCGATGAAATATTTTTTTATATTTCCTTTGATTTGAGATATTTGAGCGGGGGTTTGGATCATGGTCTACCGGCTAATAAGCCAACATACTACCTACTAGACTATGGTGACTTCTTTCGTTATAATATTCCCTTTAAATTTGCTAAAAAAGTGTCTTTATCTTCATTTATTATTGCTTGAAAATGTTTACCTTTCTTGGTTCACCCTTTCTAAACAGATTATGAATGAATGAATGAATATTTATTAAGTACCCGTAAAATGTTTGTTTGTTTTTATAATTCCCATCATTTTTAATACGTATCCGGTTATTTGTCTTTTATTTTTTATCAGTTTTGTTAAACAGAAATTGAAGAAGACAGAAGAAGATACGCTTAACTTTTGGAAATATTTTCAATAAAAATTTATTTATCGATATTCAAATTTAAATTTAATGTTCGTTATCGATAGCCGCCTGTGAATTTATTAAAAATATTGTCGTCACATATGTATGTATGGACGTGACGTATATCAACTAATCACGTTCATTATGATGTTTGTCATCTCATGATGTTGTGATTTGAACTGTCATTACTCTTATCCGGCTGTGGCTGTCACAGACAAATTTGATTTGAAATTATTGACAATAAAATTGCTCATGCATATGATGGGAATTTTTTTTCTTTTCATAGATTTCTATTGACATCGGAATAGTTTTTAAAAATGTGTGAATGAATGCGTGGGTGGATAGTGTTAACAAATCACTTAAGTTTGTTGCAAGTTTTTAAACATTTCTGCGTGTATAAGAGATTTAATGTTCGAATAGACATGTTAACGGTAAATTTAAAAACAAAGATTTGTAAGCTTAGATTATCATCATAAAGTAGTCTTCCAACATGGAGGCTTTAGAAGAGAATATAAAAAGAAAATTACGATTTAAAGTCCAACTATTGGATGTGGTTGATTGGTGACTGCACACCAGAGATCAGCAATGAATCGTTTTTTCGCTACTCACAAGCACTCATTAAATTTTGAATATAGTAAGTGAGAGTCAATAATATTGAAATTTAACTATGTATTCTGATTCATTCATTTGTACTCACTACAACGTGGATTTATACAGTAAAGAGTATGCATACAAGTTGACATCAACTCAGCCTTTCGATAAGTGATTCAAATAACCATTGGGTTCAGACTTAGAAATATTTTATAATCTTATAAATGATTCGTATGACCGAACGAGCATTCATCAATTTACATCTTAGTTGTTGTTGCAATAAAAGAAAAAAGACAGAAAGCAAAGAGCAAAACACAACCTTCTAGTGAGTATTTTAGTGTTCGTAGATTCATGAATTATGGAGAGACGCAGGCAACACATCATAGAAGCGAATAATGATACTTCAACACAGAGGTTCCCATATTAATAAGTATGATGCGATAAGTATCTGAAATGAGAGTGTATCGATTTGATTCTTCTTTTTAATGATCTGATGTTGGTTTGAACATGAAACATCAATTATTTTATATTGCCGATCTCTGAAATGATTCGTATGCCTTTAGCCCATACCATTTGAAAGTTGAATTAAAGTATTAGTTAGAAGGAAATACTTATAATGATTCGTGTGCAGGTTGTGCATTACAACAAATAAAAAGACCATAGCACAAATGGCGAGAGTAAAACAAAACACATTTCTAGTAATATTTGATGTTCGTGTCATACTATTTGGATCGTGCAGGATATGTGAGTATGAAGAGTCGAATCAAAAACAATTCAAACTTTGATATGAGAAGAGAGCCTTCAACTTTGATATGATAAAAAAGAAGTATGAATGCGTATAAGTATCAGAAATTATGAGTATGATTCGATCATTGCTGATTTCTGCTGCACACTTCTTTAATTATGCATTTTTTTCTTCTGTTTAATAGAGTTGCGTTACTTTTTTATGATGCATACTGTCTTTATAGCGCCTTTCACTAATTATTGTCCAAAATTAAAATTCCATCTCTTCTGCCACAAACTCTTTCATTTTTACTACCCATTTGGCAACAAATTTAAACGTTTACGGTCTCTCTGATAATTTAATTTTCACATTTCATTTATGAAAACTAGAAACAAATAAAAAACAACGAACGAAACTTTTAACACTTCCATTTAACATTAAAAAAAATGGAAAAGAAGATGGAGAGGAGGAAGAGAGTGTAATGAAAATCTTAAAAATGAAAAACATTAAAATGCGCATCTTAAAGCCAATAACACTTTGTAAATGTCACAACTATTCTCTTAAAATTTAAAGACTCAAAACGACATCAACAACGTAATGGGCAGCAGGATGATGATGGTAATGGAGATGACAACTGAAATGCAAAATTGTAAGACACACGGCCAAGACACACTCGCATTTGGAGCAGACGACGAGTATCATCGCCGTCTCATCCATTGCCTTTGCAAAATCTCTGTGTGAGTGTGTGTGTTTGTGAAGCAAAAAAAAAAAAGGTATGAACTGGAGTTTAAAAACCTGATAACCGATGGTGGCATGCCAGCCAAATGACGTTGGCATGTTGATTGGAAACACTTTGTGTGCTGAATGAAATGAGCTGAACGTATGGCAGCATATCCATGCATAACTTAGATGATGCCAGAGGAGGCATCATCATCGTCATCATCATCATCTTCATCATAGGAATTGGGTTCCGTATCTTGAAAGGTTTTTATTTGTTGTGACCATAAAGAAACGACAAAACAATCATACACGAGAGTACAACTGAATATGCAAAGATATCGTCCATCGTCGTTTGTTCAATAAAAAAAATAAAAATTTTACACTCGAAAAAAATTTAATCGAAGAGGGGAAGAAAAGAAATACAAAATGATTATAAAATTGAAAATATGTTGCATTCAACATGACTTCCATTCCTTTCTCTTCTCACATTCATTGAATTAATACGATCAAACCATAAAATAATGATTCATGGCTGGTTCACTGAATCTAATTTGAAGTAAGAAGAATATTTTCCTACGGTATGGCCTTAGAAATTGTATTCTGCGCTTTATACATACATAACATACGTAATTGGCCATTACAACCCTTCAGTCAGGATTACGACCTAGCTTCTCACACCGTTTGTGTGTGTTAATTTTTTTAAGGTTTAAAGTGAACTCCGAATGACAGATTTTTGAGAAACTTTTTCATAGCAATTCTTTTTACTTTCAGAGTTTTTGCTAGAAATCTGCAGAGGGGAAGTCACCGAAGAAATATATTTTTTCATGTTTTCGTTTTGATGTCTGACCTGGGAACCGTGGCCTTAGGTCTAATAAGCCAACACACTACCTATTAGACTACTGTGACTTCTGCGCTGTATAAGTGCGTCTAAATGACATAACGAACTAGGTGACGTTAGGTAGGCAGGTAGGTAGAAGTGGCTGTCCCCCTCAATGGGGTCATGAATGGACACACTTAGACCGCACACAGGGTCCACTGTGTTTCACATTCTCCCCTAGTACAGGAACCACTCGGAGCTTCCGATGAAACGAGACTCAGACTGCCAATATCCATACATGACAGTTCATCCAGATTCTCCATGTAATAGGCATGCAGGTGCCTCTTTCTTCTCCGACCAAGTACCAGGCATGTGCACAATAGTTGAAAAACATTCTCATCCTCATTCTTATTGCCACAGATTCTAGAGAAAGCGTTTGCAAGATGTCCAAGGCCAATACGACTCGCATGCGTTCCTATAATACAATGCCCCGTAATAGCACCGATAACAGTGCTGAGTCTACTTCTTTGGAGTTTAAGCAGAGCCGCCGGGAGCCTCTTATATAGCCTTAGCCAGATTTTCTGAGCCGTTCTGCCCCTGCCCGAATCTGCTCATTTACTGTTGACGAGATCTACGATTGCATTGTCAATTATAAGCTTGCAGGTACCCATAAGGATTCCTAATGTAGAAAATTCATGAGAGAGTTCGAAAGGCCTGCCCTTTCTGGCCAGTTCATCTGCCTTGCAGTTACCGGGAGTGTCCTTAGTGTCCCAAGTTAAGGTGACGTTAGAAAGATCAGCTTTTTATACTGAAAAAATCCCAGAACCAGAGATTAACTGCTCACTTTGCCATAGGTGAGCTTAGGACAGTTCCGAGGCAGTCACTTTTATTTCTTTTGATAATAATTCTTTGACTGCTTACTATAGGAATAAGGACGTTAAGATTATTTGACGCCTTCTTAGAAATTCGATTCCCAGAAAGGTAGATTACAACCTTGCTTGCCCAGCGTATGGTAACTGATTGATACTCCGGCCTGTATATATGAATCGTTTTTTGAATGACCGGGATCTCTATCCAACTACAGTGTTGGATACTTCTTAAAAGTATTCCCTACTTTGCTTGCAAATATTTCCCGATCTCAAATAAGAAATTTTTCTTGCCGTGTATACTTGTGTATGCAAACGAACTAGTTTTGTTATTCATTCTGTTATAATCCTTGTGATACAGAAAAATCATAAATGCATTCATTATTTTATGGTTGAATTGACAGCAATATGATCATTTCATGGTATAGCCACTTAAGGTTGCTTCCTTCCCCTTCCCTTCATTTCATGCGTTTTCCTTCTCCACAAATAATTGAAAATTAAAATGAGTTGGAATATAAAGGAAAAGCAGAACAATTTAAAGATGATCGGTCCAGCGACTGAGTTATCGATCTTTTAAAAGACACAACATAAGCACAATTTGTAAATGAAACTCTTGAATCGTAAAGGATTCGATGCGTTAGTGATGTGGAAGTAAAATGCGGATAAAACCGCTTTTCTTTTAACTTTCGTGTAAAGTTTATGTTTCGTAAAGGTCCTACAGCTTTTCGAAGCAGATAGGCATGTCATCCTTCAAATCCATCAGATTTTATGCGGAGCTAACTGTTATGTCAAAGAAATTAGATGATATACACGCTCCAACTTCTTGTTGTTATTTGGTTACTATCTTCTGCAGATATTGCTGTAGAATACGACTGGTTTTCAGTCATTCTTCAGGATCTGCTTGTAGCGGCATTACATTTCTTTAAAAATAGGCAATTCTATTGAAAAATCATAGCGATACGCCTGGTTTAGGTGCTCCTGAGTTGCATTGTTGAAGCTGTCCTGGTTTCTGTAATATATTGTGGGTATTAAGCTATTCAATCGGCTACAGCTTGTTGGCATTAAGACTTCTCTTTCACTTTTCAAATGTACCGTCAGTTTTATTGAATTGTAACTGCAATCTGGAAGCAGATTTACAGAGTTTTAGTGCCGTGGGGCAGAAGCCTCAACACAGAAAAATTTTTTGTGGCATTCAATTTGCAATTAACGCTGGACACTGAAATTCAATCAATACAGCATGCGTCGGAATTTGGATACAGTGACTCACCATTCACCACTGGAAGCACTTTATAAATGAGAACTTATCGTAGATTCCTAAAAAAACCCCTGTTCACCCTTTCACAATTTTTTTTGTCCGAAATAAGTTGGGGTCATTCCCGAACATAGATCCGATTGTCAGCGATTCAGTGGAATTGGATAGAGATCAATTGGAGACCTTACCATGGAAAATCAGCTTTGACTATGCCCCTAGAAGGGTTAATACGAACGACTGATTTCAGATAATCGACAATTTGTATGAAAATAATTTAAAGTAAGGAATGTTTTCATATTCAAATCAGACGTCAGCATTGAGTATTCAAAAAGAAGAGTAAAATCGAATCATACTCTTCAATTTCAGATACTTATATGCATTCGTACTTATTTTAATATCTTAGAACCTCTACTCACACTCAAAGTACTTTGAAGTATTCATCATATTCGTACTTAACAACACGTATGATGTTGGTGGCTGCGTCTCTCCATAATTCAATGAATCGTACGAACACTAAAATACTCACTAGAAGGTTGAGTGTTTGCTCTGCTTGCTGTTCTGTCTTTTTTGCTTGTCTATGTCTTTTTTATTTTGTTGCAACAACAACTAAGATTGTAAATTTCGTTGAATGCTTCGAGTTCAAGCCACACGAATCATTTATAAGTATTATAAGAGTATTTTTCTAAAGTTCTGAACCAAATGAGTAGGTAGGCTTATGAATCGAACATATTTCGAATGGCATGAGTTTCATGTCAACATTGTACGCATACTCATTGCAACCTGTACGTTATAAATTAACGTTGTAGTGAGTATGAATGAACCGGAGTACATAGTTAAATTTCAATATTATTGAGTCACACTCACTTATATTCAAAATTTCATGGGTGCTTCTGAGTAGCGTAAAAACTATTCATTGCTGAGCATCTGATTCAAATCGTCTTTAGTTGCTTGTCTTATAGAAATGCTCGATAACCGTTATTCATTAAAATCGTTTCAAACATCACTAACTGAACAATGGAAATGAATAGGCGAGTGTGTAACAATATTCAGAAGGCAGCACGAGTCATTTTCATTTCAATATAAGTTTGTGTGTGTGTGTTAGTATTTTTTTTTCTAAGAGTGCTGAGTGTGTGTGTGTGTGTATGGATGTTGCCAACAACTAATTGACAACTTCTTTTGATTTGTGATTGTGTTTCGGCAATTAATCAGTCTTCGGTTGGTTATAAAAGCATTTAAAATTCCTTGACTTTTCGTTTCGTTTCTTTTCTTTCTTTGGTTTTTTTTTCATCGAAGTTTTTAAAACACAAGCTCTGCTTTGTTTCTCACCATAGCCAGTGCTGTCAGACATTTACTTCGTCGTTTACAAGTGTGTCAACAGGATTATTGACCAGCATCAAACATGTCGCCAACATTGTTTGGCAACGTCATCGACAGACAGACAGACACACACCATCATCATCAATCAGTTTTTCAATTTTCGTTCGAAAAAAAAAACACACACACACACATACAGATTTGCTGTAACGACTACGTACTTATGTATGTGAGGTAAAGGGAGAGAGTCGTGCTGAGGTAAAACATAACAGACGTAACACTGATACATAAAGGCAGAGGCAATGAATTAAAAAGCGTCAATTTGTCACACGCTTTATATTTTATTTCGTTCGTTGATTGAGAGAGAGGAACACTCTTGCCTGCCACTCTTGCCAGCCTGCCTGCTGCAGCTCCAATTAGTTGTCAACGTAGTCAAGAGGTCTGTCCGTCCAGAATGGGTTGTTGTTTTTGCTTGAATTTTACCTTTAAGCTTTTTTAATTGCTTCTTTTTATTATTATTGTTGTTGTTGTTGCTGTAGTTGCCCACATTTAAGGGCATAAGTTTCAGAGTTTCTGACTTTGTGTGTGTGTGTGTGTGTTGAATTGTCATCATTTATGTTGCTACAGTTGCCGTTCTGTGTTTTTGTGTTATTTGGTGTTAAAACGTTGCTTTTGTCCCCACCATAATAATCATTTATTTGGCTTAAATTGTTGTAAATTATACACAAATTATGGCTATTGTTGTTGTCGTTCTCTCTCTCTCTCTCCCACCATCTCTACCATCATTATTGTCATTGTCACCTTTAGTTGTTGTTGTTGTTGTGTAATCTTTTTAAATTGTCTTGTTGCATTTAGTTTTTACTGCTGCTTGCTGTTGTTGTTGTTGTTCTGGGTTGTTTTAAATAATTTTTTTAATTAAAGTTTTTTCTTCTTCTTTATAATGTGATATTCTCTTAAGTAAAGTGTTGATGCTTAAGTCGTTGTTGTTGTTTGTGTTCATAATGGTTGTTGTCGTGTAAGCGTGGGTGTCTCAGTCGGTCGTATAATGCATTCCGTGTCACAATTAACCGTTGAGTTCCATTCATCATACGATATTTTAAATGGATTCCTTAAAAAGGTTTTCTTTGTTTTTTTTTTTGTTTTTTTAAATTTAAAAGAAAAACTGAAAAGAAATCCCCCGTTCAAGGAGTTTGTTGTAAAATGTTTAAAAAAAAAAATTCCATTTAAAGCAGTTTAAAGAGGTAAAAGTGGGCTTCAAATGATTGGTTGTTCAACACGGTACGAATGTAAATGGTAATGCCTTGGCTCCCCACTAGTAAGAAACGTAAAATCGTAACATACGTAGCCTTAAGAACGTTTGTGTGGTTAAAGAAACCTTAAGGGCGTACATACACAATGTGTTTATGCTTCTGCTGTAATTTCTTAAAAACTTAGTCCTACATCAGAACTCCTTCACTTTATTCTAGTCCGATAATCCTTTAGGAAAGAATCAAAGCATTACAAGCGCTATACAATTATTTTGAATCTTTCTTTACAGACTCTCATAATACAAAATAAAAATTAACTAGATGACCCGTGCGTATATTTCGCACCGGTATTGCCAGAATCGATTTTAATACATACTATATTATGTAGCACTACATTATTATTACGCGACCCTGTATTACCACACTTGAACAAAAACATATAATCATAATGACAACAGTATCACCATGCAGTTCTATATAAAATATAATTTTTATCAATGAAAATATTAATTTTTACGATTTCTAATTATTTTTCGCCATTAGTGTTAGATATAAGCTTTAAAATGAGATATCATTCATTAAATTTGATGCGGTGGTATGGGAGATATTTGCAACCGACAAAAAAAAGTGCTTTAGAAATAATATATATGATGAAAACGAAACATTTCAAAATGTAAAGTTACTCGAGGACATGAAACGATAAGGAAAACTATTGTAGGAATTTACATTTCAGGGTGAATTCTTATCAGTTTGTCATTGATGAAACCTAGTCAGCACTCCATAATTAGTTCTTTTTTTGGACCATCAATTCTCAGTGGATGATCTTGCAGTGTATAGCATTGGATCAAGGGAAATTGGTTGCAGAAGGAGAGGTAAGAGTGTGTAGCTTGTACGTACTTCACATACACCTGCGAATGAAAAATACCCCGCAAAGAAAAAGTTGAATCCGGTCGAATTGTACGATCTCCATGACCAGTTTATATCATCCCCATGTGCTTATGATCACACTCTCAAATTGCTCATGCAGAATATTCAATGTGCTATGAGTTGTATAGCACGTAGCACTATCCTGTTCATACATGGAGTACATGGAGTATGAACAGGATGGTTGTTGGTCTTCAGATCGTTTAATTCAGGTCAAAAGAAGTTGTTATCATCGACTTTATACGGGTCCATAGTTGACAGCCTAAAATTCATACTAAACAGCGATTTTTTTGGGATGCATTTAAAGCTTTTGAAATTCAACTGCTCATTCAGAAATGGGTCTCATCGCTGAAGATGAGTTTTTGATGGAAATTTAGGGTCAACTGTCAACTAGAGGTGTTCTAAAGCCCATACAGTGAGCATACGTCCTTGACCAAACAAACTGAATAAATGGCAAGTAATTTAATGGATATGAAGTCGCCGTGGTCTAGTGGGTAGTGTGTTGGCTTATTAGACGAAAGGCCCGGGTTCGAATCCCAGGTCAGACATCAAAACGGAAAATATTTCTTCGGCGACTTCCTCTCAGCAGATTTCTGGCAAAGACTCTGAGAGTAAAAATTGCCATGAAAAGCTTCTCAAAAATCTGTCGTTCGGAGTCGACTTTAAACTGTAGGTCCCGCCACTCATGTATAAAATTAACGCACACAACATAAGTGGTGTGAGAAGCTAGGTCGTAATCCTGACTGAAGGGTTGTAATGGCCAATTATGTATGTATGTATGTAATTTAATGGATATGGCTCCAACAATGTAGCTGTTATCAACTGCCTACAGGAGCGCTCTATATTAACAACCAAGTTGGATGAATCAAGGATCAACAATGAGTATTCAAAGTGATGAGTAGAATCGAATCATACTCATAATTTCTGATAATCTAATACGCATTCATACTTCTTCTTCATACTTAATGAACATCTTTCTACTCATATTCAAAGTTTGAAGTACTCATCATATTCATACTTAACAATACGTATGATGTTCGATGATTTCGACTCTCCATATCCACAGAATTACAAAATAAGTATGAATTGCGTACGAACACTAAAATACTCACTAGAAGGTTTATGGCTTATGCGTCTTTTTTCTTTTGTTGTAAATGCCTAACAACAACTAAGATTGTAAATTTTAATAAATGATTCGAGTCCCTCGAAGTAAGTATTTTTCTAAAGTTAAGAATCTAAATGAGTAGCCTTATGAATCAAACATATTTCGAATGGTATGAGTTTGATGTCAACGTTGTACGCATACTCATTGCAACCTATACGTTATAAATCAACGTTGTAGTGAGTATGAGTATGAATCAGAGTACATAGTTAAATTTCAATATTGTTGACTCTCACTTACTATAAACAAAATTTCATGAGTGCTTATGAGTAGAGAAAATATGATCCATTGTTGATCGCTGATATTGATATGATTCAACCGACGTTCATACGAAATCATTTCATCGATTTTCTTAGCCACTTTATGCGAGTATCTTCATTGTGCGAACACTACGATCTTTTGTTATCCATCATAAGTGAAGGAATTACAACAATTCTGATTTTCTTGTAAAAGTTCGTTATTTTGGTAGTGAAATACGAAAAAATGTAGCATCTTGTGGCTCAAATCCTAGAATTTTTTTCTGTGGAGTTTTGTGGTCGCCCTCGTCATTGTTAATATCTTCCTGGGAATTCTAATTAATTGCGATTTGATTGCAAATGCTTTGTCATAATAAATCAAATTCCTTCAATGATTTCAAATGCAATCCTTTTTATTGTTTTCTGTTTTTTTTTTATTTCAAAATAAAATTTATGGTTGACAATATTAAATTAAAAAACAAAATATTTTAACAACAATTAAAACGAAATAAATTTTTATTTTGAACACAATTTAATTACCACGATTCTCACTCTTATTTAATTCGCATACAAAATTTTTATGACTGGTTGGTTGGTTGGTTGAGCTGGACTGACTTGGTATCTCTGAGTTCATCAATTTCGTTTCGATTGTCATAAATTTTGTTGAGACATTTAAGATTTGCATAATTTTTTTTTATTTAATTGTTATTAAAAATTGTTTTTGTTTTTTTGTTTTTATAAAAAATTTTTAAATTTGTTTTTGCAACAAAACAAAATTTCACTTTTAGGTGGGGGTTTTAAATGCACAAAAACACAAAAAAAAGGCAGAGAAATTAAAACAAATTAATTAAACATTTAAAATGCCAGTTAAAAATAAAATAAAATAAATGGGGCTCGAGAAACAAATTAAAAACCTTTTAAAATTTTTATGATTTTATTTTCCAAAAAAAAAAAACTTTAAAACGAAACGTAATGACTTGAAATGACAATAAAAAACGAATGAAGTGAACTGAACTCAACTGAAGTAAACTGAAATGAAATGAAACTGGTATTTAGTGAATGACAACTAAAAATAACTCAAAAAAGCAACAATTAATGCAAGAACAACGAATGAAAATGAGAATGAGAAGCTAATTGATTGGAATAACACCACCAGCAGATCAGATCAGAACAGAACAAGACAGAACAGATCCCAGTCATCATCATCATCATCTACACAAATCATGCATTCATTCACTCAGCCACTCAACACAACTTGTCTGTTGACTGCCCTGATAAATTCGGCATTAAAACGACACAAAAAAAAAACTCTTCAAGCTTGGCTTTTAACGGCAAACAGCCACAATTTTTTTTTTAATTCATACGTTTTGTTTTGTTCTCCTTTTTCGGCGATAAGAAATTAGTGACACGAAACGTAATGACTTACTAAACGACTGTCGTATTGACTATTTGTCTGTCTGTCTGTCCAGTTTAACCCTGTGTTTGAATGGTATTGATGATGCCTTTTAATGACTCATTGCTTAAGAGCTGACGCCATATAGTTTTACTGGCTATTTTGAATAAGAGTGCCCCAGTACCTCATTATCAGTGTCAGTGTTTCACTCAACTTCCTTTTGCTTTTCCATCTAAATTATCTTATAAAAATTTATTGTAACAGGTAACAAATTGTTCTTTGAAAGTGGTTTCCTTCATTCATTCATTCATTCCATCAATCGTACGTTCAATTTAATACACCCGGCATATATTCTTATCATATTTCCCTTTGTGTTTCACGTATTAGAAACTGAAATTGAAACTGCCGAAATATTAATTTTAAATACCCCCGGACTATCATTTACAAAAATAAAATAAAAAAAAAAGACGAAACAAATTGCTGGATATCGACCGACCGACTAACCCTAATTAGGGCCATCCAAGTGATATGCAAGTATCAGTCAAGTCAAGTCAACCTGAGTCAAGTCATTCAGAAACAAATTAAGCGTTTAACGTGCACATTTAAGATAAAAACAAACATTTCAGTTCGTATTGAAAGGAAAATAAAAATTTCTTATTTCAACTCAAACTCAAATTGAAAATTAAATTTAAATTCAATTTTAAAAGCGTTTGTGTTTGAAGTCATTTGAAAAGGTGTCACTTTAATGTTCTGTTTCTGTTTCTTAATTTTTCTTTTTTGTCTTTTTTGTCATGAGTTTCAAAGTCATAAAAATGTAAACCTGAACTGGTTTTAAGGTTTTAAATTTAAATTCACCAAAACTTATTATACAATGCAGTTGAGCTACTTACGATAGAATTGATTTAAGAAAGCATGTGACAACAGAAAACACAATTGAAGTACAACTTCTAGAACGTAAGAAGCTTTATGTAAACAACAACAATTGCCCTTTTTTCGGTTATTCCTCTGTTTATACTCTTTGCATAAACAATAACAATTACTAGACAATAATTCGATAAATCTTTAAACCACGATTATTCCCTTCAAATTGAATGTGACATATCGCCAGATTCATTCATTTTCGATATTGTTACCAAGTCTCGGTGCGCAGCTTAAAGACAGGCGACAACTGTGTCTATCTCGCAACCGTACATACATAATTGATCATTACAACCCTTCAGTTAGGATTATTGATCTAGTTTCTCACACCACATATGTTGTGTGCAGTAATTTTATACATGAGCGGCGGGACCTACAGTTTAAAGTCGACTCCGAACGCCTGATTTTTGAGAAACTTTTCATGGCAATTTTATTTACTCTCAGATTTTTTGGCAGAAATCTGCTGAGAGGAAATCCCTGAAGAAATACTTTTTGTATTTTATTTTGATGTCTGGCCTGGAGCTCGAATCATGGCTTTAAGTCTAATAAGCCAACACACTACCGCCTATCTCCCGACCATATTGTTACGAAAAGGAATAATCAAGATACTTGTATTTTGCTTTTACATCTCTTAACATAAAAAATTATAAACAGAAATTTAACAAACACCAGCATAAAAAATGGTAAACAAGTAAACAAAAATACAACAACAACAACAACACTACAAGAATAAATGAAAACAACGATACATTTATAGAGATTTCGATAAGGCGAAGTCATGAACATAAAGTCGCCGTAGTCTAGTAGGTAGTGTATTGGCTTATTAGACTGAAGGACCGCGTTTGTGTCTCAGGTCAGGGATCAAAACGAAAATATGAAAATATTTCTTCGGCGACTTCCTCTCAGTAGATTTCTGGCAAAAACTCTGAGAGTAAATAAAATTGCCATGAAAAGCTTCTCAAAAATCGGTCGTTCAGGGTCGATTTTTAACTGTAGTTCCCGCCACTCATGTCTAAAATTAAAGCACACAACATAAGTGGTGTGAGAAGCTAGGTCGTAATCCTAACTGAAGGGTTGTACTAACCAATTATGTATGGAGTCATGAACATTCGCCTTCAAGAATATTCATCAGACTGTTTATTCTGCCATATAATAGGCAAGACAAACCAGGCGATTGGAGTAAATGAAGTTCAGTCAGTCTTGTATGAAGACGCGGTGTAATTGTGATTTAAAGATCACCGTTACAAAGATCTGTCCAACAATTCTCTAGTAATTGTGGTTGTTTATACAAAAGAGTGCAAAGAGGAGTAACAAACAAAGCAATTGTTGTTGTTTACATCAAGTTGTGAACAGTGGCACACAGAATTGTGCAAATAAATAGGAATTTTAGTTAAAACTAAACACAGATTTATTTTTATTTTATTTGTAATCATACGAACTCATATTTTGAAACTTTTTTAAAAGGTAAAAACGTAAAAATACGTTTTGTAGAGTATCATGTACAACTATTGCGAATTAATCAAATTACTACGACAACAACATTTCAACTTTTTTGTTTTTTTATCACATTTAAACTAATGAACTATTAAAAACCATCATAACGTTTAAATTTGAATTTGAATTTTTATTTTCATTTTAATTTTTATTTCCATTTATATTCGCATATTTAAGTGTTGAAGAATAGTTTAACGATCGCTGATTATCATTGTTTTATGGCTTCGAATTAAAAAAATATAAAAAAAAATTGTATTTAATTTGCCATTATACTGGTGGTAGTTCTTGTTTTTTCTTCATTACGATTTATTTTTATTTCTTTTTTTATTTTACGAGTATTTCATTAAGTTTTTATTTAATTCTTAATTTTTTTTTCGATTTTCAATTTTATAATAAATTTTCTGAATGTGGCAATACATATATACATACATACATACATAGTTAGTAAAATACAATGAATCGATTTAAATATTTGTAAACCGAAATATAAAACCGTATTTAAAGAAAAAAGAATTTATTATATTTTTTTTTTATAAAAAGAACTTCAATAAATTATTTAAACACTCATCATATTCATACTCATTCAAGACGTATGATGTTCGATGGTTTCGACTTTCCATAACTCAACATTCACACGACACAAAGCACAAAATTAATGTGAATCGCATACGAACACTAAAACACTCACTAGAAGGTTGTGTGTTTGCTTTGCGCTGTCGCCTTGGCTTGTGTGTGCCTTTTTTCTTTTGTTAAATGATCTGTCGACTCACTCGATATCGTTTATATTATAAGAGTATTTTTCTAAAGTTATGAATCTAAATGAGTGCGGGCTTATGAGTGAAACATATTTCGAATGGTATGAGTTTGATATTAACGTTGTACGTATACTTATCGCAACCTGTACTTATAAAACAATGTTGTAGTGAGTATGAATGAATGAATCAGAACACACAGTTAAATTTCAATATTGTTGAATTATATTAATTAATTTATTTATTTTAATTAATTTATATTCAAAATTTCGTGAGTGCTTATGAGCAACGATTGATAGCCAATCTCTGGACTACATGTACCATTCAAATTTACGTAGCTGAGCATACATTTTGATATTACTGAACCGCCTAACTCAGAGCACCTGAGTTTGCTGATACAACTCATGCTTTGTGTCTTTAGAATGACCGGAATTTCTAGTTCTTAATTGTTGTTCCACTTAAAAACTTGCAAATTATCGTTTTAAACCTATTGGGTCTGGACGTCTATTATTACATTCAACATTCTTTCCAATGTCTCTGGCATTTTTTACAAAAAGAAACATAAGCAAAAAGACAGAGCAGCAAGCAGAGCAAACACACAACCATCCTAGTGAGTATTTTATGAGTTGCGTTGAGTTATGAAGAGTCGCAACCAACACCATCATACATATGTGTTCAAACTTTGAATATGAGTAGAGGAGGTTCCGTGTTATTAAAATAAGTAAGAATGCGCAGCAGAAATTACGAGTAATGATTCGATTCTAATCATCTTCTTGAATACTCATTGCTGATTTCTGGCCTGTACTACACTTTGCAACTTTTTATGACAACGCAAATAAACAAATAAATGTCTATCGTGTCTTTGCGGTATCAGTCTTTGTGGATCAATAAGTATCTGGCATACTGTAGTATAAGTTTTAATACAATGTTTGCTCTACGTTTTTATACTCATAGCAGGTCACAATTGTTCACTCTTATGTTCCAAATGAGTAACATATACTCGTATGTCATATCATCTGTTTGCCCCGCCTTCAAGGGAATATCTGTCTCAGGAATGAATTCATTCGAATTTTTTTTTATCAGTTTTACTAATCTCTGCAAGTGCGTTAGTTTTATAAGAGAATAAGCATTGAATGTCAAGCTATCTCTTCCAGAGAAATGTGGCATTCGTGAATAATCTTAAATGTGGTAAACATATTATCAGGGTATCTAATGATTGCGTTTTAATGTCAGCAAATATGCGTTTATCTCCATTCGATATATACTCCGACACTCAGACTAGCATCTTCCTGAAGCTGGTAGATAATACTCACCAGATAGGATCACAGAAGCTTTACAGCGTTCTCCAGAGGAATGTATTGACCACACTGATTAAGGTGATCACAGTAAAGGATAAACGCATAATGTCCTTTACTTATATAGGTGTTTGGCAGCCTTAAAACGATACTACAGGCGGTGTAGTATTCATGCCATATGTGACATCGGACAGAATGGTTTTCTTGTAAAATTCAGAATGCATGTATTGATCACATGTGAAATTCAAATTTTCTATTCAAATTGCTACGTTGGAAATGCCACTGAGAACCTGGAAGCTAAATATTGTCAATTTGGTAACGATTCCCTTAACATCGCTGGACTTGGCTTGTGTTCAGATAATAATTTTAAAATAATTTTTAATTCTGTAATTTCCTTCGTAGATTTGCTTATAAAACGAAACAAGAAAAGAATAAAAATCTCATAAATTGTTTTCTCTACGAGTAAATTAATGATTTTAAGTAAAATATGCCAGCTTGCTGCCTTGGCAACAAACTGCCTTATTCCTGTGCTTGATTTTAAAAGAAAAAAGTGCAACAATTTTTGAAATGAAAATTCATTCTGAGATAAATTATGTAGAGCCGGAAAAACAAGATCCCCCAAAGGATAAAAAATGTGTGTGTGTGTGTGTATGAATGTAGTCCGTCTAGTGTACATACACTTTCATTCATTCGTTCATTTATTTCATATTTTTTCCAAACATTATTCATAATTTTAATTGCAAATTTTTTTTATTATTTTTCTACATAGAATTCCTTCCATTTTTAATTTTATTTTTTTTATAATAAATGAAGATAAGAAATAAAACAAATAAACAAAGAGCAACAACAACAACAACGATTATATGAAAATAAAAAAAAAACAGATTAAAAATAACAGATTCATTCTGTCTTTATTTATTCATTTATTATGCTCTTAAAAGGCAATAAAAAATTCAAAAAAAAAGTAAAAAAAAATTGTGAATTGAAAAAATGAAAAATTATCAGAGAATGCAAATTTGCAAAATGAAAAATGAAATGAAAAAAGCGCAAGAAAATCTCAATTTATTTAAAAGCAATTGCAACTTAATGGCAATGAAAATAAGAATTTTATGGAATACATATTTAATTCTTTTTTTTTCTTAATTCATTCATTAATTAATGATAATTAATTAAGAAAATATTCACACTTTATAGTCAGTCTAGTAGAGTCTTAAATAGAAATTTTTATTGCTCACCATAACGCGTGGACTCTATATTTAGTAGATGGTAGCAAGCGAAAAAAGACTATCTACAGATTCTGCAAACCCATCTTCCGAATTTTATGGACAAATGTGCTTATCCCGAATAAGAAATTATTTTTCAACAGGATGGTAATCCGAAGGACACAGCAAAAATTCTAAAGATATGGGGTGGGAATATAATTTTCAATTGATGGAATGGCCGGCACAAGTCCCTACCTCAATCCGGTTGAAAATCTTTGGCCATTCGTGAAAGTCCGGCACAGCCCCAACAAACATGGTCAAACTTTGGGATCGCATAAATGCGAAATGGCATCGAATTCCGAAAGATCTAGTTGATCATTTGGTAGAAAGCATCTCAAACCATGTAAATCAAGTTATTTTAATAAGGGTCTATGGACCAAATATTGAAATTGGGCTAGTTTCTTGAATTTTCTTAAAACGTGCAAATTGAGTTATGTGGGTTATTTTCGTTTTTTCATTCAAACTCATTGAATTATTTCATTAATTATTGTTTTTTTACTGCTATTTGTTAAGAATAATAAAGAATTAAAATTAATTTTTTTTTATTATTTTTACTAATCTCTGCAAGTGCGTTAATTTTATACGAGGATAACCATTGAATGTCAAGCTATCTCCTCCAGAGAAACGTGGCATTCTTGAGTAATTTTAAATGTAGTAAACATATTATTAGGGTATCTAATAATTGCGCTTTAATGTCAGCAAATATGCGTTTATCTCCATGCGATATATACTCCGATACTCAGACTAGCATCTTCCTGAAGTTGGTAGATAATACTCACCAGATAGGATCACAGAAGCTTTACAGCGTTCTCCAGAGGAATGTATTGACCACACTGACTAAGATAATGATAGTGAAGGATAAAAATATAAGGTCCTCTACTAACATAAGGGTTTGGCAGCCTAATTTATTTATTTATTAATTATAATTTACATAGCACAACAAGATCATATCTTATAAGTGATAGTGCTATGTTAGGAATCATTAAGATTTAAAAATTAATAGTGAAACAAAAATACATTAAACAATATAAAGAAAAAAATATAAAATAAAGAAATTAAAAAATTAAAAAAGTAAGTAAGTAAGTAAATAACGGAGTTAAAAATATTAAAAAAAGAATATTAAAAAAAAGTTACCATTTACAAAAATTAGTCTAAAAAAACTGGGAATAAAAATATATCCTATATAGACCTATACTATAAATCACAAATAGTAAAAAATTTTACATTAAGAATCCGGCAAGCCAAATGGGAAATGTGATCACGACGCCCCTTCTGAAAGACATATCCAGCTATGTTATTAAATGCCAAGTTAAGTCTACGTTTATCATCACAATCGCAGTTTGCGAAAATTTCACACCCATACAAAAGTACCGGAATTAAGTACGTTCTGGCAAGTTGCATACGAATGACAAAAGGAGTCGAATCAATAACAGTCCACAAGTTCCTAAGCATACTATAAATTCTACCTACAACGGCACCTATATGGTTAGACCACGATAAACTGCCATTAAAGACAATACCCAGATTTTTCGCAGATTTGACAAAGTCAATCTTATTTCCCCTGATGCATAATCCATTTAGACTTGCAAGGATTGATGCCAAGACCATTGGCCGAGGCCCAGTTTTCAATCCTTACCAAATCACTATTAATATAGTCCAAACAAGAATCAATATTCTCCCTTGGAGTACTAGTATAAAGCTGCACATCATCAGCATACATATGAACATTACAGTGAATCAAGACATCTGGTAAATCATTTATATACATACAAAATAACAGAGGCCTAAGTATTGACCCCTGGGGAACACCTCTACTAATATTAAGTGGATTTGAGATATTGCCATTACGATGAACTTTTTGAAACCTATTCAGCAAATAAGAATAAATAAGATTACAGGCAGAATTTGAAAAATAAAACAGCTTCCGGAGCTTTTTTAAAAGAACTTCGTGTCAAAAGCCTTAGTGTGATCAAGCAGAGCCAAAAACGCTACACTATTTACATCTAGTTTCGACCTAAGATCTTCAACAACATTTATTAGAGCTGTAGTACAACTTCTACCTTTCATAAATCCTGACTGACTAAGGGTAAAGTAATGGTGACTCTCCAGGTAATTAGTGATCTGTCTGGCCATTATATTCTCCATTACCTTGGACAAAAAAGGGAGGACTTGTTGTTCGTTTTGGGAATGGGAATGATTTTTGCCAGTTTCCAATGTTCAGGAAAAGTAAATTTAGTCAGAACAGTATTGAACAAGTGAGTAAAGTATGGTAAAAGTTTAGGAGTCAGAGCTTTCAAGAATGAAGGATTCAAATCATCAGAACCAACGGCGTTCGATTTTACCGCTGAAATACATTCCAAAACCTCAAACTGATTTACGCAACGAAAACTAAAGGAATGTTGTGGTAGAACACAACAAAGGTCATCATAGAAGTTACCGATAGAAGTTGGAATCTTAGCATTTACGAACTGGTCATTAAGCATATTTACATCGACATCAATATCCGTTCCAGGACACTTTCAGCCAATTCCTATTTCACGAATTACATTCCATTTAGACCTGTTGTCCATTGCGTTGCCTCTTAAAAAATACCAGAGGCGGTATAATATTCATACCGTACGTGACATCGGACAGAATGGTTTTCATGTAAAATTCAGAACGCATGATCACATATGAAATTTAAATTTTCTATTCAAATCGCTACGTTGCAAATATCATTGAGGATCTGTAGGCTAAATATTGTCAATTTGGTAACGATTTCCTTAACATCGCTGGACTTGACTTCTTTTCAGATAATAATTTTAAAATAATTTGTAATTCTGTAATTTTCTTCGTAGATTTGCTTACAAAACGAAACGAGAAAAGAATAAAAATTTCATAAATTGTTTTCTCTACGAGTAAATTAATGATTTTAAGTAAAATATGCCAGCTTACTTTGCTGCCTGGGCAACTAACTGCCTTATTCCTATGCTTGATTTTAAACGAAAAAAGTGCAACATTTTTTGAAATGAAAATTCATTCTGAGATAAATTATGTAGAGCCGGAAAAACAAGATCCCCCAAAGGATAAAAAAATGTGTGTGTGTGTGTGTGTATGAATGTAGTCCGTCTAGTGTACATACACTTTCATTCATTCGTTCATTTATTTCATATTTTTTTCCAAACATTATTCATAATTTTAATTGCAAATTTTTTTTCGTTTTTTTTTCATTATTTTTCTACATAGAATTCCTTCCATTTTTAATTTTATTTTTTTTATAATAAATGAAGATAAGAAATAAAATAAATAAACAAAGAGCAACAACAACAATATGAAAATAAAAAACAGATTCATTCTGTCTTTATTTATTCATTTATTATGCTCTTAAAAGGCAATAAAAAATTCAAAAAAATAAAATAAAAAAAATTGTGAATTGAAAAAATGAAAAATTATCAGAGAATGCAAATTTGCAAAATGAAAAATGAAATGAAAAAAAAACACAAGAAAATCTCAATTTATTTAAAAGCCATTGCAACTTAATGGCAATGAGAATAAGAATTTTATGGAATTCATATTTAATTCTTTTTTTTTTTTCTTAATTCATTCATTAATTAATGATAATTAATTAAGAAAATATTCACACTTTATAGTCAGTCTAGAAGAGTCTTAAATAGAAATTTTTATTGCTCACTATAACGTGTGGACGCTGATATATTTCATAGTGATAAGACAAAATCATTTACAGTCCAACCTGGCTAGGCCACTAATTCGAATAGATCGGACTACAACAGAAATCAGAAATTAGTATTCAAAAAGATGAGTAGAATCATACTCAAAATTTCCGATATATTATTAGCATTCATACTTATTTTAATATCATGGTACCTACACTCATATTCAAAGAAGTACTCATCATATTCATACTTAACACGTATGATGTTGTTTGTTGATTTTAACTCTCCATAACTCAACATACGAGTATATACACGAATCACAAAATTATCATGAGTCGCATACGAACACTAAAATAGAAGGTTGTGTGTTTACTCTGCTCGCTGCTTTGTCTTTTTTGCTTATGTGTCTTTTAACTAAGACTGTAAATTTGTAAGTCTTTATGAATCAAACATATTTCGAATGGTATGAGTTTGATATCAATGTTGTACGCAATGTACGCATTGCAACCTGTATTTATAAATCAACGTTGTAGTGAGTATGAATGGCATCAGAGTACGTAGTTAAATTTCAATATTGTTGACTCCCACTTGTATTCAGCGGCGTACCTAAATAGTGGTTTTCTTAACTTAAGCCCACATAAATAAATTATTAAGTTATTTAATCAATATTAATTAATACACAGATTAAATTTTTTTAGACATATTTATATGCACTCGTAAACATATTTATATAATATCTACTCTTCTAGCTTTCATACTAAAAAAATTGTGTATAATGCTTTCAAAATTTATATTATTTGTAATTTCTTATTCTATTGACAATATTGCAAGATTTTGTAGTCTTAATTGACTCATTGTAGAACGAAGATAATTTTTTATCAACTTCAATTTTGAGAAGCTTCTTTCGCAACTAGCGACACTGATTAAAATTATTAAAAAAATTCTTAACAAAATTACAATGTTGGGAAGAGAATTTTCCCACCTATACTGCTGAAGAAATTTTAGCGGATCAAGATGGCCCTTCTCCCCGTTTTTCCAATGTTTTGCCTCTTCTTTTACTGTAGGTACAGTCATAAAAACCTGGATCCTTTTTCTTTCAGTATGGAACTGTTCTTTATCAATGTCAATCAAGTCATTTATTTGACATTCAAATTCTTCATTTAGTAGGTTACACGTTATTATACAATAATATTTTCTTACAAGGCCATGCAACGGACCGAAGCGTTCAATAAATACTTTGCTTCGATGGTGAATATACCATAAATGATCTTAAGAGCTTTTCGCCATTGGGCAAAATTTGAAAAAACCTGAGTCAGGACTGGTTTTTCTTGTTTCACCTTTGACTTCGATGGTATTATTAGGACGTTTTACTCCTTCGCTGAAGTCGGAATCCAAATTTTGAATTGCAAAAGGACCTTGACGTACCAGAAATACTCTTATATTGTCGTCAATTTTGATAGGCCATAATCCAAAATTATGTGCAGCAGATTCTTCATCAGAACTTGATGAACTTTCTACTTTTTCGCCAGTGTGTGAAGCAGGTCTTTCCTCTTCAACAACATTGGATAATGTTTTTCAGCCTTCGAGGACTGCTTCTTAGCCCGTATTTGAGGCAACAATACTAAAAAAACTAAAAGTAGACTTATGGGAGATATATTTGAGTAGTGCTCCAGTATTTTTAGTCTGTATTTCCTCCCTTCTCTTCCTTTTCTTTCTAAATAGCGCACCACTTTCTTTTATTCGTTTCATATAAAAAAATGCCGCCCCAAGGTAAGTGCCGCCCGGTGCGGACCGCACCCACCGCACCCCCCTAGGTACGCCACTGCTTGTATTCAAATTTTCATGGGTGCTTATGAGTAGTGGAAAAAAATTTTATTGTTGATCTCTGAATGAGATCTTGTAAAACACTAGTAAGCTATTCCTTTTGATGCAACTGACGATTTAATCTAATTTTAATTTAATCTAAATTTAAATTCTTAAATTAATTCTAACATGAGAATAATTTCAATACGTTGAAGAGGTTTAACGTCTCCGTATAGCAATGGAGACTGAGGAAAGCTAAGAATTTTTTCCAATTGAAATTCACAAAGAATCACAGGCTGTGAATCAAAAAGTTACTGTTTGTAGCAGATGGAAATGATTTTCTTCTACTATTTTTCCATTCCTTTTAAGGTTGCTTTCAATTCCACGGAATTTCCAAGAATTTACATACGTACGGATATACAATTTCTTGGGAATTTATTTCGCAAACATTCAATCATTCACTTACACATTCAATCATTGCGATTCTCTTATTCAATCATTAATTAAAATTTTTATTTTTTCTTCTTGTGGCAAATATCTCTTCTATAGTTTTGTTTTTGTATATTTTTTTTGCATATTTAATATTGATATTAATGATATTGTTGTTGTTGTTGTGTTTTGTATTTATAAGATGTATTAACTTGGCCGTTTCATTTGGCTGAGTGATTGACGGAATGAATGCTGAATGATTGAAGGCGCTGGCTAGTGGTGGTGGTGGTGGTAGTGGTCGAATGTTGTGTTATTATTATTGTGTTGTTGTTGGTGGTTGGTTGAGGGTATTTTTTTTTTTTTTGTGATTGAACATGAATTATAAGATGTTTTATTATTTTTTAGTTAAATTTAATGAGGATTTATTTTTTGTTTTTTTTGTGAATGATCATTTTGATTTGAATGATTTTGCGGTTGTTGAATTGATGATTAAAATTTATTTGATCGCTCTGGCTTGGTTACTTGCTAGCTGGCTGGCTTGTTGTGAGGCTCTTAACAATGATGAAGACGAAGAACGTATAAATCAAGATACAAGATACAATAGCTGTATTGTGGCTACAACAACAACAGCTATGGCCATAGCTTAATAGCAAATAAAACTTTAAAAAGCATTTAACGTTTTGAAATCCAATTTCAATTTCAAATAAATGGCGTTCTTTTTTTTTCTTCTCGCTGTATGTACTTCATTCATCACTCTTCTTTTTAGTAAATTACGTTACGGACGTGTCGGTTGCATCATTGCGGTGCAGATCAAATCATGGCAACAACAACGCTGACGACCATTACTGTGTACGACCAGAGTACGGCCAATCAGATGAGATATTTTACGCAGTAATAGAGGGATGTGATTAATACATCAATCAAACGTACATGAGTTCAGAAAATATACGCGCGGCACCTTTAAGTCAAATCTAAAACAATCAATAAAAAAAATCAAGTTTTTAAACTAACAGGCTGGCTGACTGTATAGCTGGGGCTGTTTTGGATCCAGCTGAAGATGTTGAAGAAAACAAAAAATAAATAAAAACCATAAGAATCTGGCCAATTGTTTCTTCTTCTTTTTCATCATCATCTTCCTCTTCATCTACCACTTGTTCATGTAGAATTTAAACGTTTTTATGCCGTTTTTATTGCATTTATTGGCGTAAATGGCGTTCGTAAATTATTTTCATCATCGCATAACAGCCATGATGAGAAAATTTAATTTCCTTTCCTTTTCAAAATTAATTTTTTATAAATAAAAGCGAACATCATCTTCCTTCGTCTTCTTCTCTCCTTCTTCTGCCACTTCTACTAACTCTACTTAAATCGTTTCATTCTGATTGGAAAAAGGGGAAAGACTGAAAGAGGGAGTGAGAGGGGTCTCATGTTTATTGTGTTCATTTGTTGGCAAACAAATGAAAATTTGAACATAAAAATCATGGCAAATTGTTTTCATAAATACCACAATTTCACAATTCCATTGCCATTATTGTTGTCATTGTTGTTGTTGTTGTTGTTGTACATGTTATTGGCAATTGTCGTTATTGTTTTTGTTATTTGTTGTACGTATGGGAATCAACAAAAATTGTAGAGGAGTCTCCATCTAATGTTGTCATAAATTTCCAATTTAATGGCATTGTTGTTATTTTGTAATTCAGTTCAGGCACAGTGGTACCCAACAATGAACAGCAATGAGTATTCAAGAAGATAAGTTCAGATACTTATACGCATCCATACTTATTTTAATATTATGAAACCTCTCTCTACTCATATTCAAAGTTTGAAGTACTCATCATGCTCATACTTAACAACACAACACGTATGATGTTCGTTGATTTCGACTCTCCATAACTCAACAACAACATTCGTGTATGAATCACAAAATAAGTCTGATTCACGTACGTACGTACTATAATACTTACTTGATGGTTGTGTGTTTGCTCTGCCTGCTGCTCTGTCTTTTTAGTTTGTGTCTGTTTTCTTTTCTTGTAAATGCAACTGCAACTAAGCACCAATGTCCCTTGCGGGAAGATCATCTTTGGCTTTTTACACACATAATGCACAAACATTAACAATATTCGTCAAAAAGACCATAAAAATCCATTCAGTTGCTTGTCAGCATTCAGCGAAGCAGATTCTCGTCGTTTCTTTTTGAAATTTTTTTGTATATCAATTATACACTCAAAGAAAAATTACAGTATGATTCATTATTTTCTAATGAGATTCACAAATAAGAATGAGAAATGATCGCCATTTTTGGAAGAATATTTGTCAAGTTAAATACGCAGTCTTTATGGATTTGGCACTGTACATTTTCTACTACATAAACATAGGTTACACTCACAATTTTCCTCTGGCTTATACACATTTCTCTCACAAATACACTCACATTTTTATCATGTTGTTTTTGTGCCGACGTTTGTTATAAATTTTGATAAATGATTCGAGTCACCCGTATTCTTTTAAAATAATGAATCTAAATCAGAGTTGGCTTATGAATCAAACATATTTCGAATGGTATGAGTTTGATGCCAATGTTGTATGCATACTCATACCTCTACTTATAAATCAACATTCTAGTGAGTATGAATGAATCAGAGCTTATGAGAAGCGAAATAAGGATTCATTACTAATCTCTGTTACTCACTAACACATAAAGCAACATTTCCTAATGGGCAGTAAGTCAACTTCTGACTTACTTTCCATCTTAGCACTGACATCTTCAGCCATTTTCTTTGAAGAACTCTTATTGGAAACACTCTCGAGTAATTAATTGTCCTGGAATCCTTTCTGTTGTTATACATACATAATTGGCCATTACAACCCTTCAGTAAGGATTACGACCTAGCTTCTCACACCTACAGTTTAAAGTTGACTCCAAACGACAGATTTTTGAGAAGATTTTCATGGAAATTTTTACTCTCAGAGTCTTTGCCAGAAATCTGCTGAGAGGAAGTCGCTGAAGAAATATTTTTTCGTTTTGATGTCTGACCTGGGATTAGAACCCGGGCCTTTTGTCTAATAAGCCAACACACTACTCACTAGTCCACGGCTACTTCTGTTGTTATATCGAAACGAAAACAATTCTTATTTCAAATATCAATGAGGGATATCGTATACGGGTAAAATCTTCCTGGCCCACGCTAGTTTACCTTAGAACTGTATTTCGGTAAGGTGTTATAACCTCATGACTGTTTGCATACGAGGATCCTATGCAAATAAAATTTTGCTGGCCCACGTATAATAATTCGGTAAGGTTTTCTAATCTCATGGCTGTTTTAAAATCGCGATGCTAAGGTACTAAGTCTGCATTTCTTCAGTGATGGATAGTGATTGGACATGCAGTGCAGTCTCTAATGGCTAAGAAGCCACATTAACTGTCCTCGGGTGTATTTTGGTTAAGAGGGTCTTACGTTGTAATTCATTGTGTGGGGGCCTTAAAGATATATGCACCGGTTTTTACTATGTTTTGCTTAATTGATTATCTTCTTCTGCTATTCTTCATCTCGGAAGCAAACTTTCTTATAATGGTTTCAGACTGCAGGAAGGCCCTCAGTGCGCTCCTATACATGTATAGGGTGGTACTATGTTGGATACGAGTTATTACATATATGGAGTAATAAGGCTGCAGATGACGTAGCAACGGAAGATGAGGCGAAGAGCACAAATCTACTGGAGCGATATAACGAGACACACTGTGGGAGAAAAATTTACGAGTTGAACGATAAGCCTAACCTATTAAGGTTTTCTTTAGTTTTTTTTTTGATGGGTCATTCGGCGTTGAGGACAACGATTAATATGTGGGTTGGCGTAACTCCTACTTTTTTGAAGTCGCCGTGGTCTAGTAGGTAGTGTGTTGCCTTATTAGACGAAAGACCCTAGTTCCAAAAATCCCAGGTCAGACATCAAACGAAAATTGTAAAAAATCATTTTCGGTGCCTTCCTATCAGCAGATTTCTGGCAACAAACTTTGAGATAAAAAATTGCCATGGAATGCTTCTCAACAACAAATGTGTCGTTCGGAGTCAGACTTTACACTGTAGGTCCCGCCACTCATGGATAAATTAACGCACACAACATAAGTGATGTGAGACGCTAAGACGTTGTACATGGGTCAATTTCGACCACCGAGTACTGTTACTTTTCAGGAATTGGACAAGTACACGACCTCTAACTAACCTAACCTAACTTCTACTTTCTATAAAGTTTTTAGTAACTTGGTGGAACTAAAATGTGTAAAACATGTTTTAGATCTCTATCCTGGTCCTGGTGGAAACCCGTTTTACCTTTTAAAAATTTTTAAAAATATAAACTCGTAGATTGCAAATAAAATAAAAACAAATTAAGTTTAGTTTCGATTAAAATTCTTTATTATAAGCACAATTCTGTGTGCCACTGTTCACAACTTGATGTAAACAACAACAGTTGCTTTTGTTTGTTGGTCCACTGTTTACACCCTTTTCATAAACAATAACAATTACTAGGCAATTCAAACCACAATTACTCTCTTTCAACACACCGCATCTTCACATAAGACAAACTGAACTTTTATTAACTCGGTTGCCTGCTTTGCTTTGAAATGCGCGTGTAAGCATAACCCCTTTCGAACCACTGTACTTCTCTTGCAGACACAATTTAATCCGTATGTATGAAACAAATAAATGAACGAATTTTATTCTTCTTCTTCTCTTATTGTTATTTGGTATTATTGAAATAGAATGTGTAGAGATACACTGGCAAACAGCCCACTAACTGCATGCCAATTACCCATAAACGAAGTGTTTGAAAGGGTGTCGAATCATTGTCTAACAACCATAACACATCGACATACTCACTCACTCACTCTCTTACTTGCTCTGTCAGAATCAGAACACCAAACCACCACGACCATGGCATCAACAGAAGGATTCCTCTGATACGTAAACAGGAGATAGAGGTAGAGGAGGAGTTGCGCGTTTACTGTGTATGGGGATCGCATATTTAATTCATTAAATTGAGATTTTTTGGTGTAATAACGCCGCCAAATTGTGTGGGTTGCTGGTAGGGGAAGGGTGGAGGGGGACCCCAAAGTAGGATGATTACTTTTGTTTTTTATGCTCGTTATTGTTCATTTAAAATGCCTGTGTTCATGAATTTTAAATGGAGCAGGGATTCTGCGTTTTTTGTTTTTGTTTTTTGGATTTTTTTTGTGTTAACAATTTAGTTGTAATGCTGTAAACGAAACCAGATGATAAAATATAATGAAACACTTATTAAATCTCTTTATGACTTAAATAGCTGCCTCTTCCCATGCTATAGACCAAAAATTTTCGAGTGCCGCAATTAAGCAAGTATGCTCGCGAAAATACTTGTAAAGGCTTAATTAAATTTAATTTTTCATTGTCTTCATACATATCTGTGTGCGATAATTAATTAAACAATCTTATCTCCATGCATTCGCTATTATTTCCAGCGATTTCAATTTATATTTGAGAAACATGAGACGAAGGAAATTCGTTTTTCATTTCCATTTTCTATGCAAAGTAAATTCAATTCAATTGTGAACGCAATCACTTCGTACCGTTGCTTGTTGGTATATTGTTGTTGTTGTTTTTTGTGTTTTCGCTTTGCAACATTGTTGCCGATGATGACGAATTCACGTCGTTATGGTTCAATTTATTTTTTAAAACGATTTTCAAAGTGACCGCTGCTACCTGCTCGACTGCCTGCCTGTACGCTTTTCCTTTAAAACGTTTCTTTCCACATTTAATCGGGGAGTTTTAAATTTAAATTTCGGTTTCCTTTTCTTATCGTTTTCCATTTTATTTTCAGTGGATTTCAAAGTGTTTATTGTCGTTGTTGTTGTTGTTTTTCGGTTTTCAATAATTCAATCAACTTGTAATATAATAGCCGTACAACAACAACAACATCATCAGCAACAATAAAATGCCAACAACAACAACAATAATGATCATAATAATGATGGTGGTTGAGTATAATAGCAATGATGGCTTATAACATTAATAATCAATATTTTTCATTGTGATTGTTGTTGTTGTTATTGTAATTGTTGTAAATAAATATTGTTGCATATACATATGATTGAAGTAAAAATTTAACCACAAAACAATTGAATTGAATTGAATTGTAAAACAACAACAATATGAACAACAACAACAACAAAAACAGCAAATATTATTAACATCGTAATCGTAATCTCCTAATCATCATCAATTTCTTTTGCCAATAACAACAAATAACAAATTTTTAATAAAAAACAATTTAAAAACGTTTTCATCAACTCAAAGATATTCTTCTTCTTCATCGTCTTCATCTTCTTCTTCTTCTTCTGCCATTGCAAGTGGTTTAAATTATTTGTTGTTATTATTGTTGTACGATTATATAGAGGAGTTTTAAATTGATTTGTTATTGTTTTTGTTTTATTTGTGGCTGCTATTGTGTTAAAATTTAACAGAGATGGGATATTTTAAATGGCAAGAAAAAATAAAAATAAAAATGAAATACTTACGCCATTTCAGTCTGGTTTTCGTGTCAAACATAGCTGCACTACTACTTTAATTAATTTGTGTGAAGATATTCGGTACGATATTGACAATGGCAAAATTAATATTCTTGTATTACTTGATCATTCAAAAGCATTTGATTCGGTTGATCACAAAATTCTTCTTACGAAACTGCAAAGACTCTTTAACTTCTCCAGTACGTCTAGTTGTTTACTGAAATTGTATCTTAGTAATCGTTTTTAGCTAGTATGTCTTAATGGCGAGTGATCATCATCCTTGGCTGTTACCAAAGGAGTTCCCCAGACCGCTTTTGTTCTCATTGTATATTAATGATCTTCCGGACTATTTGGAACACAGCAAGATACACCTTTATGCGGATGATTTACAAATGTATCTTGTAGGCTCTTTACAGCACATTGAGGAGAATGTTTTTAAAGTCAACCATGATCTTAATAATATCTATAAATGGGTAACGGCTAACAAACTTTTAATTAATCCAGAGAAATCTAAATTTCTTGTTATATATAAGAAAAACGTTCATTTAAACATCGATTTTAATATTATGTTGCATAACCAGAGAATAGAGTGTGTATCGTCTGCAAAGAATTTGGGAGTTATTTTCTATAACAACTTGGATTGGCCTACCCATATTAGTAGAATTTCTGCGAATTCATATTTAATGCTGAGAAATTTGTGGCCTACGCATTACGTGACGCCTTTGAAAATAAAAATTTTGATTGTCAAAACCTATTTAATGCCACGATTATTATATGCATTTGAAGTTATTGCTAATTATGATTCCCGAAGCAGATATTTACTGCAAAGGTCCATTAATAATATAGTTAGATATGTCTTTGGCCTACGAAGATACGATCACGTCTCTTCTTTTTCAAATTTGCAATATGGTATGCCTTTAGAAAGCCGTATGAAGATTAAGAAGTTAATCTTACTACACAAGATAATATATACCAAGAAGCCATCGTATCTTTACGATCGTCTTCATTTCACTAGGTCGAATAGAGGCAACAAACTAATTCCGATAAGATATCACTGTAGCGTATCTGAGTATCACTTTTATATATTTTCTACCCGTCTTTGAAACTCACTTCCCAATAATTTACAAATAAACAGCAACGGCGCAGAAGCATGGACCCTATTAAGAACTGATGCAGCTGCCTTGAGAGTATTAAAAGTCCTACGTAAGATCTTCGGTCCAGTGCGAGTTGGCGATGATTTTCGCATCCGATACAACAGTGAGCTGTATGAGCTCCTCAACGACATGGACGTTGTACAGCGTATTAATATCCAGCGGGTGCGCTGGCTCAGCCATGTCGCTCGAATGGAGGAGGATGTTCCGGCGAGACGAGTATTTTATGCGGGGATCTGCGGAAGTCAGCGAAGAGGACGACCTTGTACCCGTTGGAAGGACCAAATCGAGGAAGCCCTGTCATCGATTGGTGTGACCAATTGACGTAGGCGCGCAAGAAGCAGAAGCGCCTGGAAGGATGTGTTGCGGCAGGCTGAAATCCGTTAATCGGGTTGTTATGGCCAATTAAGTAAGTAAGTAAGTAAACAGTAACTTAAAAGCTTTTTCCAAACTATTATATAAATGTTTCACTGCCCAAACACCTTAAATAATTCATTTTTTATTGTGACACAGTTTCACTTATATTGAATATGTATTTTCGTTTAATTAGAATATTATGTTATGTTACAATGTTTTAATACTTTATTTAATTAATTACTTTTGTTTTACTACTTTTTTAATTTTTGTTTTACACTCATGTAATTTTCACACTATAATTATATGATCTATGTCTTGTTGTGTGAAATTGTTAACTTGAAATAAATAAATAAATAAGAAATCAGCAATGAATCGTTTTTTCGCTACTCATAAGAACTCATGAAATTTTGAATATACTCACTACAACATTGATTTATAGCGGACAGGTTACGTTGCCATCAAACTCATACCATTCGAAATATGAATGTTTGATTCATAAGCATCAATATTCCCCCGGGGGTCGAACATCTTCGACTTTTTACACTCATACGAAACAAATATCAACAAATTTCGTAAAAATGAGAGTAAAAATGCACTCATTAGATTGTCAGCTTTTAAAGAAGCAGGTTCATGTCGTTTTTTTATCAGCTTTGAATTATACACCCAAAGAAATATTACAGTAGGATTCACTAATATTCAATGAGATTTACTAATAACAATGAGAAATGATATCGACTTTTATTAGAATGTTTGCGCTATACATTTTGCTATCTTTTCCACTACACTACCATATTATTAGGTTACACTTGTAAATATTACTAACAATTTCCCTCTGGGTTATACACATGCTTCTCTTTGTACCGACGTCTGTTCATAAGCCTACTCATTTAGATTCATAACTTTAGGAAAATACTCTTATAATACATATAAATGATTCGAGTGACTCGTAGCATTTATCAAAATTTACAGACTTAGTTGTTGTTAGGCTTTTAAAACAAAAGAAAAAAGGCACACATAAGCAAAAAAAGACAGAGCAGCAAGCAGAGCAAACACACAACCTTTTAGTGAGTATGTTAGAGTTCGTATGCTCATCATACTTATTTTGTGATTCGTGTCGTGTATATGTTGAGTTAAGGAGACACGAAATGAACAACATCATACGTTTTGTGTTGTTAAGTATGAATATGAATATACTAGATTACCTGTGCGAATATTTCGCACCGTTAGTTGTCATTTTTGTAACATAAAATGAAAATAATTAATAGAAATTTTATTAAAAGTATAAAAATATTAGAAATCATAATATCATCATACATATTTACATGCATACATACATACAAGCATACATACATATGTTTAAATGCTTTTATAATACTTCTTTGAATACAATGTTAGAGGTTATGACATGATCATCGTTAACTTTTTGCCCGTACGAATCCTTAATACAAACAAAA
Source organism: Sarcophaga peregrina (assembly GCA_014635995.1). Classification (NCBI taxonomy): domain Eukaryota; kingdom Metazoa; phylum Arthropoda; class Insecta; order Diptera; family Sarcophagidae; genus Sarcophaga; species Sarcophaga peregrina. The sequence goes on from CM025789.1 coordinate 5,906,331, forward strand.
ATATCTTTAAACGTACGCACTCGAGAAAAAGCCACGTATAACTGCCCATGTGAAAAGACCGGTTCTGGTAAATACAATCCTACCTTTTGAAGAGTTCGACCTTGTGCTTTTGTTATCGTCATAGCAAAAGCAACTTTCACAGGGAATAGTTTTCGTATCATTCAGAAAGGCACAGTTGGATCAGAAGGTGTAAGGTTGATTCGGGGTATGAGTACAGTTTTATCGGTATGAATAATTTTTGCTGATATGATGTGCTCTCCCAAGTTTGTTACGATTAGCCTGGTACCATTTATTAACCCCCGGTTAGCATTAAGGTTTTCTGATTAAATCAAATGCACGTTGTTTATATTCTTACGCTGCATGTTATTTATATTCTTATTTTTCTTAAAACCTTTTTAACTGCTAAATATCAGCTGACACTATATATATGTATATATTAAAAGACACCGTATTACTACACTTCATAAAACAAACAATGCCATGACAATAACGAAATTACCAAAATGGCTTTTACAACTTTATATATTATTATGTGGAATAGTATTACAATTAAGCGACTCTGTTTATCCCACTTGATCTAACAACTACTGCAAAGTATTGCCAAACAGCTGTTTACAACTTAATATTATAACTGACTTAGTAATAAACGGCATTATAGCAAATAGCGGTATTGCCAGAATGGATTCTAATACATACTATATTATGTAGAACTACATTACTATTAAGCGACCCTGTATTAGAGGTCGCCGTGGTCTAGTGGGTAGTGTGTTGGCTTATTAGACGAAAGGCCCGGGTTCGTATCCCAGGTCAGACATCAAAACGAAAAATATTTCTTCGGCGACTTCCTCTCAGCAGATTTCTGGCAAAGACTCTGAGAGTAAAAATTGCCATGAAAAGCTTTTCAAAAAAATCTGTCGTTCGGAGTCGACTTTAAACTGTAGGTCCCGCCACTCATGTATAAAATTAACGCACACAACATAAGTGGTGTGAGAAGCTAGGTCGTAATCCTGACTGAAGGGTTGTAATGGTCAATTATGTATGTATGTATTAGCACACTTGAACAAAAACATATAATCATAATGACAACAGTATTATCATGCAGTTCTATATAGAATATAATTTTTATCAATGAAAATATTTATTTTTAAATTTCTAATTATTTTTTGCCATTAGTGTTAGATATAAGCTTTAAAATGAGATATCATTCATTAAATTTGATGCGGTGGTAAAGGAGATATTTGCAACCGACAAAAAAAGTGCTTTAGAAATAATATATATGATGATGAGGTTCCATGGTATTAAAATAAGTATGAATGCTTATAAGTATAAGAAATTGTAAGTATGATTCGATGCTACTTATCTTTTTGAGTACTCATTGCTAATCTCTGGTACGACCTAGCTTCCCACACCACTTATGTTGTGTGCGTTAACTTTATACATGAGTGGCGGGACCTACAGTTTAAAGTCTATTAGGGACAACAGATTTTTGAGAAGCTTTCATGGCAATTTTATTTTTATTCTCAAAGAGTTTTTGCCAGAAATCTGCTGAGAGGAAATCACCGAAGAAATGTTTTCATATTTTCGTTTTGATGTCTGCCTAGAGGTCTGAACTCGGGCCTTCAGTCTAATAAGCTACAACACGCTACCTACTAGACTACCCGTGACTTTCGAATGATGAATGAATACTTATAAGTATCTGAAATTGATGAATATGATTCGATTCTACTCATCTTTTTGACAACTCATTGCTGATCTCTGAACTGGACATTGAAATTTTCGAAAAGGAAACGGATTTTTAATCTCTTAATATTCCAACTGTTCAGTGCTACCACATGCAAGTCCAACTTGTTGGAATTGCAATTGCATACCTCCCATCTCCAGTGAGTTTAAAACATTTTTCATTTTGTTTTCTTTAAAAACGTTTCAAAATTTTTTTTCTTTTCGTTTTTCTTTTTTGTCTTCCATTTTCATTTAAACATTATTGATGTTGAATACTTGAATTATAATTTAGCAGCAGCAGCAGCAGCCTCAATAATAATATACAAAAACAACAACAACAGCAACAATAACAAAAATAGCAACAGAATTAAAAATAATAAAAATACTAATGATGGCCTGCCTGACTGCCTGCCTGCCTGCCTATAATACATGATAATATTGTATTAAGTATTGTTGCTGGTTGTTGTTGTTGTTGTTTTAGTTTTTGTTGTACATTTTATAGTTGATTGCGATTTAAAATTGATTTGTTGCTGTTATTGTTCTGCTGCATTTGAACTGAAATGCATTTAAATGAGCGAGCGTTACACTCACGACATACTGGCAACACACAATTGCTGCCATTGTATTGCATTTGCATTGGCACTTAAAGACATTTCAAGTTTTGTTTCTCTGCTGCTGCTGCTGCTTCATCTGCTGCTGCAGCAGCAACATATTGTATCAAACAAATAAGACGTGAAGCACATTCAGTCAACCAACCATGTAACCATCCATCCATCCAGGCCAGCCATGCATGCATTTATACATTCATTTACAACAACAACAACAACAACAGCAATTCAAGTCTGTTTGTCAGTCATTCAGCCGGAGCCAAAACAGCCATTTTCTTAACAATTTGCCATTTGGCTACGAAAAAGCGAAAAAAAACGAAACGAAACGAAAAAAAGTTTTCATTTCGTTGAATAACGAATGTAAAGCATTGGTTGCGCTGGTTCTTTTGGCAAATCCTGTCGCAGCAAACAAGCGAAGCTACAAGAGTTAAAGACCAGAGCACTAGAAACACAGTGTGTGTGTGTGTGTGTGTGTGGCTGTGTATTGTAAAGTTGTTGCCATCATAGCCGCTATTAAAGAAACGAAAACAAAAAAAAAATCTTTTTAAAATTATTGCTTTTTTGTTGTTGTTTTAATATGAAACGTGTCCATTGCAACAAATCGCTTGAGTGGATTTGACAACCGCAGTTGTTGTCTTTGACGGAAATGATGCAAATTTCCATGTGAACCTTTTTCCTTCTTCTTCTTCTTCATTTGAAAATGTGGTTGTTTGCATGTTCGTTCGTTCGTTCGTTCGGTTGTTTGGTTTGGTTGGGTTTGGTTGTCTGTTCGTTCGTTCGTTTGTTCGTTCGTTTATTTTAAATTGAAGGCAAATCATTAGACGAGACAACTGCAGCAATTTCACTTGGAAAAAGACCTGCAAATAGTTTTGTTGGCATTTTGTTGTTGAATTTGTCATTAAATTGTTTCAAATTAATGATTTCATCGTTATTGTGGTTATTGTTATTGTTGTTAATTCCCATAATCAGCTAGTAATTCCATCATCTTCATCGTGATTATGGTCGGTGCATCACACACAGCATGTGATTGTTAAAGCAACCAACAATAAACGCTTACAATTCGCTGTAATCGCTTACATCCACAATGCATTTCGTAATTCATCGACTTTTTTTTTTTGTTTGGTTTGAAACTCTAATTTTATTTGATATTTCGGATTAGCATTTAAAGTCATACTCATTAAAGAATTTCGTCTTTAAAAGGGCAGTATCCCAAATACATATGGCAACTCAGGCATTATTTGCTATGCTTAATAGGCTCTCTTGTGACATTTTATTGAAGCAAAGACCTAAAATGGTGGCAGTAAGTCTAAATACATTGGTAACCTGGCTCTGGCTGGACTATGGACATATTATACTGGCAATACTGTTAAGCCATGGACAAATTTGTATCGACTGCATGGTTTCTTAGAATTTGCCCCATAAGAGAAATGATTTTTTGGATTCCAACGAGAAGTCTAGTTACCACTGATACGCTTCCGACAAATACTAACAGTGTATACCAAAAGTTGGATAGGCTAAGTAGTGGAACATAAGCTAGGTTTTCTAATATTATGCTTTCGTACAGACTGCCTGATCTGATTACAGTGATTTGTCTAAGCGAAGGTCTTGGCCATATTGAAGACCTTATGGATGATGGAATCTTCTCTGAAAATCTCTTAATTTTCTCGGACTGCCGTGTTGCCAGCATGTCGCCAGCGAACGATGTCCATCCACAATCGCCGACATGTTGCAGGGCATAGGTTTTCCAATTGCTTCAGTTAAACTAGGTATTCCCCGATCATATTACACGCAACATTAGCTTCATTTACAGCACAAGAGTACTTGACATATCGCATAAATCGCTTGCCTATCGTTTTCATAGGAAGTAAGAAGGGACTACCTTTTGCCTCATATCTTAGTGAAGCATCATATTCTTTTGCTTCAAATGTAGGCTTTAGGATAACATTCTGTGCCCGGCATACCATCTAGCCCTAAAATATTTGTTTATCCTGTGATCCGAAAACATTTCTTTCAAAAGTGGAAACGTATATGCCAAGACTAACGGATGATTTTTTTCGAATTTAATTCTTCAATCTTCAGTATAGAAAAGAAGGTTCGTGACATGCGGTAATGAAAAAAAACATCCCAGTAAGGTTTGCCATTTCACTATGAATAGACAACGAAAAACGCTTATAAAGTATTGAATTTTATTGTCAAGACTTTGTTTGATTTGAAAAATTTTTTCAGCTCAAAGATCACATCAGTAGACAGAATTATCTAGTTTGGTATGAACCACAGTCAGAGCAGTTTAATTGCTGGAAATGCATATTATCGTAGCTCCTGTTCAAGTACTTCATCGCTCCAAATTAAACATTTCATTCTTATCTCTCATGCTTCGGGAGTTTTCCTTATAAATTTACATTTAAAATCACCCCTTCATAGGTACAAGGCTATGCTTCATTCAACTTTTTTCTTTGAAGGTATCCTGTTTAGGTAATAGCGTGTATAAAAAAAGAATTTCTCCCTAATAACTTTGCTTAATAATCCTTACATCATATATTTCAACCAATCATACAGTTTGAGAGTCATTGGTTCACAATTTTAAAGTAAAGATTAATATCTTAACCTTTAAGAAACAATAGATGCGTGGCTCCATCTGAATGTGATAACTATGACTGTTAAAACAGTTTCACCATGGACATCAACCTAAGTTGCCTTGTATGCATTTACTGTGTTAAAGATGGTGCTACGGAAACAGGATGTGAAAATATATCAAACGGAACTGAAAATAATGTATTGCAATCGTTTTACAACACTGGTAAGTAAGGATCCACGTTGTGTAATGTCAGACATTTTTTAAGTTTAATTTCCGATTTTTTAATCTTAAATTTCCTTATAAAATCTTGTTTATGGTAAATAAATACACCACAAAAATACTCGCCCGGTATAACTCATGCTTTAATATGTGAAGATTATATTTTACCCAATGACTCCACCAAAAGAGTTGAATTTTGATTATTTCAGACATCAACCTCACAATTACAACAGATAATACGGTGCTAGTGTGATTGTACCGATTTGCTGGTATTGCCGTGCATTTTTATGGAATAACAATAATTGTGGGGAATTTCACTTTTATTCACCACATTTATTGTTTTACTCGTTTGACCGCGAGAGGGAAATTTTTGGGAAATGGTGTGACCATGCACCTCGAATTCTTTTAAACCAAAAAAGGCAAAATTTCTTAATTTTTATTTACAGAAGCTAGGCAGTAATCTCCATTACAACCCTTCAGTCAGGATTACGACCTAGCTTCTCACACCACTTATGTTGTGTGCGTTAATTTTATACATGAGTCGCGGGACCTACAGTTTAAAGACGACTCCGAACGACAGATTTTTGAGAAGCTTTTCATGGCAATATTTTACTCTCAGAGTCTTTGCCAGAAATCTGCTGAGAGGAAGTCGCCGAAGAAATATTTTTCGTTTTGATGTCTGACCTGGGATTCGAACCCGGGCCTTTTGTCTAATAAGCCAACACACTACCCACTAGACCACGGCGACTTACTGCGAAGATCTTACTGCGAAGATCTTGCTAGAACTTTTTTCTCGAATACTTCCAAGACAGTTATATTGGTCGGTCTAAGCAATGTTCATGCCTCTATGCTTCAGAGAAGCAGAGGGAGAAGAAAAAGCGACTTGTAGATTCGTAATCAATTTCGTCGCATGAGTGTGGTCTCTGATACTACTTAATTGCCTATTGTGAGTGAATAATCTCGAGGTGGACTCCATTTTCGCTGGTGATACGGTGGAGACGAGAAAAATAAAAATTCATTGACAATGTCGGTGGAATAGATGACAGACATGATCTAGTAAAGTAATATTAATGCTTCCAATGGATACCAAAGGTTTACGTACGCAGTTGGACCCTTTTTGGACTGCTTGCAATAATTAACAAACAACCGGGTTAGTGGAATAGTCAGTCTGCCATTCAGAAGAGGTTACGTTGAGGCTGTATGGCAACTTGAAATACAAGAAAGGGAATGAATGATTTGGATTATATTCGGTCTTCAAGCCACCGAAAAATTGGTTATTTGTAACGATGGAGAAGCTAGGAATTGGAAAAATGCCAAACGCCCATTGGCCATAAGTTGAATCAGAAGAACCAAGTTATTTTGGAGGAGTAGATCAATTAACAATTCCCACGATCCTATATGGGGCCCCATAATGCCTCAATAAACTTCCTCCACTTATCAAGTCTCCTTGTCATTATTTTCTTGGTTCCACTCTAGCAGAAGATGCGTAATTTTCTTTTAAATTTATCTTTAACTTTGTAAGATTATGGCAACACTGGCACACGCAGTAAATAAATTACCAGTGAATTTCACTATTTTGCCCTAAAAATCATAAAGAAAATGATGAAATTAATGCTGCCGGTTAGAATTCAAGCATAACGATTGTCAAACGATTGTAACGCAGAACTTTAAATCTTCCATCCTACTCCTCTTCTTCCTCTCCTTTTTCGTCTTCGGTTTTAATGGAAAAATATTCGCAAGAACCTGCTTCTTCGTCTCACTATCATCATGGGCCGGCCCTGTAGATAGATGTAAATGCAACAACATGTTGTATGATGATGTTGTTGTTGTTGTAACGTTGCCTACATAATGAATAATTAATTGCCTTAAAGGAAATGATAATTATTTTTTGGAATTTTACCAAAAATAGCGAAAAATAAATAAAAAAAAATTTTAAAAGAAATTCTCATTAAATGAAGAAAATGTTTTGACAAGCAAGTAAATGGTGCTGCATTTTTAATTGTAAACGACGTACGTTTTTACTACAAACACAATCACACTTACATGTTGTAAGTGAGAGCAAATATGGACGTGTTGTGTATGCATGCTTGTGAGTGTGTGAGTGTATTAGTGTGTATTTGTATGCCATTTACTATTTACATGTGATTATATGTGTTGTTGTTGTTTGCTTTCCATAATAACAACTACTAATGAGACCTGAACTTTGCTTATGAATTTTCATAATTTTCTTCCACTCTCGTTTGTTTTCGTTTTATGTTCGTACGTTTCCTTCGTTCGTAGTTTGTTGATTCGTAGTCATTATTGGAATTGTAATTTTAAACAAATGAATTGAAACAAATTTTGTGTGACAAATGAATTGTTGCTTGCTTGCTTGCTATTGCTATTGTTGTTGTTGCTGTTGTTATTGTATTGTTTTAAAAAGCATAAATTTGTTTGGGTAGTACATGCATTTAATTAAACAGGGCACATGTGCGCGCATACATACATATGTAAGTACATGACGACACACTACTCCAACACATCTACAATAGGTAATAGAGCTTGAATTGTCAGTTTTTGTCAGTTTGTGTGAAATCATAAACAATGTTGTCAATTAAAAAAAAAAATTAAAAATTAATGAAAAAAAAACGCTGATTTCATAAAGAATGGAAAAGAAGCACTTCATATGAGAAATATTTGAAACTATTGAAATACTTATACATATACAGTGGAGGAGAAAAGTCTACATGCAGTTCCATGTAGTGCTGTTCCGCAGAAAATACTTAATTTATAGAAAAATTAATGATACAGTAATTTTCGAAAATCATCTTTATTCATAAAAAATAAAAATTAAATTAATTCATTTGTCCTTTAAGAAAAAAAGGTAACTTATACTCTGCAAACTCACGGTGTTTTTTTAAGTTTTAGTATTTAGTTGGTCCATCACCATTATCTATTACAGCCTGCAGGCGTCGTGGCATGGACTAAACCAAATGGTTCATCTCTACCGGAGTTAATTTGCTCCATTCCTCCGTTAATGTTTTTTTTTAACGATTTGGCATCAGTAATTCGAATTTTGTTGGTTCAAAAGGTCCCAAACATGTTCAATAGGAATTAAATCCGGACGTTTTAGAGGACTATTGAGTTGCCTCGGCGCGTTATATAGAAGCCATACCTTAACCATGCTTAGGATAATTGTCTTGTTGGAAAATCCAACTATTCCCAAGACCCAAGCATTACACAGATGGCTACAAATTTTGTTCCGATATACTCTTATATTGATATCGGTCCATAATGCCTTTAACTAAAACCAACTTGCCTGCGCCAGATACTGCTATAGCTTCCCAAACCATAATGCTGCCACTGCCATGCTTTACAGTTGGCAATAAGTTTTCGATATGCATAACCGTGTTCCTTTTCCGCCATATTTTTGCACGACAATCACTCCCGAATATGTTGAACTTTGATTCATCTGTACATAAAACCTCGGACCAGAAATCCATACCTTTGCTATATGCGCACGTGTAAACTCAAGTCGAAAACGAGTTATCTCGTACTCACTAATATGAGAAAATTAAGTTCTCGTTTTTTTGTCCCTTTTCTGAAAATTGCCGCTACAGTCAACGTGTTAAATTTATTTTTATTCGACTTTCTATTAAAAAAAAAATTCAATGAAAAACCCATGGCAGAAATTATAAATTTCTGTACAAATTTTCTTCTAACATTTTTCCATCATCTCTGATAAAAGAAACCCTACTAAACATTAAAAAACAATGAAATCGTAATATTAATTCTACTTTTTTTAATACCAAATATTACAAAAAGCACTAAATATACCACACTGTTTGCAATATTGTTAAAAGAAAACAATTTTTTTTTAATATTTTTTCTTTCTCTTTACCGCCATCTAATTTAAGTCGGATTGTTATTGTTCGTGTTGTTTATTATTTTTCTAATTAAATTGTATTTTATTTTTAGTTGCAACAAAGTTTCTTATCAAGCGTTAAAAGATTGAGGGTAATAATTAGAGAATGCAAGAAATGACACTATTTTGAGGCATATTGTGCTGCATTTCAATTGAAATAAATTTAGACTTAATTGGTGATTTCAAATCTTCGGGATAGGATTACAACCTTATACTATGTTCAGACATGCACTTTTATTAAATCAATATTCGGTTTATTGAGAACAATATTTTTAGCGTTCAGACATATAATATTCGAAAATTTATTTGACAGCTGGTAAACAAAACAGCTGATTGCTTCAACAAAATTGCTTTTAATTTAATCGTGAAAATTAGTGCCAAAAATAATTTTACAATTTAGCGTTGGAAAATGTATTGCTAATGATTAACCGAAACGCCGAGCTGTTACGGTTAATAAGGACTACTTGTGACTCCAAAGTGGCTTTGCTCAGAAGGATGAGACATAAAAATTTGATAATATTGGATAGCTAGCAGAATAGAAAGCTTTTGCTTATGACACTGTCGTTGTTTACATTTGAGTTGTCAAATATCAATAGAAAGTGTTCGGAAAAATGTTATATGCTCACTGAACGTGTTGTATTTGAACATATTATAACAATTTATGAATTTATTGACCAATAATTAATTCAAATTTTATATGAAATAATGAAATTAATAATGCCGTTTATTGCGATTTTCTCAATATAAGTGCATGTCTGAACATAGTATTACATAACTCATGAATTTAAAAAGCTAACAAAGCTTAGGAGAAGTTTTTTATGTCTAGACGGAGTTAAATCCCAGGTCAGACATCAAAACGAAAAATATTTCTTCGTCGACTTCCTCTCAGCAGATTTCTGGCAAAGACTCTGAGAGTAAAAATTGCCATGAAAAGCTTCTCAAAAATCTGTCGTTCGGAGTCGACTTTAAACTGTAGGTCCCGCCACTCATGTATAAAATTAACGCACACAACATAAGTGGTGTGAGAAGCTAGGTCGTAATCCTGACTGAAGGGTTGTAATGACCAATTATGTATGTATGTAGACGGGGTTAAATGAGTTGCTCAACGTCATACATACGTATTTAATTAGACAATTTAGCTAGGATTAGAGCGCCTTAGTAGTCTAGTGGGTAGTGTGGTGAATTATTAGCGCGAGGTTTGTGGGTTCGATTCCAACCAGAGTCTCTGTTCTGTGACACTATAGCGAACATATGGTCTAAGTTACTCAGCTCGTATATAATTAGAATATAATTTGTAATTGTATTGTAATTAATAAATAAATAAATAAAAAATAGTTAGGATTACGACCTAGCTTTTCATTTCAATTTTATCCATAAGTGATTCATCCACGTCGACTCCGAATGACAGGTTTTTGAAAAACTTTTCTTTACAATTTTATTTCACTCTTAGAGTTTCTTGTTAGAAATCTGTTGAAAGGAAGTTGCCGAAGATATAATCGATTTCATATTTCGTTTCATTGAAAGATGTCTGAAGAACACAACAAGGAAGAACGAATTGAATATTTAAATACAAAACTAATCTAACTCAGCCTAACTTAATCTATTCAAATAGAAAATTTCAATTTTCTTTAGTGTTGGATGTTCTTACGACACCTCTTGCTGGTTTTATTTTTTTTTTGTATTATTTTGCTTTCCTTCTAATTAAATGGTGCCCTTTCACGTTTATATTTATGGAATATGCGTGCTTGTTTGCATAGTCAAGTGTGTATGTATGGGTGTGTGTGTGTGTGTGTATTTAATTGTGTTTATGTTTTACACTTTAATATGGCTGTCACTTATTATTACAGTTTTTCCTATACTTTTACTTCTTCTTATTGTTGTTGTTGTTGTATTTCGTATTTATTTGTCATTTTATGAGACATGAATTTCATGAGCCGCAACTAATTATCAAATGGTTGCCATTCTCTTTCTCCCTTTCTCTCTCTCTCTCTTTTGTGTATGTGTGTGTGTGTGTATATATATAGTTCGTATATTTGTTTTCTTTCTTGTTTTTCTTTGTGAATCATTATCGTTCCCATTTTCATTTCATTTCGGTTTTTAGTTTTTCTCTTTGCTTCTCTATTAATTGGCTTTAATGAGTTTTGTCGTTTAGTTTCATTATGATTTTGTTGTTGTTGCTGTTTTTCATAGTTTTGTTTTTAAAAATGGGTTGCCATTTTTGATAATTACAGTAGTGCATGGCTGTTCTAACGGTTGTTTTGTTGCTTCTTGTAATTGCTTTAAGCAAATTAACCCTTTAACGAGCAAAGTTATTGTATTACAAGAGTGGGAGTGAGAGAGTGAGAGTGAGAAAAAATATTTAATTTCTTATATTTAAAGAAAAATAATGAACGGCCTACTGCATCATTACAAATTACACGCACTGTCGAAAATATCGCTTCTGTTAGAAAAAGAGTGGCGTACAATCGGGATTTGTCGATTCCTCGACATACACATACATACATACATAATTGGCCATTACAACCCTTCAGTCAGGATTACGACCTAGCTTCTCACACCACTTATGTTGTGTGCGTTAATTTTATACATGAGGGGCGGGACCTACAGTTTAAAGTCGACTCCGAACGACAGATTTTTGAGAAGCTTTTCATCGCAATTTTTACTCTCAGAGTCTTTACCAGAAATCTGAGGAAGCCGCCGAAGAAATATTTTTCGTTTTGATGTCTGACCTGGGATACGAACCCGGGCCTTTCGTCTAATAAGCCAACACACTACCTACTAGACCACGGCGACTTCAATAGAAGAAGCTTTATTTACCAAAAATATCGACATACACACATACATGAATAATTGTTCATTACAACCTAGCTTCTTACACCACTTATGTTGTGTGTGTTAATTTTATACATAAGTGGCGGGACGTACAGCTTAACCCAATGGGTGCCGAACTTTTTTTTTTTGGAAAAAGTGTAATTTTTTGTTGAAAATACATCGCTGATCAAAGATAGTTTCTGACTTTTCCTCGACGGTGGCGCTAACTGGGTTAAAGTCAGCGCAACATATTTTGGGTCAATGAGGAGTCCAGCTCCAGCGCTAGACTCACTTGGCCCTTAATGCATAAAAGGAGCATCATTTCAATCACTATAGCCATGCTTGTAGACGAGGGGAAAGGACATAGCTGCCATTTAACAACTTCTGTCGAGGGTTCAGATCCACTGAGGTGCAGATAGGGGTCATTTGGCTTTCAAATCCTTGTCAGTTGGACGAAGACATCATCTATTGACGTCAAGGATATAGCTTCGTTTATAAAACTTTCGTTCTGGTTTTCCAGCACAGAGTAGTTTGCAGCCCTTGCGCTGACCAACTTCTCCTTGTTCGCTAGTTTAGTAGAACTTGGACAGTATATGGATTGCGTTCATCTGTGGCATCACAACGGGTCGCTAGGCATGCTCATGTGAGCTTTTGGTGTCAAGGCAACTAAACCGAACGACAGATTTTTGAGAAAGTTTTCATGGCAATTTTATTTTTTCTCAGAGTTTTTGCCAGAAATTTGCATTCGATATCTCCTCAACAGCCTGGATGAGTGAGTAGAGGACTTAACCCTTGAATGTTCGTGGTTCATATAAAAAATAAAACTCGCCAATAAACCAAAACTTGTCATATTTTTTAGGCTCCATAATCAATTCGTATTACGAAAATAATTCAAAAGATTGCAGATTTTTTTACGATTCAAACTGTTTGACAAAAATGGCTCTCCAACTCATTTGCCAACGCTTTTCGCTATGCCATCTTAAGAAGTGATTACTTCGATGCAACATTGTTGTTTTCCAATTAATTTTAGATTTTAATTTTGGCTTTTGTTGCCGTTAGTGTTGTTGCAAATTTCAGTTTTAAAACGGCCAATATAGTGCGATGATCCATAAAATAATTGGCAATGAATTGGCAAGAAAACCACAAGAAAAGAAGACGTTAAAATGAACAACAACAACAAGAAATGAAAAAAAAAACCAGGCAAGGTAATACAATTTATGGTGTTTCTTGTTATTTATTTTGTATTGGAAAAAATTTTGTTGTTGTCATCGCTGGTTTTTTTGTTTTTCTCTCTTTTTTTTTGCTACAATGCGGTGGTGCATGCAACATTTAATTTAATAAGTGCTAATGAGTTTCACAATGGAAAATCCATTAAAAAAAACACAAAAAAAAACAAAAACGAACGAACGACACAAATTCAAAACGCGATAAGACGTAAAGCGAGACATCTTTCAACACAAACACTGGCGAAAAAAAGTAGACGAACAAATGCGGTTTTTTGTCTTGTCTTGACGACGTGTTTTGTTGTTCTGTTTCTGTTTTTTGTTTGTCGACAAAAGTCAATCGAGTTTAATAGAAAAGCAGCGTCTTGTTACTTAAAGCAGGGCTGGGATGGTTGATTGTCTGATTGTGGCTAAAACAACGATAAACAGCCAAAGGTGCTGCTGTAACAAAAGACGCTGTTTAACCAGTGCGAAAGTTTAATATCTTAAGATGAGTTTAATAACGTTATTTGCACCCTACATCACTGGCATAGGCAAACATGAATCAAATTCGGCACAAGCATACATACGTACATAATCGGCCATTATAACCCTTCAGTAAGGATTACGGCCTAGCTTCTCATGTTGTGTGTGTTAATTTTATATGTGAGTGGCATTACCTACAGTTTAACGTCGACTCCGAACGATAGATTTTTGAGAAACCTTTTCAAGGCAGTTTTATTGACACTCAGAGTTTTTGCTAGAAATCTGCTGAGAGGCAGTCGCCGAAGAAATATTTTTTTTCATATTTCGTTATGATGTCTGACCTGGGTTACACACCCGGGCTTTACGTCTAATAAGCCAGCACATTATCTACTAGACTACAGGGCATACTAAAACCAGCTGCCTTAGACAAACTTCGTCGGAGTTCATCACTTCGGTGTCTTAGGGGCTTAACTCTCTATAATTTCGTTCACTTATTTATCTTGTTCTCTCCAATTTAAAAAATTTGTCCCGACTGTAGGGTATTGCAAAATGTAATCATGTTTGGAAAACCGCAAATTACAAGCTCGTTTTAAAATGTTGTCAACATGACAACTTTTTTGTTGCTGCCAAGTTTTGTTGTATTTTCAATCAACAAAAAAACTGTTCAACACCACAACACACCACATCACACGACATCACATCACACTACACTACACTACACCACAAACAATAATATTTGCATGCATGTGTTCTTATTATACAAGCCATCATTACTTATTATTATTACTTGCTATTGTTGTTGTTGTTGTTGCCATTGTTCGTAATCATCCACGATGAGCCATAATAAACCCGAAGAAAAGAAACTTGAAAAAAAATTAATTCCGTTTTCGTTTAAGAATTCAGTTTTTTGTTGGTATTGGTGTGTGTGTGTTGAGTGATGTTTGTTGTGTTCTCCAAAGGTATTGATGATAATGATGGTGATGGTGTTGATCACTGTTGTGCTGCATTAAACATACACACACGCACACAATAATAACGACAAAACCACACAACTGCTCATAATTTATAATATTTATGTTGACATGTTTTATTTCATTCTTGTGGTAGAATTTGTTGAAAATAATTAAAGTTTTCTAATCAAAACGTACAGAAAATTGGTCCTCCATTAATGTGAACAGATGCTGGAGTTATATTACAATAATAATAACAACAATACAAAAAATGTAATTTCGTATTTTCATTTTCATTCAATTCAATTTAAATTTTGTTAAGCCTTAACGTAGAGGAGAAATGTTTTTGGTGTCAATTGAAAATTTTATTGCCTTCAAATACCATAAAAATTGCAATTGATTTACGCAATAATGATACAATTTTAGTTATGAAATGAGAAATTTTAAAATGAATAGATAAAAATGCAATATCATTTGAATTTTTCTTCTTCAAATTTTCTGTACAATGCATAGTAAATAGGCCTCATGGTATTTGTAGTATCCTAATAACCGATGTACGTATCTGTTATTTATAAAGATATGAGCTTGACGAGTTATTATAGAATTTAATTGTGTTAATTTGTTTAAATTGAATTTCGAACGTCAGATTTTTGAGAAACTTTTCATGGCAATTTTATTTACTCACCGAGTGTTTCTGCCATATATCTGCTGAGAGGAAGTCGCTGAAGGAAGTTTTTGTTTCATATTTCGTTTTGCTGAGATGCCTGACTCGGGGTTTGAACCATAGCCTCACGTTTAAAAAGACAACACACTACCAATTAGATTACAGCGACTTCATATGAAGTCTCTTAGCAGTTTAAAATTTATAACAAAAATTATGAATTTTTTGGTGTTTTGCTATATGGAAACCATGGGTGTAGGGGGCTTTTAGTGAACCACACTTTAATTATTTCCGCGTTTCTTCTTAGCAATTAAAATATAAAAAATATGATTTAAATACCACTCTTACGTTGAAATTTTTCTTTAAACGAAAACATTTGAAATGCAAATTTAAGAAATAAAATTAAAAAGAAATAAAAAAAACGTTTTTAATTAAATTCCTTTTAATTTTTTTTTTGCTTTTTGGCGTGGAGGCATTGTTTGAATATTCAAATCATTTTTCAGTCAGTCAGTCGTTCAACAGAAAATGTTTTAAATTAATTAAAAAAAAATAATTATAATACAACACATACAGCCATACATGCACACATACATACATGTATTATAGAATAAAATTGTATACAATAAATATTATTTTATTGTATGCGATATTATATTTTCATATAATAAAAGCAAAATACGAATTCAAATGAAATGAATTGTACAAACAAACAATAATAATAACAATAACAATAAAAGAACATGTAATTTAATTGTCTATATACAGTGTATGTATGTGTGTATGCATGCAGAGCTCTGACATTAAATATGGCTGCCAATTATCATAATTATTGTTCACAAAAAATTTAAAAGAAAAATATACTCATGGGGTGGTATTGTATTGCAATGAAATTTAATACTTCAAATGGATGGATGGATGGATGGTTTATTAAAATTTACTCCACATCACAGCAATATGTGTACATGTATATGTATTTGTGTATAGAATATCAACTCTCATATCATTAGTACTTAAATGGAGTTCATTTCTCTCGCACTCTCTCCCTCTCTCCCCTTTTTCTTGTTGTTTTTCTTTACTTTAGAATTTTCCATTACATTTAAATGTACTCACTCGTATGTTGCTCGTGTTGGCAATAACAACAACAACGTTATTTTTTTGCTTTCGTTTTCTTTTAATAATTTCGTTATTTTTTCAAATTGACTTACTTTTTTTTGCTGTTATAACAACAACAACAACAACACGTACACAACCACAAAATCTAATATTTTATTCACCTTTTTACAAGCCATACATGTGGTATTTGCATGTGTGTGTGTGCAGTAAAGGTAGTTATTTAAAGTGAAAACATTATTAAGCGAGCGCATAGAGTTGTAATACGACAAGAGATTTATGTTCGTCATACAATTGAACACATACGTACACACAATGTAAACAGCAACACAACAAGAGACATTCGTACACCATTTACAGTGGCATTGCAGTAGTTGTAGACGTAGTGCATATACACGACAATAAACGATTGCGAGACATTGGATTTGTTACGATTCTTTAATTAGGCTGTTGCAAAAGGCTAAAATCCGTGTTAGATTCGATATGTATGCACTAGATAGCAGCAATGAATCGTTTTCTCGCTACTCATAAGTACTCAAGCAAATTTGGGTATGATTGAATTAATAGGATTCAAATTCAACTACTCTGATTCATTCGTACTCGCTACAACGTCGATAAATAACTTATAGGTTGCAATGTGTATGAGTGCAACGTTGACATCAAACTCACAACATTCGAAATATGTTTGATTCATACGCCTACACATTTTGATTCATAAATTTAGAAAAATACTTGTAATACTTAAAAGTGATTCGAATCATTCATCAACATTTACAGCCTTTGTTGTTGTTACGTATACAAACAAAGAAGAAAGGAAAGACAAAGGCAACAAGCAAAGCATACACACAATCTTCTTGTGAGTATAGGAGTACTCGTACACGAAGCATACTTATTTTGTGCTTCGTGTAAATGTTAAGTAGAAACGAGTCGAAGTCAGTAACATTATGCGTACTGTTAAGAATGAGTACAACGAGTACTTCCAACTTTGAGTATGAGTAGTATAAGTATCATATTAAAATAAGTATGATAAGCATGATTTGAATCTACTCATCGTTTTGAATACTTATTACTGATCTCTAAAGCATTTGTAATTATTTTAATATGATACTCATACTACTCATATTCAAAGTTTGAAATATATTTCGAATGGTATGAGTTTGATGTCAACGTTGTACGCATACTTATTGCCACATGTACGTTATAAATCAACGTTGTAGAGTGTACGAATGAATCTAAGTATATAGTTAAATTTTAATATTGTTGACTCCCATTTCTATCCAAAATTTCATGAGTGCTTATGAGTAGCGAAAAAACGATTCATTGCTGATCTCTAGTCTCTTGAAATTCTCTCTCGGTATAGTAAACTAGACATAGTTTGTTAGCCATTGTAATTTGATTTTTTTATTCTACAAAACAAAATAATCATTTTCGAAACATTGTGGAAAACCTAAAAACAAACTTGTTTGACCTCTCCTAGGGGCAGATGAAAGAAATTTACAAACCATTTAAGTCTTCATGGCAACCCATAAAGGAAATGAAAACCGAAGAGAGAGAGAGAGAGTGTGAGCCTTTAAAAACCGCATCGAATTGAATGCAATTGAAGACGTCTGCCATTATGTTTTAAATTATTAGAATGTTTTTTTTATTGTTTACTTACAAATACATTTACACAGTTACACACTAAAACACACACACACTAATACATATCAAAAGTAATACAATTACATATTTACAGGAGACCATTTTTCTAATGGGAATACAGATTACAATTGTAATGCGGTTAGGTTCAGTTCAGTTCAGTTGAGTTTAATTTGGTTTGTTTTGGTTTGGTTAGGTGGTAACAATCAATCATTTGTTGTAGTTTTTATGGCTAACAATAACAAACAAATGAAACTCAATTTAGTTTTTTACAACAACAACAACAACTATTAAAATTTTAAATATTAAAAAAAGAGGGAAAGAGAGTGAGGCAAAAGAGAGAACACGGGGAACATTTATAATGGATAACAATCGTAAAACAGGGCAATTGGCATACAAATGAAATGCCATTTAATTTACACAAACACACACTCTTACATTTTGCATTACAATACGTACGTGCAAATGAGAAAGACGATGACAGACGGTGGTGTAGTATAAAATGGAAATAGGAATGCTAATGGAAACGTTATTATAATTAAATAAAGAGGCTAAAAACTTGCCGTAGTCTAGTAGGCAGTGTGTTGACTTATTAAATGTTAGGCCACGGTTCAAACTCTTGGTCAGACATTGAAACAAAAATTTCAAAAAAAATATTCTTTCGGTGACTTCATCTCAGCAGATTTCTGGCAAAACTGTGGGAGTGTAAAAAAATTGCCATGGAAAGTTACTGAAAAAAAATCTGTCATTTATAATCGACTTTAAAAGTCGCCGTGGTCTAGTGGGTAGTGTGTTGGCTTTTTAGACAAAAGGTCCAGGTCAGACATCAAAACGAAAAAATATTTCTTCGGCGACTTCCTCTCAGCAGATTTCTGGCAAAGACTCTGAGAGTAAAAATTGCCATGAAAAGCTTCTCAAAAATCTGTCGTTCGGAGTCGACTTTAAACTGTAGGTCCCGTCACTCATGTATAAAATTAACGTACACAGCATAAGTGGTATGAGAAGCTAGGTCGTAATCCTGACTCAAGGGTTGTAATGGCCAATTATGTATGTTAAACTGTACGTTCCGTTACTCATGTATAACCTAACATAACTGATGTGCGATACTAAATCGTAATTTTGAGTAAATGCTTGTAATGGCCAGTTATGTTATGTACGTAAGTATCAGAGATCAGCAATCGTTTTTTTGGTACTTATACAAGTACTCATGCTGTTTTGAGTATGAGTGATTCTACAGTATTGAAATTCAACTACTCTGATTCATTCGTACTCGCTACAACGTCGATTTATAACGTATAGGTTACAATGAGTATGAGTACAACGTTGACATCAATCTCACAACAACATTCGTAATATGTTTGATTCATACGCCTACACATTCGGATTCATATACTTAGAAAAGTACTTATAATACTTGTTATAAATGATTCGAGTGACTCAAATCATTCATCAAGACTTACAGCCGTAGTTGTTGTTGCATTTACAACAAAAGAAAAAGGACATATAAGCAAATGAAGACAGAGCAGCAAGCAGAGCAAATTCACAACCTTCTAGTGAGTATTTTAATGTTCGTACGCAACTCATACTTATTTTGTGATTCGTCTCGTGTATATGTTGAGTTATGAAGAGACCAAATCATCGAACATCATACGTGTTGTTAAGTATGAGTATGTTGAATACTTTAAACTTTAAATATGAATAGAGGAGAGGTTCCAGGATATTAAAATAAGTATGAATGCGTATAAGTATTATAAATTATGAGTATGATTCGATTCTACTTATCTTTTTGAAAACTCTTTATTGATCTCTGTAGAGTACATAACTTTACTATGCATTCCCTTTTACTATTTTATTTTGTTACTATGTTATGCGTTATTATGTGGCATTATTTCAACGACTTTATAATGATCTAAGCACAGTTCAAAATTGGAGATTTTGAATACCTCAACTGCTGCATTTTTAGCATTCAATGAAATACACTTCTGCTCTGACTCTTTGATGAAGCTCTCCCAAATAATTTAATCGAAATTAATTACAATTACAACTAGTAACTCCCCTAAGAGCTGAATTCTCCCGTGGCTAGAATTAAAATTTCAATTTTTGTTTTATTATTACATTTTAAAAAAATACCAATTGAATATTCGATTTCTATTTTCTTTCCAAACAATTTTCTTATCTTTTCAAACGGTTTCCTAATGGCTTTAATCAATTAAATTAAAAAAAAAACGCTTCATTGTTCAAAATTATATCCTTTTAGGCGCACCTGTCGTCTCTAATGGCATTTAGGAATGAAACCCCTTTCTTTATTTTTTGAATCCTTTTCCTCTTTTTTCTTCTTGTGTGTCATTATTTCTAAGCGTCGGGACGTGCAACACCTGTTGTATGCATCACTAAAACAAATAATTGCGGACATTAAAATAAAATAAAAGATATTAGAGCGAGAGAGCATCAAATAAGCAAATATTTAACATCCTGCCTCTCTCCCCCACTCTGTCTCTTTATCTCTCTCTAATGGATAATAATTACGGCAAAATGACAGACAGACAGAGGGCAGAATGGATATTCAGACAACTTAATATGAAAACTTTAGAGATACGGGTTCCAACAACTGCCTATTGGATCTGCCTGCACATTCATTAGATGCCATCGTCAGTGTATCCTTCAGTTATTCAGTTATTTGGTCTAACACCTTGCAAAGGTGAGTGAGTGCATGTGTTGTGTGATCATTTGTTGAAGGCGTGAATTTGTAGATCAAATTATACACAGAAAAACACTCACAAAAAATACTCACAAAAAAATACGTCTGAAATAACAAATATTTGAACAATTATTGTGATATTTAATGGCACTTTTAAATAAACACGCCAACAGAGGCATTAACAGGATCCAACACAAAGTGTTTCTGTTTTTTGTTGGCGTTTTAAGGGCAATCAAATGAAAAAAGTGCACCCCTATGCAGGCATTTGAATGAATGTTTTATGCGTGAATGAGAATATCAATTCAGCAGTTATTAGTGAATCAAAGTGATATCCATTTCAAAAGATATGAGTGGAAAGATAAATTCCCATCGGTGTTGTCTAGATTCATTCGTAGTCCGTTTGATGGTCATTCTAACACGCATAGCTTGCTGTACAACCAAGTTGAGTACAACGTTGAATGGCAATGGTAAGGGAATGTTACGAAACTGGAAAACCTAGATACTGGTGTTTTCATTTTACATCGTTTAACATTAAAATTATAATTAAAACTAAAAAAAAAAGATAAACAAATAAACAAAAATGCAACAACGAACACTACAAGAATAAATGTAAACAAAATACACAAACAACAATAATGAAACAATGATGTAAACATCTCGCAAAGGCAAAGGCACGAACATTCGACTTTAAAAACATTCATCAGACTACTTACGTTGCCACATAAAAGGCTAGGTAAAGGTTAGTAAAAGTTCAGTCAGTTTTGTGTGAAGGTGCGGTGCGTTTGATGAGATTATGGTTAGAAAATCACCGTTATAATGATCTGTCGAACAATTGTCTAGTAACTGTTATTGTTTATGCAAAGGGTGTAAACAAAGGAAACAAATGAAACAAAGCAATAGTTGTTGTTACATCAAGTTCTGAACAGTGGCAGGCAGAATTGTGCGACTAATAAAGAATTTTAATTAAAACCAAACACAAATTTCTTTTTTTATATTATTTGCAATCTACGAGCTCATATTTTTTTAATGTTTTTAAAAAGGTAAAAACGTAACAATATGTTCCCATCTGCCTCCGTTAACTCATGAGAAGAACCCGGAGTATTATGTAATGATCTCCTTAATTGATTGGAACACCTATTAGCTGAAATGCCTGCCCAGATCGATTGGTTGTTCGATGAAGTTTAGATGCTATGCAGGTGACATGCAGGCTCCGATATACGGACTCGGAGTGAGGTGGCACCCCCTTTTTTGCATTATTTTAAGGCTGACATTTCTGCACTTTGTGTGTTATTTGAAATTTGTATTCTTGGACCGCTTAATTAGGACACAGCCATACAGTTCAGACGAAACTGTGGAATGATCATCAATTGTGGATTTTTATTATCTCTGCGCTGAATATCAATGTAATTGCTCTCCTAAAATAATTGCTTCTTTACTAAGGCATTCAAATTTAAAATTTCAATATCCTATGCATGATTTCATTCCTTCAAATATCTGCTAATATTTACAATTTGTTCCAAAACTGACTTATTTGTGGCGGTGCACCGTTTGATTATTGCTGGTGTTTGTTAAACAAATTCAAATTGCCAACGTAAATAGTCGGCTCGAATTTCTACTCTTTTAAACAGAAATAGAGTTACTGAGACAGAGAGAGAAGGGGAGAGAAGAAAAATAAACTAAATTGCCCATTAGAGTTTGTAAATGTTTGTTTGGATAATTGCAAACAATTTGTTGGATTTGTTTAAAAACAAAACCAACAATTGACGAATGTTGGCAGTAGCATGGTGGTAGGACCGCAAACATGATCTCTTTTAAATTTGGTGTCCTCTCTACTCGTCTTCAAATGAACACCACAGGGTCTTGTTTTGCTTGCTGGTCGGCTTGCAAGGATAATAAAAGACTTTCAAACGTTCAAAAACATGACATCACAGAACGCTTAATAGAACCCGTAGTTGTAGTCGCAATATGAGGGCATCATAATAACGCTAAGAAAACGTAACAAATTTGTAACACACAGGCACAGACACACACAATAATTTAATGGTCAATTATGAGGGCGTCAATTTCTCATTGCCATTCTCATTCTCATGCCTAATACCTTGTGTCTCATGTTTCATTAGAGAAACAAGAAACAGAAAACCAACACTAACAACAACAAGAATTTGTAACGAATTTAATACTTAAAAAAAAAAAAAGAAAAGGAAGTGGTTTGTTTTAGCCATTCCTGCTAAATGCTTTTAGCTTGGTTGGCTGGCTGGCATTGTGCCAAAGTCAATATTTCCGACTGCAGGTGTCAAAATAATTTTAACATTTTCGCTATGGTTTCGTAGAGTTTTTTCGTTCTTTTTTCTTTGCCTGTATTCCTAGGTTTTATTTTTGTTTCAGAAACAATGTGTTGTTGGCTGGTGGATACAAAAACTTTAAGAAATGCAACCGACATGACACCTGTTAAGTGGAAAAGTAAGGTCAGAACAATGATGGAGAGTGATGAAAAAAAATTAATTATTTAAACCACATTCGGTGAATATGGGGGGCCCATAAATGTACATGTTTTTTGGGAATTAGAAATCCTATCTTTCCATTCAAAATAAGTTTCAAAGAATATCCGATCCTTCCCCTAACAAAGACACCAAAAATTTACTTCACAAGCTAGTTTGAAGGTAATGTTTGTGTTAGTGCCACCAATTATTTAAGATTAGAGCGTTCGTCCAAATCAATACTGAGATCCGGAGATACTTGTGGGCAGAGATCAGCAATGAATCGATTTTTCACTACTCATAAGCACTCATAAAATTTTGAATATAAGCGAGTGTCAACTTATTCTTACTAATACGTTGATTTATACAGTACAGATTGCAATGAGTTTGCGTACCACAATGAAATCATACTCATTCCATACGAAATATGTATGTTTGATACATACTCATTTCGATTTATAACTTTAAAAAAATATGATCCGTGTCACTCGAATCATTTATCAAAATTTACAGTTTACAGTTGTTAGGCATTTACCAGAGATCAGCAATGAGTATTAGAAAGATGAGTCGGATCGAATCATACTCATAATTTCAAATACTTATGTGCATTCATACATATTTCAATATCATGGAACCTTTACTCAAAGTATAAAGTCTCATCACATGCATACTTAACAACACGTATGACATTGTTGATTTCATATTTCAAACATATTTCTTGCTGCTGAGAAAACTGTGTAGAAAAAGAAGCTTTTGGGTTATACTAACTCAATCCTAATGGTTATCTCAACAATAAATATGTATTCGACTCCTGTAAGTCCTCTGAAAACTTCTGATTCAATGGGGTTTTCTAATACGATCAGATGTCAGTAATACCGATTGGATGTCTCACTGTGATTAAAATTTACGACTCTAGTATCAAAAGAGCGAAAACCAAAGTCTACAACTGTATTCAGTTACTTGCAGCAACTGGATAGGATTAGATGAACCTAGTTTGGTTATCGGGGCGCTTAGGTGTGATGGTTAACATATATACATTAGAGCGACTCAAGTTGTATGGAAGGCGAATTCGTGTTCGATGTACCCCCCTAAAAATGTACCTTGGACTTTTTAAGACAACATTTAAAATATTTCGGCTCAAGCTTCGCCCTCTCGTGAGCTGGACGATTTAGTTGTAGTTTGTAGTTTTGTAAGTAAAAACAATTAAATATTATAACATTTTTCAAATTGGGGAACAAATATGCCGCCAAAAACTCGTGGATCATTTCCTTTTTTCTGTCTTAAGTCCTATTTTCATCTATACATTATCTAGAAACTAAATCCGCTATCATTTTAGAGTTACCACAAAATTTGCTTTTTTATATACTTTGAGTGTTATTTGAAATTTGTATACGCGAACTTTTGCGAATTTCAAAAAAAGCTGAGACCCGTATTTAATTAAATCGTCAAAAGATTAAAATATGTTAATTTGGCATTTTTATTACAAACAACCCCGAACAAAAAATCAAAAACCGTTTTTTTCAGAGAATATCCTTCAAAAACGGACATGGACGAACGTCCCTGGAAAAATTTTATATACTGTTGGATGCGCCTTAAAAAACCTTTCTTATGATATACATATTGTATGTGTTGATAAGGAAGCAGATGATCACATTAACAAAACATTCAGAAATAGACACTTTTTCAAAATGGTCCAGCTCACGAGAGGTCGAAGCTTGAGCCGAAATATTTTAAATGTTGTCTTAAAGAAGTCCAAGGTACATTTTTAGGGGGGTACATCGAACACTTTTTTGGTGGGTCGCTCTAATACACATACATACATAAATACATAATTGGTCATTGCGCGCATTCAGTCTGGATTACGACTTAGCTCCTCCACTTACATTGTGTGCTTTGGTTTGAGTTTTTTTGAGAAACTTTTTATTGCAATTTTCTATTGACTTTCAGAATTTTTGCCCGAAATCTGTTGAGAGGAAGTCGCTGAAGAAATTTTTTTATTTTGTTAGGAAAATGAAAAATCTAGAAACTGGTGTTTTGCCATATAAAAGGCGAGGCAAATCAGGCGATTGAAGTGAGTGAAGTTCAGTCAGTCTTGTGTTTGGGTAGTCGTGGTTTGAAGATGTCCATTATAAAGATGTGTAGTAAAATTATTTAATAATTATTATTGTTTATGCAAAGGTTACAAACCATAAACAAATAACAAAGAAATGCAATTGTTGTTGTTTACATCAAGTTGTAAGCAGTGGCACACAGAAATGTGCGAAAAATAATGAATTTTAATTAAAACTAAACACGAAAATATATTTTTAATTTATTTGCCAGCTACGAGCTCATAATTTAAACGTTTTTAAAAGGTATAAATTAGGGATGCCAATCGGGAAATCCCGAATCCCGGGATTTTTAAAAACTTGTCCCGGGATTTTTCGGGATTTTCGAGATTGTGAATTCATATGTATTTTGACCCTACAAAAGGCCCTGAATTCTATAGTACTCGACTTCGATAATAGCATCTCAGGTGAGGAAAACCATACTTCCATTGATAAAAAGTTATTTGACGCCATCGAAGAATGCAAAAGCCCTATAAAACGAATTAATAGGGTAACTGTCTGTCCAAAGAAATAGATTTAATTACATCAGGAGGTTGTAGAGCTGTATATTTACAAGCCGCATACAACTATTTTGAAACTATTTTACCAACAAATGTTGATTGCGAGAAGTGTTTTTCAACCGCAGCGTATGTTGACAAAAAAAATTCGTTCAAGCCTATCAGATCACATGTTAGATGGTTTAATCTTTTTTTTGGAATTCAATTAATTTTCTTAAAACTAATGCATTTCCATACTTATGAATAATGTTAATTTTGTTAATTTACGATTTTTGTTACTTTTGTCTTGCTGTTTTTATACTTTATTTTTAATGAGATATAATTTTGATATAATTGGAATATAAATGATTTTTTTAACAAAATATTTTTATTATTAAGAGAAAATCGCGATTTTTCCCATGATTTTTCGGGATTTTTGGATTCCGAATTATCCCGAAATATCCCGGGATTTCGGGATCGGGATTTACAAAATCCCGAATCCCGGGATTTTTAAAAATCGATCCAGTTTGGCATCCGTAGTATAAACGTAACAATATTTTCGTTTTAATGTCTGCCCGAGGCTTTACATCTAATAAGCCAACACACTACCTACTGGACTGCGGCGACTTTGAAGTGAATTACTAGAACAATTGTCCGCTTTTTCCAGCACTTTTTTTTAAAACAAACTTCATTTCGAGAGGCTTTATTTAGTGATTGCAATTAAAAATTATTTGTTTAATCTAATGGAACAATAGTATTGTTTATGTAGTATTTTGTTTTTTTTTTTTTGTATAACAAAAAATTATTTTAAATTTATAATCACATCTCTTTAGTAATTGTTTACAATATCTGCTGTTTAATAGAGGCCATGCCATGCCATGGTAATTTATGCGTCTCATATGCCTGCAACTACAGCTATAACAACGATAACGTTAACAACGATAACGATAATTATAATGATTGTATATACGAGGGTATGTTGTATCCTATACACGTAGTTGATAATGATAATGATTCTGTAATTCATTCAAATTCAAAAAATATACGTTGTAGCCTGCAATACTTACGCGGATGAATGTTAAAAAATCTGACACGCAAGTTTGTAATGCGAAAATCGTTTTTTTTCTTTTTTAATTACACCGTTTCTCAATGATTCTGACATTACTAGAAAGGTTGCTACGAGATATTGTTTAAGCCACCATAGTTACCACAATGAAAATGAAAAAGTTTTGTTGCATTTAAGAATAAAAGGTTACGGCGGAATTGTTAATTCGAAAGTCTATTTCTAGGATAAATTTCATCATGGTCGTCATAGACGAACTACAACTACTTTTATAAATTTTAAGATATTAACTTGAAGGTATTTTAAAAATCGGGCTCATATTTTAGAAGCAATCGTCATAAAATGTTCAGTTTTTCACACAGAATGCAATGTTAAAGCGAGTAACTGATAAGTCTTGATTAATAGGTCCTATAGATTCAGGCTAGGAAACAGACTAAAAATTTAATGTATTTAATAATCTATTCGATATGTAGTATCGAGATCTTTGTTATCGAAAAAAGATGAGCCAATTGAGAGGTGTAAGTGTCAAGCCAGATACAGAAAATTAATAAATAAAGTAAGGGAAACTTTCTTCCTTTTCAAGCGCTTCACAGCCTCTGCAAAAATCATTTGGATCATCTCCGCATGCCTACTTATAAACCCACTAACTGAAATGTCTCCCACGATATTAGTCAGATAAACATGGCAATAATGCGTGATATCTTCTCAAAACAGGCTTTTTTAACGGCATATCTGTGATTCTGCTTTAGCAAATTCATAAGAAGCGCAATTAACCCTGATATGCGAAAATCCATATTAATCTGACACTAAACTGTCTCGAGAGTTGATTAAGTTGCAATATATTCAAATCAATTGATGAATTTATTTGTCAACTTACCGTCGAGAAAGAATATGAAAATTTTGAATTCTACTTTTGACTCCAGTCGGATCCAATTGTTACGTTCGTATCTTTAAAAAACGTTTAAAATATAAGCTCGCAGATTGCAAATGAAATAAAAATAAATTTTGTGTTTAGTTGTAATTAAAATTCTTTATTATTCGCACAATTCTGTGTGCCATTGTTCACAACTTGATGTAAACAACAACAATTGCTTTTCTTTGTTATTTCTCTGTTTAGTTCCCTTGCATAAACAATAACAATTACTAGATAATTTTTTGACAGATCTTTGTAACGGAGATCTTCAATGCACGTTTACTCTCTTCAAACACGCAGCGTCTTCACACAAAACTGACTGAACTTTTATTCCTGACTGTTTCAATTCTAATGTACTTGCATACCTTTCTCTAGCAACCATGGAAATACTACCTAAAAGTTTTTCCAAAATGAAGTTTTGTAAGTTTTTCAATTTCTTTCGCGTGCTTTAGGTCTCTGCGAAGGAAACAGTGTAAACCTGTGCATTTCATGAGGCCCTATTTAAAGACTGAATAAGTTTACTGATTGCATTTATTTGATTGATAAACAGTCATGCCACCAACAAATTCAACACGTTAAAATCATGTTCTTAAATCATCGTCATGCAACCTCTTAAAATCAAATAAAAAAAAAAAACAAAAAGTGAATGAGAAATGAAAATAAGTTTCGAATTTCGAATAAAATGTAGAAAATGCAAATTGCAACGTGGCGAAAAAAGTGGTTGAGAGTATGAAAAATCAGTTTCAGCGTTCGTCAGCAGTACTTAAAATGGTAACAACACCTACGTTGGCAGGCAGACAAGGTGCACTTAACAAACGTAACATAATGTTTAATTAGTGGGGGCCTACAGGCAGGCCCCCATCTAGTAGTAGTCTTTAGAAAATTATTTTTAATTAAGCGTTCGTCGTCCGTCGTCCGCCAATAACACGCACTTTTATTTGCTTTTCGAAAAGCTAAACAACAACAAGGATTGTTAAGAAAACATTGTATGAATGAAAATGAATGTAATGATGAACGAATGAATGAATGAATAATTATAAAAGCCGTGGGTGGGATACGGCAACAAAATAAACTTAATTATTCCATTTTGTTGTTATTTTGTTGCAAGTGAATTATGATTTTACCTACTGCAAAGAGGTGTTGCATCATAATTTATTCATTTCACTTGAAAAAGTTTATTTTTCTTCGTCATATTTTTAGTTCGAAACCTAAACAGAAAGTGGCCTCTCTGTGTACACCTCTATGCATTGTTTGTAAGAGCTTCTGCTCCATTTTATTTCCTATTTTTTTTTCTATTTGACTGTGTACATACAATTTATTGTTTGATGATGGCAAATTTGAATTTTAATTACAAAGCCAGAGACTAGCAATTGCAGATTGTAATTGGACTCACGTCATTTCTTTCGATGGCAACTGGTTATTATTGTTTGGCAACCTTAATTAGTTACTGGCAGCGCCATTTATAGGCCATATTTGACGTCTTTTTTAATTGGAAATTTGCATGCTTTTAACAGGAAAATTGTAAAATGGAAACACTCTTCATTAGGCACACCAATTGGTAATTTGGCATTCTATTAGACATGCCTCTGGAATCAGCGTTCACAAAGTAAAATTTTAAGCTTCTTTTAATTGAGATAAACATCCAGAAATTTTTAGACAATTTACAAAATTTAATGAATTATAAAAAAAACTATCGTCTCTGGTGTGAATTGAACCCACAATCTCCATACTCACATTTTACCACTCTACTTTGTAGAGTACAGGAGCATATTGTGGTAAAGGAACAATTTTTTATAGCGTTACTGGCATAAATTCCTTGTTTATAGGTTTTATGCATCTCAACGAATATCTCAAATCATCTTTTGACATCTCTTGCCCATTCTTTCAGATGAAGCCTGCTGCTAGCAAACATTTCTGAATTGCTGCATAAGCTTCTTCGACTTCCGTGGGACGATTACCGTCACGAAATTACATAGGTTGGGTATCCAAAAATTAGGAGAAGCCATTCTGCTTTGACGGATCTAAATAAGTCGCCCAATGTCATACTTTTTTTTATTGTTTACTTAATTAATTGGTCACATAACCTATATTGTATAGGACCTACAATTTACAGTCGACTTCGGACGACAGATTTTTGAGCAAATTTTTATTCACTTTCAGAGATTATTCCAAAACCCTGCTGTCTGAGCTGATGTTTTAACCTCTCGCCAATTAAGCCGTAAGATTACTTGTGCTATTACGACGGACTCCCCTGCCTTCTGCAGAATAATTGCAGTGACGAAATTTAATCTTTCGAATTTTCAGAAAAGCTTTTTCTGTCTTGACGGAGCTGAAGGAGTTGTTCACATCATACCTTTTCCGTTTTACAGATGTTCCATTATTTTTACAGAACGATTAGTGTAAATATCTCGTTAAAAGTGAATTTACCAGATCTAAAGCCATTCTGATATAGCGAATTAGTGGCTAGACGACGTGTTCTAATCGTGCCTAGCGATAGAACTTTCTTTTAGTTCTATTATACAAAGAAGCAGTGCGTATTGGCAGACATTGGTACCCGATTTTCATCTCAACATGGCTGAGCGATGGCATTGTTTGGGTTCCATAAAACACTCTCTCTAAAGGCGGAAATGATGTCTTCATCGACTCGTATTAGCGTAGAGTATTAATGCCACCTTTTCTGCAATTAGCAAACGGAATTATTATTTAAATTAAGTTAAAGTCGCCGTGGTCTAGTAGGTAGTATGTTGGCTTATTAGACGAAAGGCCCAGGTTCGAATCCCAGGTCAGACATCAAAACAAAAAATATTTCTTCGGCGACTTCCTCTCAGCAGATTTCTGGCAAAGACTCTTAGAGTAAAAATTGCCATGAAAAGCTTCTCAAAAATCTGTCGTTCGGAGTCGACTTTAAACTGTAGGTCCCGCCACTCATGTATAAAATTAACGCATACAACATAAGTGGTGTGAGAAGCTAGGTCGTAATCCTGACTGAAGGATTGTAATGGCCAATTATGTATGTATGTATGTAAAGAAAAAAAACATATCAGCAATACTCAGAATTAAACATATTGTTGCGAAGTCGCCGTGGTCTAGTAGGTAGAATGTTGGCTTATTAGACTTAAGACCCTAGTTCAATTCCCAGGTCAGACATCAAAACGAAAATATGAAAAAAAAATATTTTTTCGGCGACTTCCTCTCCAATTTCTGGCAAAAACTATGAGAGTGAAATAAAAATTCCCATGAAAAGCTTCTCAAAAATCTGTCGTTCGGAGTTGACTTTAAACTGTAGGTCCCATCACTCAGTAATAAAATTAACACACACAAGATAAGTGGTATGAAAAGCTAGATCGTAATCCGGACTGAAGGGTTGTAATGACTAATTATGTATGTATGTAGGTTACGAAAATGGAAACAGTGTAATATCGTTTAACATTAAAACGTTAAACTATTGTTACACAAACAAATGCAACAAACTTGTTACAAGCGAACGCAATAATAAGCGATGTAAACAAAATACACAAACAACAATGTGTACAAGCGATAAAGTTCCCGAGAAAGCAAAACATAAGACTGTTTGAGTGGTCATATGAAAAGGTAAGACAAAGCATAGAATAATTCAGTTAGCCTTGCGTGAAGTTGCGTTGCATGTGAAGAGAACAGTCGTGGTTTGAAGATCTCCGTTGTAAGCAGCGAATAGCGAATAGTTACGTGAGAATAATAAGAAGACAAGCAAATTATTGTTGGATACATCGTGTTTTAAATAGTGGCACACAAAATTGTGCGAACAATAAAGAATTTAATTGAAACTAAACACAAATTTAATTTTTATTTCGTTTTTAATCAACGAACTCATATTTTAAACGTTTTTAAAAAGGTAAAAACGTAATATTACTTTCAAAGTCTGGAAATAAAGATTTTTTAATATATTGTTCAGGCTTAATACGTTTTTTATACTGTTATTCTAACTAAGATAGTACATATCCGAACGAAATGACTTTCTCTTCTTACCAATATTTGGAGGTGAAAATTTATGCAAATACTTGACTTGACTTGTTTTTTGTTTTTCTCTTTTTCCTTTGCATTATTTCAACGACAATGGAAAATTTATTCATAATCACTGTGTATAATTTTCTTTTTTATCCCCAAATGCCGACATATTATGCCATTATCCACTATAATGATACAAAAACAACAAAAAAAAAAACAACAACAACTTGCAACAGATACAAGAAAAACCCCTACAAACTGAGTAATTTGTCGTGTTGAATTTTTTCTTTGTTTTTTTTGCTATTTAAAAAGCGGCTTTTGCCGCCTTAAGTCGTTGCCGTTGTCGTTGTCGTTATTGTCAAAATGACAATCATCGTGTTGTGGCACATAAATCATCATATCGTAAAAGGATTTACAAAAACAAACACAGAAAAAAATACGGAAAAAAAATTCGTATTAAAAGAGAGATTGTGTGACTTGATTTTACGAGTATAAGACGGTATCGGTAAATAACAGGCATGAAGACAATAAATGAGTGAATAAATGAAAGAATGACTGAATGGCTGACTAACTGACTGACTAACTGACTGAATGATATTGGAATGGCAAAGATGATGCTGTTGACTGTAGATGATTAAGCCAATAACAACAAGAAAAAGACAATAAAACCCCGACTAAATTACAAAACAAATGAATTCAAAAAACAAAAATAAAAACATGGTAAAAAGCCATGTATTTTGACAATTATAATGATGACAGATTGATTATTGAAAATAAAAAAAAAAAAATAAAAACAAACAACAAAAGCGCTCTTTAATCTTGTCATAATAAACACGACTTTCGTAAGACAATTCACTGATTTGTTGCAATGGAACTGGCAATTAACGGTTACAAGAATTAAGGAGAGGCCACTCACTTAACGGTGGATTCCAAGAAGTGAATACAATGGTTTGGAAGGCAGAGAATGCAATATTGTTTCAATATTTAATAAATCAAGGCGGAGTTCAAAAAGTGATTTTAACTCTTGAAAGCCTCTTTCAAGTTCCTAAATGATATCTTTACGTTTTTACCTTTTTAAAGACGTTTAATTATGAGTTCGTTAATTGCAAACCAAGTAAAAACAAATCTGTTTCTTATTTTAATTAAACTTTCTTTATTATTCACACTATTTTTGTGTCACTGTTCAAACTTATACAACGTAAACAACACTAACTACAACAATTTATTGCTTGTTCGATATTATTCAACCACATTTATTCGCTATACTGCTTGCAACGGACATCTTCGCACGCAACTTGTCTTCACACCGCGACTGATTACTTCGCACGCAACTTCACGCAAGGTTCAATTCTAAGACTGACTGCTTTGCCTAGCATAACATCGAACACGTAGCTGCTGAAAAAGCGTGTTGAACTGCCAATGTCAATCCTTGCCAGTCCCTTTAGATCATCTACTTCTTCTCCGCCGGCATAGAATCGGCCTTGTACCTAGCAAGTCAAGGATAGTCTCCTCCTCTTCATCATCTCCGCAGTTTCTACAGAAATCATTAGCAAGGTGTCCAAGACAAATGCGGCTCTCAAGCGTATCCATAATGCAATGCCTTTAATAACCCCGATAACCGCACTGAGCACACTCCTTTGGAGTTGAAACCCACCCTACATCCAGCCTTGGCCAGATTTTACGAGCCGTTCTACGCATGTTCGAAGTCGCCAATCTGTCGTTGACAAGATCGACTATCGCATTCTCAATTATGAGTCTACAAGTTCTCTTAGAGATGCCCGGAGACGAGAATTCATGTAAGAGTTAAATGGTCGTGCCCACCTGGTCAGTTCATCAGCTCTATAGTTACCCTTAATACAACTGTGCCTCGGTACCCATATGATATGGAAATCATATCGTTCCACTATCTCTTCGAGATATCTGCGACAGGCCATACACCGTTTTAGTATTCATAATGCTGGAATTTAAAGTCCTGATGGCGATGTCACGCTTGGATACGTTTCCGTCTGGACACCATATCGTTCCATTATCTCGTAGAGATATCTGCGACAGCCGTACACCATCTTGGAGTTCATAACGCTGGAATTTAGAGTCCCAATGACGATGTCCCGCTTGGAAACGTTTCCGTCCGGACACCATATCGTCCCACTTTGTCTTTGAGATATCTGCGACTGATTAAATTCAGAATTTAAACTTGT
Organism: Sarcophaga peregrina; assembly: GCA_014635995.1. Lineage (NCBI taxonomy): Eukaryota > Metazoa > Arthropoda > Insecta > Diptera > Sarcophagidae > Sarcophaga > Sarcophaga peregrina. Next base: position 5,940,131 of record CM025789.1, read on the forward strand.
AAGTCTATGTGAATAGACCTGTGAATAAACAATTCCAGATGTTTCATTACTGGAGGCTGCTGTCGAGATTCCATCTTAGAAACCTCATAGCAGCTGTTATGCCACACTGGCCTCTGTGTTCATGCACCCGGAGGCTAGAAATATTTCGCAAAGACTTGGGGTCTGCCTGAATAACTTCTAAAGTTTTTGAGCGATGCTCAAGGGGCGAATCGTGATCATAACTAGAAGCATATTTGCACAAACCTATCTAGTTGTAGATTTCATTATTTCTCAATATGGCGTTGGATGTAAAAGAAACTGATGCAGTACCCTCGCAATGATTGACTAATTAAAATCTAACATAGGGAGACCAAATGCCTTAAGCAAATGTATTTCGTCTTTGTAAGTACCAGGATTCATTTAGAAATACAGACACTCAGTTTGTCATGGCCTGGAAATAGTTTACAACTGTTCTAGAAGTTGACAAGAAATTTTTAGCAGAGGTAGTAAGCAATCACTATCTGTAAGATCTCCAAGCCTCTGAACCTTAAGAAGAAAAGTATGTTACTACTTACCGAAATAATTACTGAGCACTGCATGAACGGGATGCAAGTCGTTAAATGGGCTTCTGCATCGTACCGAAAATACTTGACAGAATAGTTTGTAAAACTTTCCTTGGAGCAGTGCAAAGAAAACTACTTGAGTGATCAGCTACTTCATGATCCCGAAGATACTGCCGGCTACTACTGCATAATCAACTGAATGTGTTTTAATTTTATAATGCAGTGTAACCTTTACAAAAACCCTTAACAATTTCACTTTAAATTCATAAATTTAAAAAAGAAAAAATTATTGTGTGTTGAGACCTTTTTCACAGTTACTGTTAAGATGCTTGATTGTTTGACTGGTTTTTTCTTTCATCTTAAAGTGGCGGTTGTGGTACTTACTGGTTGGTGATGATGCTGTGTTGCTGGCTAAAATACGTCGCGTGTGATTGGTCGAAAGCCAAAGATGACCGGTTGTTAGTATGAGATTCCGGTAAAAGATCAAAAGAGACTTACAGTTGCCACGACACGAGTGACTTAAAAATACCAGAAAAAGTTGTTTTGTTGTTAGTCGTTATGGTGTAGTGATGATGTGGTGTGGCATTCGTACAAAGAAGTTAAACTTGCTTCAAGTTGTTTATGCCACGCCATCTTTGTGCTTGACTTACCAAATGTAAGCGTCTTTAGGTATTGTGCTGGTGGTGGTATTGGCCACCAAATTTAAAAAAAAAAAACGAAACGAAACGAAAGAAGAAAAATAATAAATAACCGATACAATGAGAATGTAAGGGAATGGAATGAAATGTTTGAATACCTTCACCAATCTTTAAGTTAAAGTAGGTAGTAGAAGAAGAAGAAGAAGCATACAAAGATGCAGTTAAGTTAGCTGCATTTGATTATGATGAGCAGCCATTTTCTTTTTACAATTCATGCCGTGGCTGTTTCATTCGTTAACCAATTTTGTAAAAGTTAATTACAAACCAGGCCATAAACACTGATGCTAATCAAATCAAATCAATTAAAACAACAACAAGAATTTAACACGTTCGAATTTGTTCACATTCATTAAATAAATTAAAGCCTTCTTTACTTTGTGGGTTTACAGCTCACAAAAACCAAACAAAAAAGACAAAAAAGAGCCTTCAATTCTGTTACATTTTTGTGTGTGTGTGTGTTTTCTAATAAAACCATTGGAAAATACGTGACATGTCTAGTGAATTATTAAAATTGAGAACGAAAACAATAAAGAAAAAAAATATGATTTTTTAATAACTTTTAATACGTTCATCCGCCCATCTGACCGACCATCTGTGTGATGAAGTGTTAATTGAACACACTTTGTTTCGTGGCCATAATTAGTAAAAGCCGTGTGTCATATGATTAGATTTTCCTTGTATGGCTCACGTTCTTCATAGGTTTTCTGTTTTTTGTTCATTTTTTTGTTTCTAATAACTAAGGATATAAAAAATTAAAAACAAAAACAAGAAAAACTTTTAATTTTCAATTTGACGTTTTTTTTTTTAATAACATTGATGCGAGAGAAGTACCTACGTCCACACGTATGTATGTGATGGTGTGTTGTTGTGTTAATTGTAATGACAAACAATAATTATTTTAATTTCTATCAATTACCACATTGTAAACAACAATAGTGACATGTACAGTACAATCCAAAAGTAAGCTAAGCTTAAAACATTACATTAAACACCACAACACCTTAGAACAGAATTGCCAGGCTTGTTGTTTGCACCAATTTGGTCCATAAGTTGCAAAAACTTTTAGTTTAACAACGAATCCGAATGTGAGATTTGACAATTACTAATTTGCGTAAGGAATTTGGCAAAAAATTTCATCGTTTTTCTTGTGTAGCTTTATTCTAAACAATTAAGTCAAGGAAAAGTTAAGGGTTCCTGCCTCTATATCAGAGATCAACAATGAGTATTCAAAAAGTTAAGAATCATACTCATGATTTCTGATACTTACACAGATTCATACTTATTTGAATACCATGGAACCTCTCTGCTTATATTCAAAGTTTTGAAATACTCATCGTATTCATATATAGCCACACGTATGATGTTCGATGATTTCGAGTCTCCACAACCCAACATATATACACGACATCGCATATAATATGAATCACTTATGAATCTTTTCCTAAAGTTATGAATCTAAATGAGTTGGCTTATTAATCCAACATATTTTAAATGGTATGAGTTTGATGTCAACGTTGTAGCATATGTACTCATTAGCCAACCTGTACTGTATAACATCAATTGTTGCAGCTGAGTATGAAATGAATCCAGAGACATAGATTAAATTTCAATATGTGTTGACTCATCACTTATAATCTAAAATTTTATGAGTGCTTATAAGTAGTGGAAAAACTATTTATTGCTGATCTCTGATACGAACCTCAGTTTTGACAAAGATTAGCTTACTCCCTGAGTTTTTGCCAGAAGAAATCTCTTCATTGTTGTGGACCTTTATTCCAATCAATTCAGAAAGCAAAAACTTAAATGCCATGAGTCTATATCGATTAGCGTTAATCGTAAACTGCTGTCATTCATTATTTTTAGTAACATTTGAACTAACAAGCTCTGAAACGAATCTATGAAAAGGACTACACAACAATTTTACGCCGAAATTGTGCTTCATTCTTAAAAGGGAAGAATTTTTTGTAATCCCTAACATCGATTCGTTGAATATCTCTCTGGTGGTTCCCTGACTACCGCAGTGTGTTTCAGACCTATTAAATAACCTCGTTGGGGAATTGATTTTGAATAAATTTCTATCATCTATGTCCAAGGAGGCAATCAGATTTTTTCAGCAGAAACTCCATTGATTGACTAGCTAATCGATTTGATAGAGCAAGCGTAATCCTTTTCTTACTTAATTAATCATAACAAACCTTCAGGACTTACGGGACCCAACAGTTTAATGTTGACTACAAACTACAGATTTTTGAGAAACTTTTCATGGCAATTTCATTTTACTCTCAAAGGTTTTGCCCAGTATCTGCTATGAGGAAGTCGACGAAGAAATATGTTTTCATGTTTTTGTTTTGTTCTCTGATCGATCTGGTATTTGAACCTTGGCCTTACCTCTAATAAGTCAACATAGTACCTACTAGACTACGATGACTTTGGAAAAATGTGATGCTTTACGATTTGGCGTGACATCCTTAAGGAAAGCTACTCTCTTACGTTATATATTTCTTTTATTTTTTTAAGTGTGTCTCGTTTCTTTTGTTCACCACTGTAACGATTGACATGAATTTTAATTTCCTTGAAGTTAATACAACAACGCCAATAACATTGCCAACAATAACAGCAGCAGCAGCAGCGGCAGCGGCAATAACAATTAATTGTCGTTTATTTTATAATTTCATACAATGTTGTTGATAGAAAAACAATCGACAATAAAAACAACAACAACAATTAGAAAAAAATAAATATTGATTAAAAATGATTACAAAACCTGTAATTAAAAGAAAATTTATTTGATTTCAACATTCAACATCTACGGCAGTCAGCAGTCAACATCGTTTAACACTTTATTTAAATTTATTATCGATTCACATAAAAATTGTTGTTTTAATTCGTTTCGTTTCGTTTTTTTTTTTTCATAAAATTTTTAATAAAAAAAATACATTTTTTTTCTTTTAAATACAATGTTAAACTTGTTTAAATATTTTTAAAAAAAAAGGTACGAAAAAATTTATTTTAATTCAGTGTGGTGTTTAGGTGTTTAATTTGAAATTCATTTCAATCTGCGAGGAGAGAGAGTACGTAAGCATTGCCTGCATGTGTCTCCGATTAATCAGCGTCAATTATTGTATTCATGCATGCTGCTGCTGCTGCTGCATGTGCATATGTATGTGCCTTCAATCATCGTTATAATTTAATGTTTTATAAATTCGATATTTATTTATCGATTTTTATTTATCGTTGTATTTGTAATCAATTTAATATGTTGACGTTAATTGTGAATTTTTTTCTTCTTCTTCTTCTTCTTTTTTAAAGTGATTTAACACTTGTGACCCAAATTGTTGACGAGAGATAGAGAGAGAGAAAGAGAGAGGGGCAAAGAAAAATTAAAATAAATTTTTTAATAATTAATTATTTAAAGCTGCTATCGTTGTTGACGCTGCTGCTGCTATTGCTGTTGTTGCTGTTCTGTTAAAAGTGTTAAATTTATATTTAAAAAGGTGTTTAATTTATTCATTTTTTTTTTGTGTTAATTTTATTTGAATTTATTTGAAGATTAATTTTCGGTTTTTGTTGCTTTTTTCCTTCACTTTATTTAAATGAGCTGACATGAGTAATTGCTGTCCATGACAGATTTCAAAGCATATGCATTTTGTGATTCATTCATTTGCAATTCTAAAATATATCAGCATATATTGTCAGATATGAAGATCGACAATATAGAAAACCAAGAGCGGTAGAAAATTACAAATTTGAAAGACTTCTTTGGCTTTATATTCTCGCCAACTGAAAAGTAGTTCGTCTGTAAACCTAATGTTCATCATTTAGCTCCTTACTGTCTAGGACTTAGAAACATGTGTTTTTAAGCTAGGGGATACATACCGCAAACAATCCTTTACCGCTAAGCCCCTCGTTCGTGGAATGTGCCCCTGAATGTTATATCCGCGTATGGATACAACATACATATTGGCCATACAACCCTTTAGTCGATTACGACCTAGCTTCTCACACCACTTAGTTTGTGCGTTAATTTATACATGAGTGCAGGACCTACCAGTTAAATCAGATCGACCGATTTTGAGAAGTTTCATGGCAATTTTACTCTGCTTTGCCAGAAATCGCTAAAGGAGTGCGAAGAAATATTCTGTTTGATGTCTGACTGGATCGACCGGCCTTCGTCTAATAAGCAAACACTACTCTAGACGGCGACTACAGCCGAAAATTTCGATTGAGGAGACTTCTAAGTGCCTCACTATTCGTTCGTTACCTTTACACGTTTCGAAATTTTCGTTTGGCACTGTACCAGTATCATCATGCCGACTGTGGCATACATGCTCTGCAGTCTCAATATCTCTCTTCTTCATTCTTAGAATGCGCTCTACGATATTCGCCACTGAGGCCGAATTCTCTCTAATCGCAATCATAACCCCGGCAATGTTAACGGCCGTGATCGCTCCAATTGCACATTCGAAAACAGTGTGTTCTCCATCATCAATTACTTCCCCTTCCTCGTTATGACAGTAAGGAGAGGCAGTCTTGCCCATTCTGTACAGATATTTCCGAAAATAACCATGATCCGATAGCATCTGTGTAACGTAGTAACTTACAATTTCCAAATTTCCGACCAATCAATGGTCTTATTTCCGGAATAAGTCTCGCTGTACACCTTCCTCTGTCTTAATCGTTACCATCGCCGTTACCATTCTGAAATGGTGTTTTCTCTGAAGCGACCGGTTATGTGATTTCCAGCCGATTTCGGCTTATAAATTCTCATGCTGATCTGCTGCTAGCAGATCCACAGGTAGTGTACCTGCTATCACAAGTACGGCTGGGGCGGACACTGTACGATATGCCGACGCGATACGCAATGCAGCTCGTTCTCTGTACCGATACAAGTGAGTTTACCCGCTTTTTAACATCTAATGTTTCGGCCCAAATTTCACTCCCATAGAGCATAATGCTGTTTCCAACCTCCATCAGGAATCTCCGTCTCGTCTGTAGCGGGCCTACAATATTCGCCATTAATCTGCTGATCCGTCCAACGATCTTCTGGGTTTGTCTGAATCTGATACGAGTATTGAATTTGATACGAAAATGTCCTTCTGGAATCCAGCCTTAATCCCAGGTATCTTACCAAGCTCTTGGTCCTAATTACCTCGTTTCCAATACTCATGTCCACTTGCAAGGTAATACGACGACCAGTGATCAGAAGTAATTCCGTTTTATGCAAGGCCAGGAATTGGCCGTGGGAATCCAACCATGTTTTCGTTCTTAGCATGACACGTCTCAATTTTCGCTGTGCCTCTTTTGTATTCCTGGCCTTAATAACGGTTGCAATTATAGTTTTTCTATCTAGGTACTTATGTCCGAGTAATGATTCGCGAATGGAAGCCTGCATATTATTTTGAATACCTGACGGACAAGGAGAACAGCATGTCTATAAATAGCTAACCAGCAGGATATCGATACTATAATGAAATCAGAAATCAGCAATGAGTATTCTGAAGGATGAGTAGAATCGAATCATACTTATAATTTCTGATACTTATACGCATTTATACTTCTTTTAATATCATGTAACCTCTCTCTACTCATATTCAAAGTTTGAAGAACTCATCGTATTCATACTTAACAACATGTATGATATTCGATGAATTTCGACTCTCCATAACTCAACATACAGACGACACGAATCACAAAATAAATATGAATCGCGTACGAATACTAAAAATACTTATTCTGTTGTGTGTTTACTCTGCTTGCTGCTCTGTCTTGTTTTCTTATGAGTCTTTTTCTTTTTTTGGTAAATGCAACAACAACTAACACTTTAAAATTTGATGATTGATTCGAGTTACACGAATTATTTGTAAGTATTATAAGTATTATTCTCTGAAGTTATGTATCTAAATGAGTAGGCTTATGAATCAAACATTTTTCGAATGGTATGAGTTTGATGTCAACGTTGTACGTTGCAATGTCATTACAACCTGTACTGTATAAATTAACATTGTAGTGAGTATGTACGAATGAATCAGAGTACATAGTTAAATTTCAATATTGTTGACTCACTCACTTATATTCAAAAGTTATTGAGGGCTTATGAGTAGCGATAAAACGATTCACTGCTGATCTCTGGTACCAACTTTAACTGATTCAATTTTAACATCTCTTCCCGGTCTCCATAACTGTTCTGGTCAGTACGTAGGTATTCACTAAGAATGGCCGGGGAATTGCTGCAAAAAACCCTGGGCCAAATGCTTGTTTAAGGGCTATAATTTCGGAATTCAACATTTTAGGCTATAGTTTCTGTAAAATTTATTAAAGTCCTTTAAATTCCATCGATATTCAATCATGTTATTTAAATTTAAGCTCTTATACCTTCATAACGCTTTCATTCCCCCATTAGAAAAGAAATTTCAGTAAAAAAACTATTTCACAAAAGTAGGTGGATAAACGTAAAACTGAAATTAAATTTGAATTTCCTTTGCCACTCATCATCCTGTATTCCTATCCCATACCTAGTAGCCGCCTGTAAACATTTACAAACATTTGTTTTGACACCATTAAACACACCATTTCAGCCATATTTGTTTAGATGACGGTTTTTATTTTTTCTTTTTCGGTTTTTATTTCTGTTTCCCTGCTTTTAATAAGACTTTCCCTGTTTATTTTTTGTATTTTTTCCTTCTTTTTGATCCAATTAAAATTGTTGTCAAAACATTATAGCAATAACAACGACAACAACAACAACAACATCAATTTTAAGTAGAAAAATAAATAAAAACAAAACAAAAAAGAAAGGAATTATTTTTGTTTTTCTTCCATAGAAAACTACCACCCGGAACAGAGGTGTGAACAAAAGTGTCAGTGGTAGTGGTAGCGGTGGTGGTAGTAGAACCGTGCCCATCAATGAATGTTTGTGTATGTCTGTGTGCCCTGTTAATTTTTAATACAATTTATTCAAGCGTTTGATATCCTTAAAAACGTTTTATTTGTTGTTTGAGACACACACACACACACGCATACATACACATCATGTTTTAAATTTCCATCACATCCACTTCCACTTCCACTGTGCCAACATTATTGTCATCGTCGTAGTTGGTTGGGTGTTGTTGTGTTCACACCATAATCGTCAACAAAGTTGGTCGCTGTCATTAAATGAAATAAAAAATGGCGTTGCTGTGTTGTCGGTGTTTGTGACATTTGTTTGATTGTATGACACCAACAGCAACTACAACAACAACAACAATGACAACAAATAATAAAATGTCAAACAAATAGAAAAACCTGACTGGCATTAACAAAAATTCAAAAAAAAAAATCCTCTTTTGTTAGTGCAGAGTTGGAAAACGATGAATTCGTTATTGAAAGTATACCTAGGCTCTGTAATTTCAAAATTAGATTATTCAAGGCAGGGATAACTTTCTGAGGTTATGACTTGTTAAACTTGTTAAAAATTTAAATTTCTAAGAGCATATTTTAAAATTTGTATGGAAGTCTTGCTGATATACTTGGACATTCAATCAAACGATTTCTATGGAATCTGTGAACCTGAGAAGAAGAAAGATGCAACATATTCCCTAATATGCCAAGGACATGCTTTTTGCTATGAAGATATGTTCCAATGGCAATATTTCTTGCTTGGTTTTCTTTAGAGAATGTTTGATCCCCGGTTTGTATATTGAGTGTGTTATCAATAAACAGGCTTAAACACTGGCTTACATAACCGAACCTAACCTAGAAAGATTCAATTTAGTTGAAATATGTGCTGAAATCTTGAAATGCTTGATCGCAGGGGACCATCATACAAATATTCTAATCCGTGCTTTGTCCATATAAACTGAAACCATCATTTTGAGAATTATCTAATTGGAAGATAGGCAGGAGGTAGGTAGAGGTGGCCGCCCGTTCAAGTAAAATCCTTAAATGGACTCACTTAGGCCGCATTGGGGCCATTATGGTACCACAGTTATTCACTATCCCTTAGCCTCAAAACCATTCGGAGCTCCTAATGAAGCGACTCAGGCTGCCAATGTCAATCCTCGACAGTTTCTCTAGTTCCATGTAGTAAGTATCCAAATACTTTTTTCTCCTTTGGCAAAGAGCCGGGTATGTACCCGGTAGGTAAGAGACAGTCTCCTCCTCTTCCTTATCTCTGCAGCTTCTGCACAAGTCGTTAACAAGATATCCAAGACCAAAGCGCCTCGCATGACACCGACAACTACTCTGAGCGGGCCTCTTTGAAGTTTAAGTAGACTCATTGTGCACCCCGCATCCAGCCTTGGCCAGATTTTACGAGCCGTTCCACCTTATTATGAGCTTGCAGGTTCTCATAGGAATGTCCAGATTCGAGAACTCTCCGGTGAGTTCGATGGTCGTTCCTCGCCTGGCAAGTGCATCAGCTCTGCAGTTTCCCGGAATACCACAGTGTCCCGGTACCCATTTGATATGGACATCACATAGTTCATCGCATAATCACATAATTACGTAAAAATTCATGGGTAGTTCCCTAGTTTCTTCGAATTTATGCCTCTTAGATGGTTAACCCTTCAGTGGCGGGACCTACAGGTTAAAGTCTATTCTGAACGACAGATTTTTTGAGAAACTTTTCAAGGTAATTTTTTTTACCAAAAATCTGCTGAGAGGCAGTCGTCTAAGAAATATTTTTTTCAAATTCCGTTTTGTTCGAGATGTGTGACCTGGTGTTTGAACTGAGGCCTCATGTTTAATAAGCCAACAGTCTATCTACTAAACTACGGCAATGATCTTTTAGACGGTCTCATAGATGATTAATGTTGGACTGAGTGCAATCCATTAAATATTGTTCTTCCATGCGCTCAAAAGCTAAGCATCGTGTTCATGTCGTTTCTTATATGCCCAGTTTTCGCTATTTTTTGGTCACCGTAAAAGCTCAAATGTGTCTGCCAAGCTGACTATCGTTCCTTGTGTTCAGTTCATGTTTGACTACAATTTACAAACGAATGGTCTTTCTCATATCTAGTTCCCTCCAGAGTGCTTTAGCAATACTGAATACTGCGCCATTGTTCAGTAGTGTTCTATGCTTCATTTTAGTCAAGAATTCTCAGTACCCCGAATGGTTTATTTCATGTTTGTTTTTCATTCTTTGTTATTTTATGAAGATTGGCTAGGTACTGTTACTGACTTCCTGAAACTTTAAAAAAGTGATAGGTCATACCTTTCTAAACACCACAGTCTTAATTGCCATTTCACTGTAGGATACCTTCTAAAAATTTAAGACTACTTTTGCAAAACGATTTCACTCTTTTAAATCCCTCAAAAGCATTCTCAACCAAAAATTTGTAACGACAACAGAGACAAAGAAAAACGCAAAAAATGATGCCACAATGCGTGTGTCACTCTTAAAGGAAGGCAAGTGGAAAATAACCGCAAAAATAATGTCCTCCAGGGATGAATGAATGTTTTTCGTTTAAATGTTTATTTATATTAAGGATTTTTAATATCCTTTTGAACGATTACATACGTACACACATACATACATACACTCATTCTGTATGTACATTTACTGTTATTAGTAATTTTATTTTATAGTCGAAGTGCAGTGTGGTGTGGTGTGGTGTGATGATTTCATATTTAAACGTTCGAGATCATGGTGGTTGGTATCTATAGATGGATAGAAGGAGTCTATTATCCTTACGCTTAAACGCGTTTAATGCGAATAAATGTTGTTGCAATTACGTACGTAATGTTGCAACACAATAACAGATTTAAGAAGGAAAAATTAAATTTTAAATCAACAATAAAATCAAATTACACTCGCATTCATTTGTTCTAAAGCGCTTTAATGCCTTTAAAACAGATGCTGAACACTAAGGATTTCAATCAAATGTTCTATTGTTTGGATAAATAATGGAAATTGTGTTGATTTCAATTGAATCTGGACAGATTTGTGGGAAAAAAATCACAAACCTATTCGGAAATTTCGAAAGAAATTTTATTTTTTTTAATTTTCTGATCCCAGAAGCAGTATTTCGCATATTAAGTTCAGATAAGAAATTGAATTTCGATTTAAAACAAGCTAAATTGAAATTAAATTTAATTTTATTAAAGTACAGTGGGTTACACAAGAAATGTAATAATTTCGTTTGTTAAATATTCAAATTTCTTTTATAGAAATAAAAGATATTTTTACCTTTTAAAAAATGTTTAAAATATGAGCTCATAGATTGTAAATTAAATAAAAAAATAAATTTGTATTCAGTTTCAATTAAAATTCTTTATTATTCTTACAATTCTGTGTGCCACCGTTCACAACTGGATGTAAACAACAACAATTGCTTTGTTTGTTATTCCTGCTTGCACTCTTTTGCATAAACAATAACAATTTCTAGACAATTGTTTAACAGATCTTTGTAATGGAGATCTTCAAGCCACGATTACTCTCTTCAAACATATCGCGTCTTCATACAAGACTGACTGAACTTTTACTAACTCAGTTGCCTGCTTTGCCTTGCTTTTTATATGGTAGAATAAACAGTCTAATAAATGTTCTTGAAGGTGAATGTTTGTGGGTTCGTTTTCTTGAAATCTCTATAAATGTAAACATCGCTGTTTCATTATTGTTGTTTGTTGTATTTTTGTTTATATTTATTCTTGTAGTGTTCTTTGTTGTATTTTTGTGTACTTGTTTACCATTTTTTATTCTGATGTTTGTTGTTGTATTTTTGTTTACAATTTTAGTGTTAAGCAATGTAAAAGCAAAACACCAGTATCTAGATTCTTCAATTTCGTAACAATATCTACAGCCGCCGTAGATTAGTAGGTAGTGTGTTAACTTATTAGACCGAGTTCAAACCCCAGATCAGACATCGAAACGAAAATATGAAAACAAATATTTCTTTTGCGACTTCCTTTCGGCAGATTTCCGGCAAAAATTCTGGGGGTAAATAAAATTGCCACGAAAAGATTCTCAAAAACCTGTCGGTCGGTCGCGCCACTCACGGATAAAATTAACGCATACAACATAAGTGGTGTAAGAAACTTGGACTTAACCCTGACTGAGGTGTTGTGATGGTCAATTATGTTATGTATGTATCTACAGACTTTTGTGCCCCACTGTACCGCTTTTCTTCGATATCTTTTAGATTTCTTAATGCAGATACAATCTTAATTATTTCTTCTACGAACTTCAAAGTGCTCAATGTCTTGTAAATGAAACAGCGGCAACAGCAGCAGAAGAAACGATTAAAAAACATTCGCTTGTACAACATGCGTGACAATTTAATGAGACTCCGTTTTTAGTGTCAATCGAGAAGAAATTCATTTTTCTCCTTAAGAAAAAAAATTGTTTTTTGTTTTTTTTTGGTTTTTTTTGTGGCAACATGTTGTTTTGAATAATTAGCAAATATTTGTTTTAAACGTTACACTCCATCAGCAATGACACACAGAATCAGAGTGTTTTACGGGCTGCATTTGGAATATCTACGAACGGGTATGTAGTATTTAATTTAGGGCGCTAATTGCCTTTACATCCTTGAGTTGATGACTTTTAATGGTGATGGTTATGGTGGTGATAGTGGGGGTATTTAAGATTTAAATTGTTTTGCAAAATTAAATCGAAAAAGATTTCAATTTTGTTTTTCTTCTTTTTTTTTAGCTAGAAAACAGCCTCAAAGTATTTTGAAGAACGCGTGTTAAAAGACAACACAATTGGGGCATTACTTTGCCATGCAACAGCAATACTTTTGTAAGTGAGTGTGTAAGTGAAAGAGTGACTGCAAGATGGATATGCTAGTGAGAATTACATTTTAATTAAAAAAGATTTTCCAAATTAATGATTTATTTAAATAGACGACTTCTGTTGTTATTTTAGAATAGAATTTCTTGTTAATTTTCTAGCATTTTAGCATGTCCATGTGTATTTGAACAGCTTTGTTGGGGTTTTTATTGGTTTGAACTAAACTTGACATGTTTTAACTAGACAAAGATTTTCTCTTTTCTTATGAAAATTATTAACAATTTCAATTTTGTTTAACTAAACTAACTGTATGTAGTCAAGTCGGGAATATTGTTGAATTTTTTTTTGTTTTTTTGTTTTTTTGTTACTCATATGAAATCAATTAGCAGCATTGAACTAATGAAAATATCACAAATAGATACATGTTGTTATTAATTAAACACAATAAAATTAAAATATTTCAGAATTAAAAAACAACAAAACAAGCATCATAAAATCCCTATTAAGCCTCGAGTAAGTTAAGCTTTGCAAACAAGTCCAGGCCCATAAACAATTAACATCAATTAAGAACATTTTTTTATTTCAAAAACAAAAAAAAAACAAATAAAACTTGTTAAAGCCAAATTAAACTAACTAGAGAGGGAACAACAAGAAACCTTAATTCAAATCAATTTAAATTTCTTTCAAAATTAATGCAAAATCTTAAGCAAAAATCGTTTGCCTTAATTGATCATGTGCTTAAATTTATAACACATTCACTCACACTCGCACTCACACTTACACTCAGAATTCGATTTAAAAAAAAAATTAAATTAATGGGAAACCCTAATAAAATTTAACGGATCATAAAATTTTTTTTTGTTGGTTAGCCACTCTATCCAAAAAGTTTTTGTCATCGTCAGACATGGGCGGAGATTCCTCCTCTTTTTTTTAATAATTTTCTGAATTAAATTTTTTTATTTTTTTCGATTATTTAAATCATCATCGTCATCCATCCATTATCTCTACATATGTATGCATGTATGTATCTATGTATGTTTCATTATAACAATGAATTCATAAGTATATGGTTGATATACACTCTGCATTGTATTTTGGCACATCCGGGAAATATTTTTGATGGGAATTTAAAAACGTTTTTTTTTTTCTTGTTACTAATTGGCTTGTCACTATAAATGAAACGTTTCATCGCATGGTATTCTTTTATTATTAATTTTTTTCTTTATTTTTGCTTGAAAACAAAATAAATTTCACTTTATTTTATGCAACGCCTTTTAATAAAGAGTCTTTAACATCTTATGATGGAACCTTGATAAAGCCGTCGAATTTCGTGGAATATATAAATGACGTCGTTTATAAAACATGTGACAAAAGAAATGAGATACTCATACTCATGAAATAATTCCATCAATTTATAAAATTACAAAAACAAGAAGTTAAGCAAAACCTTAAGGGAATAGTTATGGCTTAACTATGTTCAAAAAATTAAAATTTATTGGTTTTCTTAGCAGATATTCGCCCCTATCGCAAATAACTATTCGGAAATAACTATTCCCATAAAAAATCCCCAAATTTCATTGTTTCCTATCGTGAATCGTTCCCAAAAAAATTTTTTGGGAGTGAATTCACAAACATAAAAAAATTTCCCATCGCCAATGTTTATTCCCAAGAATTATTTTGTAGAATCCACTGAGGACATAAAACTCTTTCAAATGTTGTTACATACATGATTGGTCAATACAACCCTTCAGTCAGAATTATTGACCTAGTTTCTCACACTACTTATGTTGTGTGTGTTAATTTTTATACAAGAGTGACGGACCTACAGTTTAAAGTCGACTCCGAACGACAGATATTTTGAGAAACTTTTCTTGGCAATTTTATTTACTCTCAGAGTTTTTGCCAGAAATCTGCTGGGAAGAAATCGCCGAAAAAATACTTTTTTGAATTTTATTTTGATGTCTGGCCTGGGACTCGAACCCTGACTTTACGTCTAATAAGTCAGCACACTATCTACTAGACCACGGCGACTTCTTCAAATGTTGTTAATAATTCTAAAAACATTTCGCTAAATGAAGACTGCGCCAAGCCGACATCTGTTTGCCTACCTACTAACTTTTGGTAGCTGCTTTCCGCCAAAAATTTCAAAGTGTCGGCGAGTTTCACTGGGGGGGAATGGCAAGTTTTCCATCAACCTATTCAATAGGTATTTGAACACTTTTTGTTCGCCCTGTAATATTCCTGGAATCTTTAAAGGATTTACCGTCACACATAAATATTTTATTCTTACTTCAGCACAGAGAGTGATAGTGGATTCGATTCACAACTAAATAGCTCTTCTCTGTAACTTTTCCATAAATTGTTTCTC
This sequence comes from Sarcophaga peregrina, assembly GCA_014635995.1. NCBI lineage: Eukaryota > Metazoa > Arthropoda > Insecta > Diptera > Sarcophagidae > Sarcophaga > Sarcophaga peregrina. Next base: position 5,955,452 of record CM025789.1, read on the forward strand.
CTCTTCCAGCACCAAAAACCGAAGATAAACGCTATTCATTTTTTAATATTTATATTTTTCTTTGATAAATTGTTGAGGGTAATTCACAATAAAAGAGTTTTGTTTATACAGCATTTCTCACTAATTCACAATAAAAATTTTTACTCCAATATATTTGCAATACCGATTTTTTGGAATGGGAATAAAAGTTTACTCCCAAATAACTTATTCCCATAATATTCACAATAGGGGCGATTTATTCTGATATACTCTGATCAGCGATATTCAATAGCTTTGATACAATAGCCAGTACTTACACTCTGCTCCAATCTACTGTTTTCAACTATCCTTTAACGCCACATGCTAACTCTAGATTGCATCATTTAAACATTTCTTAGCAGGTGAGGAAAGATAAATAAGTTGCTTGATTAAGATTGTCCGTTGTTCCATTGCCACGTTGACAAAACGCATAATTTCCCTCAAATGTCATGTCACTCACTTAGAAGTATATTGGCTTATTAGACGGAAGCCCAGCATTGCCAGATATTTTTTTTTTACATTTTTATTTCTGTAAAAAAACTTGTTTCCTTCAAAAGAACCCAACATTTTTCAAGGAAACACCGAAGCCAAATGATTTCTGTTGGAGTTTATTTGCTTCTTTTGCCCGGGACAAATAAAATACAAAATGTTTTATTTAAAAATGTAAATATTTCTTGTTTTATTATCGAAAACTTTTTCGCATCTCAAAAAACTTGGAAAAAAATGTAAACTTGGCATATGGCAACGCTGCACGAGCCCGTAACTCAAATCACAGGTCAGATATTCGACCACAACGAAATATAAAAAGAAAAATATTTCTTTCAGCAACTTTCTCCCAGCGGTCTTCTGACAAAAACTCTAAAAGAAAAAGAAAATTGCCATGAAAAAGTTTCTCAAAAAACTGTCTTTCGGACTGGGCGTTACATTGTAGGGCCCACCAATTGTGTGTAAAATTAACTCCCGCAACATGAGTGTGATAAGCTAGGTTGTAGAGACCAGTTAAGTAAGTCGTTCGTCGTTCTTTACTTTTTTCTTTTGATTATATGCACTTGGACGTTATAATCTTGCCTGCAAATGAAACTATTTTCTCTATCTTTAAAGACATTTCGTAACATTCTTTTGCCCGGAGCCAGTAAACAGTTTACTCAAGATAGCGTTGATTCTTTTACAGCTTTGATGTGTTATCTGTTGTCGCCACATCTTGGCTTTATTGCCCTTACACGTCTCTCGTCTTCAAGACTTTGGTTATGTTCTATTGTGGCCAAACACTGTCCCCTCATTAACAGCTCAAATACGTTGAATGCTTAGCCGACAGACAGTTGATATATTTTCGGTCACGTTCATCACTAATGTGAACGAACGTCCTCAAACTCGCATGGATAAATAAAAGATTCCCTGACAAGTCCTCCAACTTCACAGCAAAACTTTTCTGGCTTTTAATCACGGCTTGGTAACTCATTAGTAAGCGATTCAAATTTTAGAATTCGCCATAGTTTAGTAGGCAGTGTGTTGGCTTATTAAACGGTAGGCCACGATTCAAATCCCAGATTAGACGTTAAAACAAAAATATGAAAGAAATTCCTTCGGCGACTACCTCTTAGCAGAGATCTGGCAAGAACTCTGAGAGTAAATAAAATTGCCATGAGAAGTTTCTCAAAAGTCCAATTCGACTTTAAACTGTAGGTTCCGCCACTCACGGATAAATTTAACACACACTACCTAAGTGGTATGAGAAGTTAGGTTATAATCCTAACTGAAGAGTTGTAATGCCCAATTATATGTGTTTTGTGTGTCTGATTCACATTTTATCCCCAGCCAATACTCAGTGAATCGATTTTGTATTTCATGTAGTGGTTTTAAAATCTAAGGGTATGGCAAGGCTATCAGCGGTTAAGTACCTTTCATATGGAATGACCTTTATTTAATAAAAGTCTTGACATGACATTGACGAGTATGGATCGTTTAAAAACTTAGGAGCTGAATTTATGATTTCTTTAGAAATATTACGATTGACAGTCTTTCCCTGATAGAGTTTATATCTATAATAATAACAATATTTTGATGAAAATAGTAATATTCATTAAACCCATACTCTACTGTAGAAAATAATCATTATGTTAATAAATTAACAGAAAACTTTAAATTTTATTGTATCGCTTCTAAACTTAAGTGCTTTTGTATTCATATTTTTTGTCTGTCAATTTTTAATAAAAAAAAACAAATACTTCGGTGACGCATTTCTTAGAATTCCCCACTTATTATGATGCATGATTCTTCTTCTTCTTATTTACTTATTTATTTCGCCACGGTCTGGCGACTGGTCCGTCTTCATATATTTTTTGGGTTGGTGACTGAAATTGTAACGCTTCGCTGCCATATGCTAAATTTTTTTCCGTCTTTTTTTCTGTCGTTTTTTGATGAGAATTTTTAAAATTTTTTTTTTACCAGAGAGAGTCAACAAATATTTTTGACTCATAATGATGGGATTTTTTGTTGTCTTTGTCTTTATGATTTTTGAAAACCAGAATGAAAGAAATCCAATAAAGATTTCATATGTAATTGGTCAATAATAAATTGGTTTTTAAGTGAACGAAATGAAAAATTGTTCCAGCAGAAGTGACAATAAATTTGAAGGAATTTTACAAAAAGAGTTGCTAGGGAATTGCTAATAAATAATGGGGAGATAGATAAATATCGTTACGTTTTTACTTTTTTAACTTTTTTAAACGTTTAAAATATAAGTTCGTAGATTACAAATAAAATAAAAATGAATTAATTTTTAGTTTTAATTAAAATTCTTTATTATTCGCTTAATTCTGTGTGCCACTGTTCACAACTTGATGTAAACAACAACAATTTCTTTGTTTGTTATTCCTTATTGCACTCTTTTGCATAAACAATAACAATTACTAGACAATTGTTCGACAGATCTTTGTAAAGGTGATCTTCAAACCATAATTACTCTCATCAAACATACTGCACCTTCACACAAAACTGTCTGAGCTTTTACTAACCTTTACCTAGCTTTGTATGTGGCAACGTAAGCAGTTTGATGAATGTTCTTAAAGGAGAATGTTCGTGGCTTTGCATTCTCGAGATCTCTATTAATGCAAACATAGTTGTTTCTTTAATGATGTTTGTGTATATTCTTGTAGCGTTTGTTGGTATGTTTTGTTTACTTGTTTATCATTTTTTATGCTGATGTTTGTTGTTACATTACGGAGTTCGATAATTTATAAACAAGTTGATTGTTTTTGTTTATAATTTTAATGTTAAACGATGTAAAGCAAAACATCTTCTTCATCTATCTTGATTTTCCATTTTTCTAACAATATTTTGCTTTGCAACAAAACTTATGATATCAATGACTACTAGGGACATTTAAACCACCAACATTACAGGACTGCCTTATAAATTCAATTCACCTTTAATTTGATTTTAATTTCTTCAATTATTTTATGGACTCTGATTAATTCGAAACTCTTTTTTTCCCTTAAAAATTACGAGTTTATTCCACATGTTATAGGATTTCGTTTCACGTAGCATTTGGTCATCAGTTCAAGCAAAAGAAAAAAACCACAGACATACTACGAGTGTCAGGCTCATCATCATTATGTTTTTTTTTTTTTGGGTAAATGGGAACCATTTGGTAAAACAAATAATTTTAAACGCTCCTAAATGCTGTAACACATGATATAAGTGATACGCTGTCTTGCAGTGTGGTGTGGTGTGTTGTGGATGCAACAAATTTTGCGGTTAAAAGACAAATAAAAATTTTTTGAAAACATTTTTCGGGTTGATTGTTATACTTTAGGGGCCTATATGAACATGAAAATTACTTTTAATATTGCGGAAAATTCTTTAATTTCGGTTTCTCTTGCCTAAAAAAACACTAAAAGAAAACCAAAACCAAACAAAGGAAGTCATTATAAAGACATCATTAAGGCGGAAACCTTCAAAATAAATATTAAGACACAGGGTTGTATTTAAAGCATTATTGGGAAAAAGGGGTTTAACATTTTTCTCCGGCTGTTGCTTAAAAAATTAAATTTTTATGCTTTCTATCATACGAATACCAACAACAGAATTAAAACAAAAAATTCGAAATCCTGTAAATTTACTTATAATAGGACATGTCCACCACTATTTCTTTGAATGTAAAAGTCCTTTTCAATATTAAAGAAAAAGTGGTTGAAATTTTCCTTGATAAGACAGGCGATTTAGGGAGAAAAGGCATGAAGGTTAGTCAGTTCATCTCACTGCCTTTGTAATGGGGTTTGTATGCCAGCCTCTTGGAAAGTCCCTATTTAAGATAAGAATAGATCAACTCCCACAGTTCCATGTGCCACCTTAGAAATTGATTTACAAAGTAACAATTTACTTTAACTGCTATTCCTCTTTCAGACTCCTCCGCGTAGGCAATAGCAACTTTTCGTTATTCCTCTCTGCTTATAACCTTTTTGTAAGCAACACAACAATATTCTCTTCACACACAACGTGTCAGACCGAATTCTTACTGAATTTAAGTGTCATCTTCACACACGGCTGACTGAATTCGAACTGAATCTCACCTGTCGTCTTAACACACTACTGACTGAATTCGAATTGAATCTCACGTGTCCTCTTCACACACGACTGACTGAATTGTCACTGAATCTCACGTGTCTTTACACACGACTGACTGAATTCTCACTGAATCGCCATTGCCTACTCTGTCTTGCTTTTATATCACAAGGGTTAGCATTCTGATGGATGCACTTGAAGGAGAATGTCTTCAAGAAATATCTAAAAATGTAAACAACTTGTTTTCATTATTGTTAATTGTGTATCTTGTTTACACTCGTCCAAACAGAGTAGTTGTTGCTTGTGTGTTTGTCTACCCGCTATTTTTTTTTATGCTGCACTTTGTTTTTGCTTGTTTACTTCTTTGTTGGCTGTTTACATTTCTATCCCTTATATTTCTTTTTTATACTGATGTTGTTGCTATATTTTGTTTATTCAGCGATCTTGTAAACAAGTCCATTATTTTTGTTGCTACATTTTTTTACTTATTCATTGATCATGTCATCAAGTCCATTGTGTTGCTTATGGAGCTTTTGTTTATTATTTTAATAACACCATTTCCATTTTCGTAACAATATGAAAGAATAATTTGTTATTCAATGCAATTTAGTTTTACGAATCTGCTGTAATAAGCTGCCCTAGAAAAATTTGATCAAAACAAATTTATTCATTCATGTAAAGTTAAGTCACCTTTGGCATATAATTTCGGTTTCACTAAATCGTGGTCATATTTTTCCCTTCTATTTCATTTTAATTTTGCTTTTAATTTTTCAATTATTTACTAATTAAGGATAATCAATCTATGATTTGCTAGTAAAATGCAACCAAAATGAACTCAATAAATGGAAATTAATCTGTTCTTGGTAATTGTTGCTGATAAAAAATATAAAAAAATTGAAACCAAAATGCCGCACACAAATTAAAAGAGGGTGTGAGTCAATTTAATAAAACTTTGTTGGTAATTGCCACATAAACACAACACAATGCAACACAATACATTAGAAAAAATAATTAGAAAATCACGGTCTTAATACAATTATTGACAATTAAGTAAGCGACCATTTTTGTTTTTTTTCTATTATTAATTCTGTGTTTATTGTTATAATGTTTTCCATTTTGACTAAAAATAAGGCCAACAAACAACGTTAGTTACTCCATTTTAACAATATTTTTCATTAGTTTTGCCACGAAAAAACGAATAGAAAGGAAAGGTAAGGAAAAGAATGGAATGGAATGGTGGTAACAAATGGGAAATTAATTTATCACATACATACATGGAGCATTAGGAGCAATTAAATTGAAAAAAAAAAAACATATTCATACATACATACATAAATTAAATTAGAAGCATTAGAGGTTGTCTAATGGCAATTATAGGCAAAGCATAGAAGGGTTTTTCAAAATCATGTGTTTTTGCTAGAGAAGATTATGATAAGTAATCGAGAATTCTAGCCATTCAAAGAGCAGACTGACATTGAACGATTTATAACTGAGAATTCATTATTTCATGCCATTATTGTCTCGTGGCTGGTTTATATCTTTCATAAGCCTTAATTTATATGTTCGGATAAAGCTTGGATTAACACACAGATTGTAGTAATCTAGGAATTAATCAATGAATGATCATAGAGTTGTTTACAATTCGTTTAGAAATGAAAAACTTACGGGAGCTTTCACAAAATATTGTTTTTAAATAATTTAATGTTTGCAATCATCATTTTAAATGTCTCATTCAAATGAGTACCCGGAAGTCAAGTTGACCCATTTATACAAAATCATTTTTTTGAGTGTTCCAGATCTCGCGATCAAGTAAGACCTGGAAAGATCGGACGTTCAACTTCTGACCCTGGTTATTTCATACAGAAACTCGCTGTGTCGCCGTGGTCTAGTGGGTAGTGTGTTGGCTTATTAGACGAAAGGCCCGGGTTCGAATCCCAGGTCAGACATCAAAACGCAAAATATTTCTTCGGTGACTTCCTCTCAGCAGATTTCTGGCAAAGACTTTGAGAGTAAAAATTGCCATGAAAAGCTTCTCAAAAATCTGTCGTTCGGAGTCGACTTTAAACTGTAGGTCCCGCCACTCATGTATAAAATTAAAGCACACGACATAAGTGGTGTGAAAAGCTAAGCCGTAATCCTGACTGAAGGGTTTTAATGACCAATTATGTATGTGATCTCGCGATCAAGTAAGACCTGGAAAGATCGGACATTCAATATCTGGCCCTGGTTATTTCATACAGAAACTTAGTTCTAAGGCAAGCAGGGTAAAAATAGTATCGCGCGCTAAGCCATTGCAGTGAAAAAGACCATGAAGTTACATACACTTGCCTGGCTATGATTTATAGGCGTTAATAAGCATTCTGTTTGTAAGCCTGAAGTGTTTAACAGTGTCCTAGGAAACGTTACACGCCTGATCGTAAGCAACCTGCAGAATACCCTCGAGAAAGGTGTAAGTCTTTACTGTGTCCGCAACTTTTTAACTTTGAGCTGGATACTCTACTGAACCTCGCATCTCAAGCGATACAATATGGCGACTTAAGGGCAACCACCCGCACATAAGCATGCATGTTATCCAAACAAATATGCTGAGTTATCAAGACTGCCAGCTAATATTCCAAAAGCCACAATGAACGTAATCGAAATGGGCATAATCTGGCCGAACATGATTACCAACATGACGACAACCAATATTACTAAAAAAAGTGGGTTTTGGATTTGCCACGCCCTAAGAAACTTCCTTGTAGATGCAAAGCTCGTAAGATATAATTGAAACCCATAGATTAGTAGTTACAGTACAAGAAAACCTGAATCCAGAATCCCTAAAAGCTGTCTATAATACATGAAGCAATATCAATTGCTTGGCTACAAATAGGATGAGATGGGGTGAAATTATCAGACTGCTGTCTTAATAAACTATTAAGGTTAAGTCAAAGTATCTGAAGATTTTTTAATGCTATCAACACTAGCCTAGCCGCATACTCATTCATTCATAATTGGCCATTACAACCCTTCAGTCAGGATTACGACCTAGCTTCTCACACCACTTATGTCGTGTGCTTTAATTTTAAACATGAGTGGCGGGACCTACAGTTTAAAGTCGACTCCGAACGACAGATTTTTGAGAAGCTTTTCATGGCAATTTTTACTCTCAGAGTCTTTGCCAGAAATCTGCTGAGAGGAAGTCGCCGAAGAAATATTTTTTCGTTTTGATGTCTGACCTGGGATTCGAACCTGGGCCTTTTGTCTAATAAGCCAACGCACTACCCACTAGACCACGGCGACTTCAGTTCAGTAGCCGCATACAGTTCTTTTAATGAATGTACCTATTGAGTATGCTTAATTTTTGTTTTCACTAAAATAGTTTGATTTTTATTTTTTTGAAAATAATTTTCAATTAAAGTTTTTAACAAGAGTAGAGTTAATACTTGTCCATAAACTGTATATTAAAAATACTGAGATTGACAAGTTCATTAAAAGAAAACATCCTTTTAAAGCACCCTGTATGCCAATGTATCATTACACAAAAATTGTCGTCTATTGATTGCATATTATTCGAAATAATTTCGGGATATTAGACGTGGTAGTATTCTAATTGATTGCGCTAATTATTAGGAAATAATTATTTTAATATTCTTAATAATAACCGTTATTTTAACCCTCTAAGAAATACAAGCGAGAGGCAATCGCCTGGCCTACAAACAAAATAATGGCGTTTAATTTACAATACAATTTTGTTGTTTGTTTTTTTTTTTTGGTGTTCCTTCTTAAGTTAGTGCTATGAGAGAGAGCATACATACAGTGAGCCTCAAAAAAAACTATACACTAAGGATAAAATTCTAACTTTTACCACTTAAGTAGAGTAACTGAAAAAAATTTGACAAAATTTTTGGAAATTTTTTGTAATTTATTTTTGTTTTCATTTTAAAAACTGTTAACTGAAGCAATTTTAAAGTACAAATAACGGTAAATTATTAATGTACAGTTTTTTAAGGTACAATTTCTTTTAACGCTCACTGTACTTACCTACTAAGGCCATGTAATACTTACTTAATGACCTTAAAAATGAAGGAAATTTATTTTTAATCGTTGACGAACGTATGCTTTCACGAATTATACGAATTGTTTCTTCCTCTATTTTTTACCGCAATTTGTTTCGTTGTATTGTACGTAGGAAAATTTCATTTTTATCAGGAGACAATAGAGTGCGAACGAAGGCTTTTATTCCGCATTTCTGTTGTATTGTGTGTGTTAATTTACCAGCTTAATTGTTTCAAATTCCATTTTCATTGTTAAACAACTCTTAACATAGGGTTTTTAATTGTTTTTTGTGTATTCATACTACCCAGCCAGTGGAAATAATCGTCATCATTTCGAAATAATGAACAAATTTGTTACAATTTTACCCTTAAATCCCTGATATAAAGAAAACAAAAAGAAAACCTAAAGAAAACCATTTTTTCCCTTTCTTTCTTTTTTCTTTTCATAACTTCATATTGATGGCTGCTGACATTGACTGGCTGGCTTAGGTGTTGGCATTGTTGGCTTTTGTTTTTGTTTTTTTTAATTGAAATATTTTCGAAAATAAAGTCATACAGACAATGCTTCTTTCTTCGTCTCGTCTTACTATTGTATCATTCATCATCATCATCATCGAAGAATCTTCTTCATTTGTGCAAGAACTCTTGGACAATAGCCTACACTCACATGGCGAATTTGGCTTCTGGGTGTTCCCCGTTTTATTAAAACGACACCAAAATATTCTCATTGTTTTCATATTTTATTCTTTTAGTTGTTTTTGTTTTTTTTTTTTATTAAATTAATTTATAAAATAACAACAAAATACCATAACAAATGGAAAATTGTTCTTGTAGCAACGACTATAAGAACGTTTTTGTTTGCCGAGATGCTCTCGATCTGTGCCATACGTCTCTAGACTTTAGAGTTTATTTGTTAACGGATTGAGTCTTCTAATGTCGATGGCCGTTGCCGTATGTTTTTTAATCATTAGAGAGTCACTCATATTCATACTTTAATTAAATTTAAACGCTTTCATTTATTTTCTCGCTTCTAATGTAAGAATTTTGTATTTTCTTTTTTAATTTTTATTGTTTTCTTGTATGTTTTTCAGTAATTTGTTATACCAGGTCAAATGGTAGAATGATTGAATTGACAGACTGCTTCTTTTTTATTTCCTTTAAACACGCAATTTTAATAATAATTTTCCAAATTAAAATATAACTTTTAATAGAAATGTTGGCTGGGATATAAAACGTAAATCGTTGGCTAATGTAATCATAATGAAACTTTGTTAAAAATATAACAAAAAAAAAATTGACATCTTTTAGTCCTAATAATTCCCCAGTTAACCTCTGAATAATTCGAATATTCGCTCCAAGCAAAGGGTTTAAAACTTTACTTAGATTCATTCAATCTTTATCTACCAAAAGCTGGGCATCCATAAAGGAGATGCTACGACACCATATAAGGGTCCGCCAAATAACTTTCTTTTTTTGAAAATGTCTTAAAAAAACTTCGGAATATTTTCTCAAATTTCTTTTTTTTTTAAAGTACAATCCTTCCGGTTAATAATGGAAAATAATTTCATTCAAATGACTGCTTCGGCTAGCCATACAGTAGCCTACACGATCGGTAAAATTTTTAAGCACATTATCGATTGTGTGCAGCTGTATTTTATCAAAGGCTTCACGACTATTGTCCTTTAAAGCGTTAATTGTCTCTGGCTTGTCGGCGTAACACTTATTTTTGACACCATCCCACAAATAATAGTCCAACGATGTCAAATCGCAGCTCCGAGGTGGCCAAACGACATTTGCTCTGCGGCTGATAATGCGATCTTCAAAAATAGGACGCAAAACATCGCGTGTAGCTTCGGCAGTGTGGCACGTTGCGCCGTCCTGTTGAAACCAAATGTTGCCAATATTTTCCTCTTCTATTTTTGTGAACAAAACTTCGTTCAACATGGCTCGATAACGATTGCCATTGACTGCAACGGCCACTACTTGCTTATTTTCGAAGAAAAATGACCGAATTATGCCTCAGGACCAAAATCCGCACCAAACAGTGACCCGTTTTGGGTGCGTCGGCTTTTCAATGCATGCCCCAATGTCCCAAATGCGACAATTTTGCTTGTTTACAAACACGCCAAGATCAAAATGAGCTTCATCTGAAAAAATGATTTTTTTGTTAAAATCGGCATCTTCTGTAAGTCGATCGCAGGCCCACTTAGCGAAACGAAAATGCATTGGATGATCAATATTCGTTCAGCGGAAGGATAAAACTAATTATCTGTCAAATCAGACATAAGCTAAGTGTTACATTCATGAAATAAGCACTAGTTGGAAAAAAACGTTTGATGGCGGATCCGATATAACGTATAGAAATCCGGTTGATGATAGATTCACATCAGAGATCAGCACTGAATCGTTTTTTCGCTATTCATTAGTACTCATGAAATTCCGAATATAAATGAATAAGTCAACAATATTGAAATTTGCTTGTGAGTATACAATGTACGTACTCATACCATTCGAAATAAGTTTGATTCATAAGCCTTCTCATTTAGATTCGTAACTTTAGAAAAATGCTTACAATACTTATACGTGTGACTTAAACTTTAAATATGAATAAAGGTTCCATGATATTAAATAAGTTATGAATAGTCTAAGATCAGAAATTTTTGAGTATGATTCGATTCTACTCATGTTTTTGAATACTTATTGCTGATATCTCATTCACATCAAGTAGTTGACATTAAAATGTTGTAAAGAGCTTATAAAACCGGTTCTGCTATCATCAATCGATTGCCGAAAGTTCGGAGCAACATAATAAATTCATAAGTCCTCCTAGAAGTCGCCGTGGTCTAGTAGATAATGTGTTGGCTTATTAGACGTAAGGCCTCGGTTCAAATTCCAGATCAGACATCAAAAACGAAATATTTTGGTCGGGCGATTTTCTTTCATCAGATGTTTGGCAAAAACTCTGAGAGTGGAATAAAATTGCCATGAAAAGTTTCTCAAAAATCTGGCGTTGTAGGTCCCACCACTCGTGTAAAAAATTAACACACACGACATCAGTGATGTGAAGAAGGGCGGTAGAGACTGGATTATTCAGTCGTCTACCAGCAAAAAAACCTTTCATATCGTAAAAAAAAAGCCAAACTTGAAGTCACCAAGACCCATCTCAACTCGAGTGTCCAAAAATTGATGAATGTGCTGTTTTCTGGCAAATCTAAGCTTAATTTAAAGGATTCAGATGGCATCAAAGATTGAATTCTAAATATTGCTGGTCGTCTACCGAATAATCCAGCTTCTATAGCCCTTCTGCGGCTATAAATCTAAGCAATTTCGTGTGTAACTAGAAGATGCTGTAGGATCATTTTGGATTGTCCTTTTAATTTAGGAGTCGTCATTTAGCGCAGTTTCACGTGACCTTCCACAAAAATGAGTAGGAGATATGCGACCAGTCTGTAATAACTTTTAAATTAGCCTAGAAATAATTGATTGAATATTTTGATGCCTTGGTAAGCCAGCTCGCGAATTCAATCATTCACTTAAAAACAATCCAGAAATTTTGCAAAATCAAAGAAGATTTATTTGAAGCCGTAAAAATAGCTTGGGAAGCAATATCGCCTGAAATAATTAAATATCCCCTATGCCTAAAAGATGTATGTACGTGAGTCATCCAAAATAAAGGATTCGCAATGAAATATTGATTTCAATAGTTTCTTGTGCACCTTAATTTGGCGGTGCTTTACTTTTGTCCGCTTATAGGCTGGCCTTTCTATTATGCCGCCAATACGAGATGGCTCCCTACTAGTCTAAACAATAAATATCGATTCATTATGTAGTCGATATAACATACTCTAGTTTTTATTGTCTAATAATAGTAGAATAGAAGGCGATTTAATCGTAAATTAATTTTCATTTTCCTGTAATTCTTAAGCAAAATTAGTGCAAAAATGTAAGAATTAATCCTGCGGTACATTTCACACAACAATTGCCAATTTGTTGCCAATGCTTAGCCGACATCAATTAAAAATTTTAAACTGAAGTTAAGCCTCGGCTTTGAAACAATTTACTTACTGGGCCATAGAATACGAATCAATATGAAATATTTTACCTGCATTACTACACTAATATTGAACAGTTTCATCTTCTGACTCACTCACTCACTCACTCACTGACTTGCTCACTCCCTATTAGTCATTCATTCTCTGCATTGTTGCAAATCCACTGTGTGAATTTCGTTTCTTTTTTTTGGTTAGAAAATATTTTTCTTTTTTGCGTAAATCTAGAGACGCAAAAATTCTTTAGATGTTGTTGTTGTTGTTGTCGGTGTCGGTGTTGGTGTTGCAACATAATCTAAGGTGCTAAGAAGGTGTTGTTCTTTAGCGCCTTTGCTTCAAAGGATAATTACACCTTATCCAATAAACGAGAAAGCCGCAGCTTGATGCCTTTGTCTACCAAAACGCATCTCCGCAACTTCTTTGTTCTTTAACGCTTTGTCTGCCAGTGAGTGAGTGAATGAGTGAGTGAGTGAGTGAGTAAGCCTGCGTATGTGCATGTACGTCAGAAAGTGTGTGTGTCGAAAGGTAATGAAATTCAATATTGGCCGACAGACAAGAGAATTGAAACGAAAATCTTTTAAAACAATTTACAGCGTTTTTGTTTGGCCTTTTGTTGTGTTGGCTAATTCATCTTTTATGCTCGGATATGTATGCGGTAAGGCAGCAAATGAAAATGAAATAAAAAAAACCAAACACAATGGACTACTTTACTCCATGGGCCCAGCTAAGAAAGAATGGATGAATGAATGGAGGAAACCAAAATTTCAAAAAGGAAACTGAAAGATTTTTTTTTATTAAAGCCGCCAATATTTTGTACCAAAAAAATTCTTTGCCAAAAAATTTGCTCAGGTTACGTACGCAGTGTACAGGCCATCTAAAAATTAAATTGAGCACAAGATTAGAACACGTGTTGAATGAAGACAATCATTAGTTTACGTTTACGCCATAACAAACCGAAAAGAAATAGTGGGTGTAGTACCGCATTTAATCATAGAAAATGGAATAGAAATTGGCCTCAAATAACTCAAAAATTTAATTGCTTACAATGCCTGCCTGCCTTCATGCTTAATAGCCCAGTCTCAGTCTCAGTCTTTGTGTGTGTATGTCTGTTGCGCAAGTGTAATCAATTTATTTTGACAAATGACACTGACAATACAACATTTCATATCACAATTTTTCCTATTTTTTCTTCCATTCTTCTTATTGTTTTTCATTTCTTTTTGTACATCCCCCTCCACCATTTAAATGCCCGCAGTGTTGTTTAACACCGGTGTGTAGCGAACTTTAATTCATGCCATACCAAATTGTAAGAGCAAGCAGGAAGGCAAGCAGGCAGGCAGGCAGTCAGACGAAAGGAGTTTATTTTACAATTGCCAGCCTCGCCGCTTTGTTTTACTAATGCATTGCCGCCACCGATCTTTCATAAATAATTGCCTAATATTAGGCGCCACAGCCCGGTGTTCATGTACAATTTATTTGCTAAAGATCAAGCAAATAAAACGCACGTACAAACGTGTTTTGTACCACCTTCAATGTCGATTATCTGTTACTCTAATATAGTAATTCATGAATGAACGACTGAATAAATAAATTTCCCGCTTCAAATGCTTCATAAGCCAACGTGTATTATGGGAGAAATGAAAAAATGTTTGCTGGAAATACAGTGAAAAAAACAACAGAACAACAGAAAATAATTCAAATGGTCTTGACGAACTGTGCAAGCTTACTGAAGAAAGCCTAGTCAAGAATCTGGGGCTTTCGTCTCTGTACTCCAGGACAGAAACCCAGTATATATGAAACAGAATCCGACTCTTCATTGTTAGTACAAACTCTACAGAAAGAAAGGGAGCTTCTGATCTTCGCGTTCAAGAAGCAATGTCCTATGTTTCATGATCCATTACATACATACATATATAATTGGCCATTACAACCTTTCAATCAGGATTACGACCTAGCTTCTCAACACCACTTATGTTCTGTGCGTTAATTTTATACATGAGTGGCGGGGCCTACAGTTTAAAGTCGACTCCGAACGACAGATTTTTGAGAAGCTTTTCATGGCAATTTTTACTCTCAGAGTCTTAGCCAGAAATCTGCTGAGAGGAAGTCACCGAAGAAATATTTTTCGTTTTGATGTCCTACCTGGGATACGAACCCGGGCTTTTTGTCTAATAAGCCAGCACACTACCCACTAGACCACGGCGACTTCATGATCCATTGCTTTTTAAAAAGATTCCAACTCTGACCATAAAAGCCTTGCAATCTCCCTTGTTTCGCCAGGAGGAGTTCATTTGCGATCTCCCTTTGCGATCCACTCGAAAAAAAGTTTAAAGTAGAGGTCATTCAAAAAGTTGGGAAACCCAACACAGGACACCTTGTTTGCGCCCAAAATCTTGTGCTAACCTATTGCCAACATATCTCTCCAGAAAATACTTTCGCGCACCAGACTGAAATACACAACAATCATCACCAATCCTTTATGCCATCAACAGAATGAAGTTAACGTGACTGCCAAATAAACCCCCTCCAATGCCATACCACACCGTCTAAAACACCAATGAGGGCAGTCTATCGCAATAACATTCTGTTACATTTGTACCTTTTAAAAACGTTTAAAATATGAGCTCGTAGATTGCAAATAAAATAAAAAATAAATTTAATTAAAATTCTTTATTACTCGCACAATCCTGTGTGCCACTGTCCACAACTTGATGTAAACAACAACAATTACTTTGTTTGTTATTCCTCTTTGCACTCTTTTGCATAGACAATAACAATTACTAGACAATTATTCGACAGGCCTTTGTAACTGAGATCTTTAAACAAGGATTACTCCCTTCAAACATACCGCGTCTTCACACAAGACTGACTGAACTTTAATAACTTACACGCTTGTTTTGCCATTGTTCTAAAAAGCGAATGTCCGTGGCTTCGCCTGTTCAAAATCTCTATAATGTAAACATCGTTGTTTACATTCATTATTGTTGTTTGTGGATTTTGTTTACATTTATTCTTGTAGTGTTGTTTGTGGATTTTTGTTTACTTATTTACCTTTTTGTTATGCTGGCGTTTCTTGTTATTAGCAAGCAGTACGATAATTTGTAAACAGGTTTGTTTACTTGCATTGTTTTGTTTATAATTTTAATGTTAAACGATGTAAAAGGAAAACACCATTTTCGTAGCAATACCCTGGACTCAGGGACCGTATACTTAGTCGATAACCCTGTTGATAGCTTAGATGGAAAAGGACCGACAATTTTGAATGAAAATTGAGGATAAGCGGGCGAATGAATCAATTCATTATTCCCCCGATACCCACTGATTCTTTCAGTGTATTAAACGTAGATGATCGTTACTGAGTGTTACTAAGTTTAACTAACAAATCAAATCAAAAAATATTCACCAGGAGAAACGCCAGAAACACCATAAACACCACCTTCAATCTGGAACTTTATCTGTGGAATCTTCTACGCTGCATTAAAAAGCAACTTTTTTCCTTTACTTGCATTTACTTGTGGCGAGAGCAAAAGCAACAGCAACAATAACAACAACAAAAAAGAGTACTTTTCTTCACTATCAAAAACTTAGCCTTGGTCTTCTCAAGAATACTTGCAAAATTTGCTAGTCAAAGCTGTCCGTACCTACAGCAGCGTTTTTGTATTTTTTTTTTTGCTTCGTTTTCGTATTGGAAACGTGATGCTGTGTGGTGTTGCCAATGTTGTTTTGATTGTTTGTCTTCTTGTTGGTACATGTTGTTGTTACTTTAGCTGTTGCTTGTGGGCTCCACTATTTGTAAGTATTTGTGGTGTGGTGTGTTGTGTGGTGTGTGGTGTGTTGTGTTGTGGTCTTCTTGATGATCATCGTTTTGGGTTAATAATGTGGAGCGCAGCTAATTTCAAACTGTGCTATTTTATTGCTTCTATTGTTGTTGTTGTTGCTGTTGTATGTTGTATATGATTTGTTATTGCTGTTGTTATTGTGTTGGCACACGATTGCTTATTTTTTTTTTTAATGATTTTTCTTTTTTTTCTGTTGTATTTGCTGTTTTTGCTTTTTTTTTTTGTTATTACGATCGCTTCGTTTTGTTTCGTTTATTTATTGAGTGTGAGTGGTGTGTGTGTGTGTGAGTGTATGTGTGGTTGTTCGTTTGTTTGAGCTTGTAACCGCGCCACGTCTTCTTCGTCTATAAAACACCTGAAAAGGCCATTAAGATCCCCATAAATACTGTGGTGGATTATTATTGGCATTCTTGTAGTACATACGTACATCTAATATTGTTGTTGTTATTGCTTCTATTATTCTTGTTGTTGTTGTTGCTGTAGTTGTTATGATAGTTTGATTTTTTTTTTTGGACCTCCAAAGTTGTAGAAATTAGTTGAGTATTGATTGGTTTTGTTTTTGTTTTTTTTGGTTTCGATATTTAAAATGAAATTTATTTTCAATCACTTGAAGAATACCCAACTGTGGTGTGGTTGTATGGTGGTGAGATGCAATCCTTATTGAATAACTAAGCCGGTGTTTGTTATATTCTATTATAACTTTATTAAATCTACAGATTGTTGATAATTCATTAAAAAGAAAAAACAAAAATAAAATTCCCAACAATTAAAAGAAAACTTTGTTAACACTTGGAAAGTTGGGAACAGATTTTGTTAAACCATAAAGTATAAAAAAAATTATCTGAATTTGGAATTGTAGTGCGGTGGTATAAGAAAGAGTGAATGAATGGCAATCAATAAGAATCTGGAGTTTCTTCAAAAAGAAATTGAAATTTATTTCCATGCTTTAGAAGAATATTTAGGACGACTAGGCTCAAATTTTTTAGAAATATTTGAAGATATTAAACTCATGGAAAGGCATATCTAGGCAAGATCCATATCTACTGATGTTTTGAGAGGTTTTTAATATAAAAAGTAACATTTCATTGGAAACATTTGCTTTCTTTAAGACTGCCACCAAAAATCTTGCCCACTACTGTTATCATTTGCTTGATCCAGAATGACAGAGTTGCCAAGTTCGTTATTGTTGGCTACGAAGAGACACTTTTGGTATTGTGTTGTTGTATTGCATGAAGTGGTGAAGAATTTTGCCGTTGTTGTTACTTCTTATAAGGCGAATGACGCTTGACCCTCCACCCAAGATGACTCGGTGCATAGTACCTGGTATACACCCGAGTGTTTCTTCTTGGAATGCATTAATGCTTCACAGATCTCAATATTGTTTTTAGATGCTCCTTTTTCAGCATCACAAAATTTAAATGTTGGTTCTGAATGAATGTCGTGAATAGAACTCGCCGTGGTCTAGTAGGTAGTGTGTTGGCTTATTAGTCTAAAAGTCAAGATTCGAGTCCCAGGCCAGATATCAAAACAAAATACAAAAAGTATTTTTTCGGCGATTTCCTCTCAGCAGATTTCTGGCAAAAACTCTGAGAGTAAATAAAATTGCCATGAAAAGTTTCTCATAAAATCTGTCGTTTGGAGTCGACTTTAAACTATAGGTCCCGCTACTCATGTATAAAATTAACACACACAACATAAGTTGTGTGAGAAACAAGGTCAATAATCCTGACTGATGGGTTCTAATGACCAATTATGTATATGTCTGAATACGTGTACTTTCTTTCTAGAGTACCCTATCAAAGGACTGCTTACTAACCTCGAGATATTTCTGATAAGTCTGGTGCATTATTCAAACGCTCTCCTGCTGTTATTTCCCAACAAATGTTTCATCTTTTTAGATTGAAAAGAGTCTTCTTCTCTCTATATTTTCGAACATGATTTTCAAAATATTTCATTCGGTTGGAAATATTTCATTCTGTCGTTGATCCATTGGCATATGAGAAAGTAACCGACCCTTTAAAAGCCTGATCGCGAAGCATAATCATAGGTTTTAGTTCTATCAAGGAGACAATTAGAAGAGAGCTGATTGAATTTATTAGATCCCGAAGTCCACTGGTGAATTTTGAATGATAACAGGGTTCAAACCACTAGCCATAAATACCCAAGCCAACTGACTTAAATTCAACATAATTTCCAACGTTGCTGTAGGATAGGCCCCTTTTACCAGTTAGTTTATCTATCTTATCCTACTCCATTTGAACTCTTTGCAGATATACGCAGTCTGCCCAGACAGTGGCCCCAAAAGCCTCATTTGGTCTGACCAACGTACTTTACATTCATGTGCACGAACAAAGACTTTCTGTATGGTCCTACATGTCAGAGATTTTACTTCCAATTTTTTTTGTTTTTTTAACCTGCTACTCAGGGGATGACCCCTACTCATGCAGTGCATTGTGCAGGTTTAGAAAAGGTGGAAAGAGGGAAGATGCGAACGGTAAGGAAACAAGTTGCTGCTGGTGACTATAAAATGGCCAGTGCTATACCTTCACCATTAGACAGTCTACAGCAATCGTCCCCAAGAAGCCCGCAGTTTCTCACACCACTTATGTTGTGTGTTAATTTTATACAGAAGTGGCGGGACCTACAGTTTAAAATCGACTCCGAACGACAGATTTTTGAGAAACTTTTCAAGAAGAGAAAGAGAAGGAATCGCCGAAAAAATACTTTTTGTATTTTTTATTTTGATGTCTGGCCTGGGACTCGAACCCTGGCTTTACGTCTAATAAGCCAGCACACTACCTACTAGACCACGGCGACCCCCAAAGAAATTTTCGTTATCTCGGTGCATATACTATCGGACCACGTTGTTATGAGACATATTGCGTAATAATTCGAAGATGCTGTACCCAAATAAGTTGGTAGACGTGGATGTCAACTTTAAAGGGTACCCACAGTTCACAGTTCCTGACACCATCCAGAGCATTATTTACAACAATTTAATTTCCACCCTCCATCCTCAACACAACGCCGTGTATGTCGCTAATCGTTAATTAATTTATCAATTACTGATCGTTTTGATTTCGTAATGAATTATGAAATTAAATTCAAAAGTTTTCTAATCAAATTGAAATTCATCATTAAATTACTTAAGATTTCCGATTTGAAAACAACATTTTTAAGCAAATATTTCAACAATGCCTAGTCATTATTAATTATAATAAAAAAAAAAAAAATGAAAAACATTTAATTTAAAAATAGAATGAATTTCGTTTAAAAATATTTTTTTAAAATTTTTAATCATTTTGTTTACGAAACGAACGATCATTTCTAGAAGAAACTCCGGACAAATTAAGGTCTTTAATTAAAAAATCATTTGCTTTCAATCATCATCATTTGATGGAAACCACAACCAACAAAAAAAAAAAATGTGCCAAACGATAATGACGATAATAAAAAGGAATTAGAGAATTAGAGGAGAGAATAAACACACACACACACACACCAAAAAAAATGTGATTTAAATTAAGCAAAATTAATAAGAAAATCATCACAAATTAGTCACGAGTTAAAGAGTGAAAGATTCAAACATTGTGATCAAATCGATTAAGAAACTTAAATTGGCGAAAATATTCGTTAAACGATTTGATGAAATTCACAATAAAAAAAACAACAATTTTATTTCTTAATTAAAAAGATCCAAAATATAGTCATTAACACTAACGATTTAAATACAACAACAGCAACAACAAAAACACAATATAACTATTAAGAAAAAAAATATAGAAATATTTACAGTTTTAAAAGCTCTTTACAGTTTTAAAATTATTTTTTTTTTCAAATTCCATTTCAAATGATGACCGAGTAAAGCTAGGATTAGCCAAACGTATGCGTTCATCTGCAGAATACAAATATAATGGAAATGCTTATCGAAATATCGATACGGTTGGGTAATTGTTTTTTTCATTGCCTCTCACATGTTCGAAACGAAACTTTCCATAAACTTTCAGCTAATTTTACCATTAAGGCTCGTTTAGCCAAACGTACACGGAACGTTTGTTTGTTCATTCGAACATCAAATGCAATATCGTATCGTATTGCGTCTAACATGCTCAGAAAGAACGTACGTTACGTTATGATCAATAAACGTTTTGCTCATTCTAACATAAAGCTCTGGTTAGCCAAACGTCTACGGATTTAAGGATCTAATCGGTCTCATTGTCTCTAACATGCTTAAAATGAACGTTACGTTGTGTTTCGTGTTCGTTCGGCTAGGTTAGGTTAGAGGATGTGTTCTTAAGACAAGTACAGTACCCGGAGTTCGAAATTGGCCCATTGTACAAGCGTTCGGCTAATTTTATCATAAAGCTCCGATAAGCCAAACGTACACGGAACGTACTTTCGTTTGGAGAAAACCATTTGCAAGAGTTTGATCTCGGAAAATTTATACATAGACCATCTGGACATGTGTATTTAAATAACTAATCATTCTCATTGCCTCTAACACATTCAAAACTAACGTACGTTACATTATGTTTCTTTCATAAAGTCATAAAGGTAAGCCAAACGTCTAAGAAATCAACTTTCGTTTGCAGAAAACCATTTGGATAAATTTGATTTCGGAAAAATTATACAGAGGCCATCAGTAACTGTTGATTTTACATTGCATTATAGTAAGGATGTTCGATCCATCATGATGCTGCATTCAGTAGGCAAAGGATTGTTAACTCAACAAAAGCTTTAGGACTCTATCACAACCACAACAATTGAAGATTGCATGTTACTCAGAAACAAACAATTATTATTAGAGTAAGGGGCTATACGGACCTGTGGAAGATTTTTAATTTTAATTCTAAATTTCTGATAGAAACCAATAAGTATCATAATGCTTCAAGCCCTCATGAAGTCGCTGTAGTCTAGTAAGTCGTGTGTCAGCTTGTTAGTTGAGAACCGGTCTCAGATATCTCGAATGAAACAAAATATGAAAATAGAAAAAAAATGTTTTTCTTCACCAACTTCCCCTCAGCAGAGTACTGGAAAACACTCATGAATAAAATTAACACATACAACACAGGTAGTGTATAAAGTTAGGTCGTAAATAGAGATCAGCAATGAATCGTTTTTTCGCTACTCGTAAGCACTCATGAATTTTAAATATGAGTCAACAAGACATATAGAAACGTAAATATGTACTCTGAGTCATTCATACGCTGATTTATAGAGTACATGTTGCAATGAGTATGCGTACAACATTGAGATCAAACTCATACCATTCGGAATATGTTTGATACAGAAGCCTACTCATAAGTTTCAATTTATAAGAGAACTCATTTCGATTCGAGTGACTCGAATCATTCAACAAAATTTACAGTCCTAATTGTTGTTTCATTTACACCCAAAGAAAAAAAGACAGTGCAGTAAGCAGAGCAAACATTCAGACTTCTAGAGAGTATTTTAGTGTTCGTAAGCGATTCATACTTATTTTGCGATTCATACACGAATGTTGAGCTATGGAGAGTCGAAATCATCGAAAATCTTACGTGTTCTTAAGTATGAATATAATGAGTACTTCAAGCTTTGAATATGAGTAGAGGTTCCATGATATTCAAATAAGTATGAATGCGTATAAGTATTAGAAATTCTGAGTATGATTCGATGCTATTCATATTTTTAAATACTCATTACTGATCTCTGGTCGTAATCCTTATTAAAGGGCTGTAGTGGCAACTAGAGTATGTATGTATGTACATATGTATGAGTTATGTTAACAATTATCGATTATCGTATCGTTTTATTCGTATCTGCCTAGGACTTGAGTAATTATTCTTCATATTGCCAATACAATGTACATTTAATGGCTTTTATTAGCCATTACGTGTAAACAATTTTTGAAAAATTCCTCCTCTTGTCTTTACACGGAAACCACTTCATTCACTTCATTTTATTTTTAAATTCTTCCCAAAAAAAAAAACGAAAATCACGGTGTGTGTTCGCCACAACTGTAGTACGTACGTACGTACGTAAGCACGTATGTGAGAAAGAGATCACGCCTCCGTATATAAAAACTAATGGAATGCAACACCCTTTAAATGTTTGATTATTTTCTTCATTCGTTTTTCTTTGTTTTTGTTGTTGTTGTTGTTATTAAATTAAGAAATCTTTTGGAAAATAAAGTCATTAGTCGTCGTAGTATTTAATTCGGGCTGTGAAAGGAATTCAACAACGAACAGAAAAATTAATTGCATTTGGCTGGCCATCATTGGCTTGGGTAATCATTAGAAGGGCTCTCAGCACAGACTCAAATCCATCAAAAATTTGTGAATTGGTGGGGCTACATTTCAGTCAAAGAAAAAGGCAACATATGCAGCAATTATTACGGCTTTAATGGAATTGCATTCAAAAAAAATTAGATGCTGTCCGCTGACGGTGATAACAGTGGCAGTGGCAGTGGTGGTGGTGGTGGTAGAATCCTTTTAACCAAAAAACTGACAAAAAACACTGAAATTTATTGGCCAAGAAGATAGTGGCCATATGAACATCATTCATTCATTCTTTATTACATAAACTCACTCACTCACTCACTCACATGTACACACATACGTTATAATTAAGCCGTTCGTTGCCTCAAATGCCGACATCATCATGAGAAGAAAAAAAAAACTCCGAAATAAAAAGTCACACTCACTCTATCCTCTATACGGGGTTAGAAAGGGTTTTTGAAACATTCTTTGGCTACAAAAGCCTCTCAAAATAAGCGGCCATTTGTTGGCGGTCTTTGCAACTCACAGGCTTTTATTATTTAATTTTCTTAATATATTGCTGGTAGTGTTGTTGGTGTTGTTGTTGTTGTTGTTCATTAAAGGCGTGAAATCAATTGATAAGTTTTTTTTGTTTTCAAAATTATTGAATTGGCTTGTATACCCTACCGCACTACACTGTTGCTGGTGGCATATTGTAATGTTTGCAAGGGGCTTAGAGAAAAATAAGCCTTAGACAGTCGTTATTATTGCGGGGTGTATGGATTGTCAAACATTACTATTGTATAGAGAGTAGCGTGGGGACCTCATTAGTTACAGTCTCCGTGTTGCTGGAATACAGAGAATAGAGGACTCTAGAAACAGCAGAAGAATATACAACTCCAACTTATCTGTTCTCTCCAAAAAAATTTACAAAATAACCCCCCTAACCATAGTTCTAGGTTCAATAACGCCCGACAGGAACGCCCAATCTAGGAACTCTTAATCAGTACATCAGCTCTTTTATTTCCAGCGATATTTCTAGGTCACCGTATCAGTGTTGTTACGTCTTTACCTTTTTAAAAACGTTTAAAATATGAGTTGTGATTGTAAACAAAATAACAAATATGTCTTTACTAACTTAACTTGACGAATACAACAATAATTGCTTGTTCGCTGTTCTCCTTTGCTTACAACTCAACAATCTTTTCGACGGCAATCTTCAAACCACGATTGTTCTCTGCACACGCAACGCGTCTTCACACAAGACTGACTGAATTTTTACTACTGCTCATTGTCTGCTTGATGAAGTCGAACGTGTCTTGAGGTCGAACGTTCGGGGTTTCGTCTTTCCGAGATCTCTATCCCGACTTCTTTGTAGTTTGTGTATTTTGTTCACATTGCTTGTTGCTGTTTTCTCGTTACTTCTCTATCCCCTTTCCTTCCTTTCACCCTGATGCTGTTGGTTTACTTGTAACAAGTTCGGTGTATTTCTTTGTGTAGCTTGTGCTCATTTCATTGTTAAACGATGTACACCGTTTCCATTTTCGTAATAATATTAAGGTAAGGGTATACACTTTACTGAAGTCGGCGTGGTCTAGTGGGTAGTGTGTTGGCTTATTAGACAAAAGGCCAGGGTTCGTACCCCAGGTCAGACATCAAAACGAAAATATTTCTTCCTCTCAGCAGATTTCTGGCAAAGACTCTGAGAGTAAAAATTGCCATGAAAAGCTTCTCAAAAATCTGTCGTTCGGAGTCGACTTTAAACTGTAGGTCCCACCACACATGTATAAAATTAACGCACACAACATAAGTGGTGTGAGAAGCTAGGTCGTAATCCTGACTGAAGGGTTGTAATGGCCAATTATGTATGTATGTATACACTTTACTGTAGAGCGTACAACTACCATTAGATGTTCCTAGGCTACTCTAGAAATCCCCAATTCTATCAACAAAACTCCAGTCATTTTACATTTTGTTTCCGTGTCAAATATCACAATGTTTCTAAAGAAAAGTTGTCAGATTCAGGGGAAATACTAGTCCCCATGCCAGACAACATTTTAAATTCAACTGCGAAGACCTTAGCAACAAAACCCATAAATATCTCAACCCATCCCCATTCTTCTCTTCAGGGGAAAATGCCCAACAAATACAGTGTGTGGACAACTAAACCAGCATCGTGAACAACCTTTGCAATACTTATAATGGCATAGGGTATCATAAAGCCTTACTTGACCGCCTAAAACTTTCTTAATTTGTACCTTTCGTTCGTACTTTTTTTTTTTTTTGTTGCTTTCATATGTTGTTTCCTCATATTTTGTTCGGTTTCTTAAAACAAGTCTGCTGTAGGTCGTCACATTAATTAATGCGATTAAAACACACACAAAAGAGATGGAGACAGAGACAGAGAGGAGTAACAAAACAAAACCAAGGCAGAGTTTAACTCACCCAGAGGCTAATACAAGGATTAAAAATCATTTCGGATGTTTCTTTTAAATACTTTGTATGTGTCGGGTTATGTTTTCGATTTTTTTGCTTTTTGTTTTCTGTTTTCAATATTGAAAATTAATTTGTTGTCTTCTTATTAGTTGTTGGGGCTTCTTGCATTCTCGTTCGCTATGTTTTTTTTTAGATTTAATCATCGATTTACTCGTACATTTTAAATCAATTTTTATCAGCTTATTTTGCATATTTATCGGGTTTTTTTTTCTTGTTTTCATAACAGCCTACAATGTTTTTACAGCTTTGTTACGAGGGTAAATTGTTAAGTCAATAAAATTATTTTGCATGTTTTTATTATTTGAATAATAAAATTATAAAATTTGACTTCAATACATAACATAATTGGCCATTACAACCCTTCAATCAGGATTACGACCTAGCTTCTCACACCACTTATGTTGTGTGCGTTAATTTTATCCATAAGTGGCGGGACCTACAGTTTAAAGTCGACTCCGAACGACAGATTTTTGAGAAGCTTTACATGGCAATTTTTACTCTCAGAGTCTTTGCCAGAAATCTGCTAAGAGGAAGTCGCCGAAGAAATATTTTTTCGTTTTGAGGTCTGACCTGGGATACGAACCCGGGCCTTTTGTCTAATAAGCCAACACACTACCCACTAGACCACGGCGACTTCAATAACACAGTATAAATGGGTACCAGAGATCAGCAATGAGCATTCATAAACATGGTTAGAATGGCGTCATACTCATAGTGTCTGAGATTCATATGCATTCATATTTATTTTAATATTATGGAACCTTTTTCTACTCATATTCAAAGTACTTTGAAGTACTCATCATATTCATGCTTAACAACACAACACGTATGATGTTCGATGATTTCAAATCTCCCTAACTCAACATTCCTGTATGAATCACAAAATAAGTATGAGTCGCTTACAAGCACTAAGGTTAGGTTATGTTAGGTTAGAGGATGTGCACCTGGCAGTCAAGACAAGCACAGTACCCGGAGATTGGTTGACCCATTGTACATTGTCCTTAGGGGGAGGAAGGAAATAGAGGATATAGGAATGTAGATAAGAGGAGGGAGAATGGGAAACGGAGGAATTACATAAAGAAGCTGACACAAAACAAAAGAGGGTGAGAGCGCGACTACACTTATGAAGCCCTAGCACCTCTCAACCAGCCCAAGCTGCTAATGAATCTGTGGAGAGCCTTGATGTCGGCTCTCGACACAGAACTCAAGCTCTTAAAGAAGGCCCTGCCAAGGGTCCTCAACCTTAACCTACCAAGGGCTGGGCAGTTGCAGAGGAGATGTTCGACAGTCTCTAACTCCTCGTCATCGCAACATACCCTGCAATAGTCCGGCTGGGATCTATTCCAGATCCTCGTACTAAAATACCTACTAAAAATTTGTGTGTTTTTGCTTTGCATGCTGCTTTGTTTTTATTTTTTGCTTATGTGTCTTATGCGTATGAGTTTGATGACAATGTTGTAAGCATACTTATTGGAACTTGTACTTATAAATCAACGTTGTAGAGAATATGTTGTTAAATTTCAATATTGTTGACTCACACTAACTTAGATTCAAAATTTCATGGGTACTTACATACATAATTGGCCTTTACAACCCTTCAGTCAGGGTTACGACCTAGCTTCTCACACCACTTATGTTGTGTGCGTTAATTTTATACATGAGTGGCGGGACCTACAGTTTAAAGTCGACTCCGAACGACAGATTTTTTGAGAAGCTTTTCATGGCAATTTTTACTCTCAGAGTCTTTGCCAGAAATCTGCTGAGAGAGAGGAAGTCGCCGAAGAAATATTTTTCATTTTGATGTCTGACCTGGGATTCGAACCCGGGCCTTTCGTCTAATAAGCCAACACACTACCTACTAGACCACGGCGACTTCATGGGTACTTATGCGTAGCAAAAACAGAAGCATTTCATTGCCGATCTCTGATTCTAATCGGGCTCCTGTGATTTTAAACTTACCAATCTTACTATGGCATAGATTTCTAAACTAAAATTCTATATTCCTTGTGAAAACATTACATTCTATCCCATACGTTTACCTCAAAAATATGAAAATTATACGCCTTCGAACAAATCAAAAAAATAAAAAGAACACAGAAATAGAAACAGAAATGAACTCGTGCCACAGTTTAATAATCATTAAGTTTTATTGTTTGTCTGTCAGTCACAAATGTTAATTGAAGTGAGTGACACAAAAAACACGACAGTGACATGATCATCTTGAAAAAAAAAACACAAAAGCCATCAGAAAAATAAACGCCTTCTTTAGGCGTTTTATTGTAAACGTTTAACGACGAAATTAAACAAAAAAAAACAAGAAAAACTCACTAAATGAACAGAAAAGAAAAATTAATTGAAAAAATAAAAAAAACGAAAATAAAAACAATATTTGACATGCATGATGCATCTATTCATACATCCATCCAACCATCCATCCATCCATCTATCTCTTGTGGCAACAAACGAAATATATGTGGCAGGCAGAAGGCAATAAAAATAAATGGCCAACAATGGAAGCCAACAAAAGAAAGACGGAAAAAAAAACACTTTGGAAAAGACATAAACACACCCATTCCCGATACTGTTTCTCCACATCAACACCATAAACGACACTTATTTGGTATGGAGGGGGTGGAGGCAGGTAGTCAACTGCAAAATTGACAAATTGATGATACGAGATATAAAAGCCAGTCAACCAAACAACCAACCAGACATTGGTAAAGAATTTTATTGTAAATCCACCACTCCACTACCACCAAACTTACCTGGTATTTGGGGGGATTTAGGTGGCCACTAACACAACGTCTTGATTTCATATTAATTTCAGGGAATGTCGTCAACTCATCATCATCGCCATTGCATTACAATGTGTGCGTGCGTGCCTTCAACCTTAAGTTGACTTTAAAGAAATTCACCGTATGACGATAACGTCGTAATACGGCTTTGTAAGTGTGACGAAATACGATTTAATTCCAGCTAGTCATGGCAGGTTGTAATGCCTCGCGCATTAACATCATTCAAGTGTCATAAATGACTGTCATGGCAATTTTCTCTCTTTCACAATTTTTACACTCTCTTTGAGATTTTTATTATCATCATCCAAGGCTATTATGCAGTTGTCATCAGGCACACATACACACATCCCTAAACCTACAATTCAGTTTTAATATCCTTTTCATGTTTACAAGTGTTTTTCCGGTTTCCATTGCCACCCTTGTTGCTTGGGCTACAAAAATTTCATTTCTTCCCACTCTCCTGCTAATTTCACAGCCTTAAAGTCAAGTGTGGCGATTTGCCAGCATTTCTAATATTTATTGCCCAACAACAACAACAAACAATGCAATCATCTGCCACACAGTTTCCCTTTTCTTCCACTGGCTGCTTGAAAAAGGTCCTTTTCCTGTTCGTCCCTTGTATTGTTAATGCTGCCGTTTGGTGTTGTCATACAAGTGCGCATAACGAATGCGATTATTTTTATTTCGCTGGTTTTATTATTCATTAACGTGGCCCATACGTTTTTGCCGCCTCTCCCCATCCACATGCCACAATTTATATGAATTTGTGCACTGGCATGTAAGAAAAATTGAAAATTTCTGCTTTCAACCTCCTCCTCCTGGTATTGTAATTTATTTTAATTATTTATTCTCAATTGTTTTTTTTTTTTTGGGTGAAAACGTAAGAAGATTGACTTTTCATAGGGATTAGTTAGAAGGAAAATACCTTCTATACACCAGACACTATCAACTGCCACCACGGCTTCATGAAGATTGATTTTCTAATTCAAATAAATCAATTAAGTCACATGAATTGAAGTCGCCGTGGTCTAGTGGGTAGTGTGTTGGCTTATTAGACAAAAGGCCCGGGTTCGAATCCCAGAGTCAGACATCAAAACGAAAAATATTTCTTCGGCGACTTCCTCTCAGCAGATTTCTGGCAAAGACTCTGAGAGTAAAAATTGCCATGAAAAGCTTCTCAAAAATCTGTCGTTCGGAGTCGACTTTAAAACTGTAGGTCCCGCCACTTATGTATAAAATTAATACACACAACATAAGTGGTGTGAGAAGCTAGGTCGTAATCCTGACTGAAGGGTTGTAATGGCCAATTATGTATGTATGTAAGTCACATGAAAATACCGTTCGAAATCGATGAAAATTGTTCAAGAGATTTAAGATCAGCATCGCTCTACAATTTCAAATAGTTTCCAAGCATTGGTGCCAAGATCTTGCGATCTAGCTTCTCACATCAATTATATTGTGGCCGGATCTTCAGTTTAAATGTAGACTTCGAACGTCAGATATCTTAAGAAACTTGGCAATTTTTATTTGCTATTAGAGTGTTTGCCAGAAATATGATGAAAGGAGATTGTCGAAGAATAAGTTCTCGTTTGATTCGCCTCGCGTCTTATATAGGGCCCGTCAAACACCCTTTTTTTGTTTTGAAAATGCTTTAATTAAGAACTACTGAATATTTTCTCAAGTTTCTTTTTTTTTTTAAAGTACAATCCTTCCGGTTAATAATGGAAAATAATTTCATTCAAATGGCTGCCTCGGCTGGCCATGCAGTAGTCAACACGATCGGTGCAATTTTTAAGAACATTATCGATTGTGTGCAGCTGTATTTCATCAATGGCTTCAGGAATACTGTTCTCTAAAGCGTTAATTGTCTCTGGCTTGCCGGCGTAATACTTATCTTTGACGGCACCCCACAAATAATAGTTCAACGGTGTCAAATTTGAGCTCCGAGGTGGCGAAATGATCAGCTCTGGGCTGATAATGCGAATTTCAAAAGCAGGGTGCAAATCATCGAGTGTAGCTTCGTCTGCACGACACGTAACGCCGTCCTGTTGAAACCAAATGTTGCCAATATCCTCCTCTTCAATTTTTGTGAACAAAAATTCGTTCAACATGGCCTGATAATGATAGCCATTGACTGTAACGGCCACTCCTTGTCCATTTTCGAAGAAAAATGCCCCAATTATGCCTCTGGACCAAAATCCGCACCAGACAGTGACTTGTTTTGGGTTCATTGGCTTTTTAATGTAAGATTGCGGGTTTTCCGTGCTCCAAATGCGACAATTTTGCTTGTTTACAAACACGCCAAGATCAAAATGAGCATCATCTGAAAAAATGATTTTTTTTGTCAAAATCGGCATCTTCTGCAAATCGATCGCAGGCGCACTTAGCGAAGCGAAAATGCATTGAATGGTCAATATTCGTTCAGCGGAAGGATAAAACTAATTATCTGTCAAATCAGACATGAGCTAAGTATTACCATTCAAGAAATAAGCACTAATTGAAACAAAAAAACGTTAGATGTCGGACACGATACTTCAACGCACCACCTACTAGACTACGTCACCTTTATAATCATACATACATGCGTACCTAGTTCCTCAGACCACTTATGTTGTGTGTGTTAATTGTATACACGAGTGGCGGGAGCTTCAGTTTAATGTGAACTACGAACGACAGATTTTTGAGAAATTTTTCACGACAATTTTATTTCATTTTACTCTCGGAGCCGAACAAATATTTTTCCATATTCCGTTTAGTTGGAAATGTCTTACATGGGGTTTGCATAAGCCACTACACTACCTACTCGGCTATAGCAACTTCTTTATAATCATCATATAAATTATTTCTAAAGTACTTTTTTTTTAATATTTTCATTGATAAAAATTATATTTTATAAAGAAATGCATGATAATACTGTTGTCATTATGACTATATGTTTTTGTTCAAGTGTGGTAATACAGGGTCGCTTAATAGAAAGGCAGTCCTACATAATATAGTATGTATTAAAATCGATTCTGGCAATACCGCTATTTACTATAATGCCGTTGTTACTAAGTGAGTTATATATAATATGGATATTAAGTTGTAAAAAGCTGTTTTGGCAATACTTTGCAGTAGTTGTTAGATCAAGTGGCATAAACAGGGTCGCTTAATTGTAATGCTATTCCACATAATAATATATAAAGTTGT
This sequence comes from Sarcophaga peregrina, assembly GCA_014635995.1. Taxonomy (NCBI): domain Eukaryota; kingdom Metazoa; phylum Arthropoda; class Insecta; order Diptera; family Sarcophagidae; genus Sarcophaga; species Sarcophaga peregrina. Next base: position 5,986,674 of record CM025789.1, read on the forward strand.
AAAAGCCATTTTGGCAATGTCGTTATTGGCATGGCATTGTTTGTTTTATAAAGTGTAGTAATACGGGTTAATAAATGGTACCAGCCTAATCGTAACAAACTTGGGAAAGCACATCATATCATCAACAATTGTTCTTACCGATAAAATTGTACCATTACCCCGAATCAACTTACACCTTCTGATCCAACTGTGCCTTTCCGAATGACACGAAAACAATTCCCTGTGAAACTTACTTTTGCTATGACGATAACAAAAGCACAAGGTCAAACCCTTCAAAAGATAGGATTGTATTTATCAGAACCGGTCTTTTCACATGGGCAGTTATACGTGGCTTTTTCTCGAGTGCGTACGTTTAAAGATATTTTTGTTTGTATTAAGGATTCGTACGGGCAAAACGTTAACGATGATCATGTCATTACCTCTAACATTGTATTCAAAGAAGTATTATAAAAGCATTTAAACATATGTATGTATGCATGTAAATATGTATGATGATATTATGATTTCTAATATTTTTAATAAAATTTCTATTAATTATTTTTATTTTATGTTACAAAAATAACAACTGTCATCTAGTCATTATTTAATTGGCATTTGGAACATTTTGCTTTCAGAATTTAATTCATCTTTGATATTCCAAATACCGGAATTAAATCAATGAAACCACATTTTAAACGTGATACTCCTGTTTTCGTTCCCAATTGCAGTAAATTTTCATATTTGACTTGAAGGACGTTTAAGACTTCAATTGGAAAAAATTATGGAATTAGTTTTACCACACCCTACAGTATTGAATTGTCGCAATGGGGATGTGAAGTTTCATTTCCTTTTTTTTTTTTTCTTCCGCAAAGTATTTCTCTTTGAATGTTTTTTAAGTGGCCCCTTTCACTTAATGTTCGATTGTTGATTGTAGAGTTTAAATATTAATTTCCATGGGCCCTTCCTATACGATTTTGTATATTTGCCACATCATAACATTAACTTCATATGGGATACGATACGATACGATATGAAGTTTAATTTCATACATAATCTGATGATGAATTAAATTCTGTAATTAAATTATAGTGTCTGTCTGTCTGTCTGTCTGTCTGTGTGTCGTATGTAATTAAAAATGTTTGTACATCATTTATGTGGCATGCATCCATTCATTATCAATGCAAAACCGTTCATTATGCATTCATTTGAATGGATGCGAGTGAAATTATGGCTTCACAAATACTTCAATGCTTAACAATATGAACTGTGATCCTGTAATGTTCGTTACAAATAAACTCGATGATGGGTTTTACAACATGATGAGTAAAATAAATATTCATGTTGCTATTGTTGTTGTTGCTTTTATCATTATTTGAGTAGCAATAATGAATGTTGCATGCATGCATGCAGCAGCATGCTGTAAATAATCATTATAATATTGATAACATCATCATCAACAAACACTCAAACAGCAAATCAAGCAACCAAACAAACAATCCTTCCAACCATCCATCCAACCAACCATCGAACTAACCAAACAGATGCTACTACCATCAACGATATTATCCAGTTGACGTTTATCAATGCAAAATTTAATGAACGAGAAAGCAACGTATGTATGCATGCATATGCTTATAATGTGTAATGAATTAATGAATACATAGTACGAGTATGAGTACGAGTACGAGTATGACTACATGAGTATGAGTATGATCTTATCGATCGATGTCTAATAATGATTAGCGCGTGTGTGTGTGTGTGTGTGTATTTTCATTCGATGAGAGTATTAAAATCATATTAAGCACGCGTTTAACCTACAAAATACATACACGACTGACTAATTGCCGCAGATTACAGGCTACAGGTTTGCTTGGTAATATTTTGCCAACTCTTGCAGGCAAGAAAATAATGAAAAACAAAAACAAAAATAAGAAAAACAAATAAAATAACGACAGTTTAAGTTAAAGAAAAACTGTGGAGGCACAAAAACAATACAAAAACGATACAAAAAAAAAAAAATGAAGAAAAAAACCGGCACCAACTAGCCATACCGCCAGCGAACAAAAGCAACCAGCCTGGCAACCAACCAGCCATTTCGGCAAAACCAACAAATGACCGTAAAAAAAGAACCCGTACTATGCAATTACAACAACATTAAGTTTTTAATGTTTTTTTTTTCACCAAAAAAAAAACCGACACTGGCACTGGCTCTGGCTCTGACACAGGCTTAGGCAGATGTAGTGGCATTGCGGAATTCTTGTAATGACGCTACAGTAGAACAGCGTTTATTAAAAATATTTAAGCTTTTGAAGTCGTTGTAATCTAGTAAATGTAATACATAAGTGTTACAACCCGAAGTCGACCTGGTCTAGGGGTATGTGTGTGCGTTATTATAAGAGTGGCGGGTACGTTAAAAGTCGACATCAAAGAAAGATTTTCTTTCGGCATTACTCTCAGAGTCTTGCCAAAATCTGCTGAGAGAAAATCGCCTGAAAAGCTTTTTTGTTTGAGTCGTTTGAACTGGGTCCGCCCTCAAACATAACCCACAACCTACAGTGGCTTAATCTAGTAAATAATGTGTGTTATTAGACACGAACCCTTGGTTCAAACCCCAGCCAACAACAAAACCGAAATATGGGAAAAATCAACTTCAATTTTTGTACGACCAACATATTGGTGGACTAATGGAAAAGTGAAGCGTGCAAAAGACACGTACTTTTACACACAGGCAAGGTGTACCCTACCACGAGGCTCTGACGACCGACCATGGGCGGTATAACCTTAATACTTGCACGGGTATACCCCGGCACTTTGCATGCCTGTTGGCAATGTTGGTAGCCCGAACTTCTTGATGGGAGGCTATAACCTAATAAGCTGTACCTCTTAAATAACTCTTATTACCGAAACCAAGCGGTCATACGCTCCCTAGAGGAGTAAAATGAACATGTTGTTACGTAGATTGCAAATAAAATAAAAATAAATTTAATTTTAAATCAATTCTTCTTCTTAGTGCCACTGTTCGAACTTATACCACGTATAATAATTATCACAATATGTGCTTCTTCGGTATATTACTCTGCTCACACGACACTTCTGCTCGCGTAACACTAACCACTAACTGTTTTCTTCACACGCAACTTGTCTGCGCACAAGACTGACTGAATTGAATTCTTAGTGAATCTAGCGTGGCGTCTTCACTCACGACTGACTGAATTCTCACTGAATCTCCGTTGCCTGCTCTGTCTTGCTTTTTATATTGCTGTACCAATGGTATGATTAATGCTCTCGACGGAAGATGATCCAAAAATGTAAAGAAGTTATTTTCATTATTGTTGTTTGTGTTTCTTTTACGCACTTTGTTTTTGCTTGTTTACTTTTTTGTTGGTTGTACTTTGTTGTTGGCTGTTTACGTCTTTTATCCTTTATTTTTATTTATTCATCGATTTTGTAAACAAGCCCATTATTTTTGTTGCTATATTTTTTACTAATTCGTTGATCACGTGAACAAGTCCATTGTGTTGTTTTTGGAGTTTTGTTTGCTATTTTATTAACACCATTTCCATGTTCGTAACAATGTATATATGTGGTCTAGGAAAATAGATTGTGGGAAGGATTAAAGAGGAAGTAGTGTTTTCGAACGTTAGATTTGACATAATTGACTCTGTTCTACAGAAAAAGCGATCCACATAAGAATAGTCCCTAACTTATTGGGCATTACATTGATCAAACAACCACTAACGGATATGACCACACCATAATTGATCTTCATAGCTCTTCAGTTAGGATTCAATCTAGCTTTTTACACCACTTCTGTTGAGTATGTTAATTTTAAATACACGTTTGAGTGGCAGAACCTACACTTTAGAATCGACTTTGAATGGCAGATTTTTTGAGAAACTTTTCATAGCATTTTTATTTAGTTTTAGAACTTTCGCCAGAAAATCCGCTCAGAGGAAGTCACCGAAGATATTTTTTCAGATTTTGTTTCGTTTGAGATGTCTAAATTGAAGTTTACACCTACTACCTACCTACTAGACTACAACGGTTTCAGAAAGACGAATTTTTCAATTTCCTAGAGCAGCCAACAATGTTGGTTGTGTGTCCTTTCCACATAATTACAGAAAATTTCCTTTTCTTGCTAATAATCTTATTAAGTTTCAAGCTGTTACTTAAGCAACCATTGATCGTGGTATACCGATGTATAGTGTGTAGTTCAGTTTATAACAAACATCACTTTTGAGTGGTAAAAGTTTAATATGCATGACGTATACGTTAATAAATATAAAAATTATAGTGAATATCTTTTAACAGGCGAGAATTTAATGTAAAAGATATTTAAAGTATCAAAGGATTCCTTACAACAATAACATATGCATCGACATTAGGGGCATTCACTTCTTAACAACACGGAATCATCATCTGGCACTAGCCAGATTGAACTGTTAACTTAATACTCCACAATCTATTTTTGTTTTTGCCAATACAATACACTTTATCATTTGTAAATTACAGAATTATAAGGCTATTACTAAACCTTCTGGTTCTGGACATTGCAGGCGATCCTATAGACAAGCGGATAAGTTATAAGGCAGTTCAGGAAGTGTAGATTGTTAATACGGAACTCGACGAAAGGCGGCAATATGTTTGAGATCCTATATTCAATTTTTTTGAATAATTAAATCAAATTTAATTCAAATTTGGCTTCAATTAGATACATAATTGGTCATTACAACCCTTTAGTCAAGATTACAACCTGGCTTCTCACACCGCTTATGTTGTGTGTGTTAATTTTATACATGAGTGGCAGGACCTACAGTTTAAAGTGGACTCCGAACGACAGATTATTGAAAATCTTTTCATGGCATATTTCCTTTCAGAATTTTTGCCAGAAATCTAGTGAAAGTAAGTCGCCTAAGAAATATTTTCGTTTTGATGTATTACCTGGGATATGAACCGTAGCCTCACTTTTAATAAGCCAACATACTGCCGTCTAGTAGGTAGCACTCAACCAGAAATAAAACCTTCTGCACATTGAAAGAAATTCCGTAGATAAAGGAATAAATTAAAGGATCGAGATTATCAATGCGAAAGTCAACGAAAGAATGCTCCTGATTCCAGGACGTAAGGATGAAATTTAATTCCATTTTGGTTGAAATTCGTTTCCGAACACTTCTGCACACTCACAATTAAATTTCTTTACTGAATGTAAGAATAACTAAAATTATAAATTTTAATGAATGATTCGAGTCACATGAATCATTTATAACAAGTATTATAAGAGTATTTTTCTAAATTTATAAATCTAACGAAGTAGGCTTATGAATCAAACAAATTTCGAATGGTATGTACACATACTCATTGCAACCAGTACTGTATAAATCAACATTATAGTGAGTACGAATGGATCAGAGTACATAGTTAATATTGTCAATATTGTTAATTCACTCAAATTTTTGATGAGTGCTTATGAGTAGCGAAAAAACGATTCATTGCTGGTCTTTGCCGTTTACGAAAAAAACACAGAGCAGCAAGCAGAGCAAAAACACAACCTTCTAGTAAGTAGAATGTCCCTCAGGGGAAGATCATCTTCGACTTTTTACACACATAGGACACAACCATCAACATTATGCGTTAAAAATATCGTAAAAATGCACTAAGTTGCTTGGCAGCTTTTAATGAAGTAGATTCTCGAAGCTTCTTTTTGAAATTTCTTCTTAGGTTACACTTGGAAATATTACTAACAATTTTCCTCTGGGTTATACACATGCCATGAAGTCGCCGTAGTCTAGTAAGTAGTGTATTGGCTTATTAGACGTAAAGCCAGGGTTCGAGCCCCAGGCTACATGTCAAAAACGAAATACAAAAAATATTTATTCGGCGATTTCCTCTCAGCAGATTTCTGGCAAAAACTCTGAGAGTAAATAAAATTGCCATGAAAAGTTTCTCAAAACAATGTGTCGTTCGGACTGTAGGTCCCGCCACTTATTTATAAAATTAACGCACACAACATAAGTGGTGTGAGAAATTTGGTCAATAATCCAGAGTGAAGGGTTGTAATGGCCAATTATGTATGTATGTATGGACCAGAGATCACCAATGAATTGTTTTTCGCTACTCATAAGCACTCATGACATTTTTAATATAAGTAAGTGAGTGACTCATTCATTCAGTCACTACAAAGTTGATTTATAACGTACAGGCTGGAATGCGTACATTGTGTACAACGTTGCGTCGAAATATGTTTGATTCATAAGACGCCTACTCATATAGATTTATTCGTTTTTAGAAAAATACTTACTCAAATGACTCGAATCATTCATAAAAATTTACAGCCTTAGTTGTTGTTGCATTTACAACAAAAGAAAAACGACACTTAAGCAAAAAACAGAGCAGCAAGCAGAGTAAACACACAGCCTTCTAGTAAGTATTTTAGTGTTCGTACGCGACTCATTCTTATTTTGTGATTCATACTTGTTTTTAAATATAAATATGATGAGTACTATAAACTTTGAATACGTCAATAGAGAATTCATGATATTAAAATAAGTATGAATGCGTATAAGTATCAGTAATTATGCGTATGAATCGATTCGACTCATCTTTTTCAATACTCGTTACTGGACCTCTGGTTCACAATCCCACTATTAAGCACACTGCAATGATATGTTCGAACAATAATCGGGGGAATGTTCCTATCCAGAAGATTTATTGGATTATATCTAGTAATGTGGGATAATTTGACTGACTAGAGGTAGCGACATGGTTCAAACCTCAGCACAGACATCTCGAACACAACAAAATTTCGTAAAAATATTTCTCCGGCGGCTTTCACCAGTCTTCTGGCAAAAACTCTAGGGGACAATAAAGAAATAGTGCGCCATAAACAAGAAAAATTGGATGAAATACTTGATAACAGATTTGAAGATTAAGGAAATCTAGTCAGAAATCTTGAGAAGCCTAAGGAGCTTAAAGCCAAAGACTATCAATGTGGTAGGCCTGATATTGTCAATTGTGTGTATGTACATATACACATACCTCTCACAAATACAGTCACATTTTTATCATGTTCTCTTTGTGCCGACGTCATATTTAAGTGTTCGTATGCGACTCAGAAGTATATAGTGCACTGCGTCGTGCGTGTGTTGAGTTATGGAGAGTCGAAATCAAGAACATCATACATATCGAATGAGTATGAGTATGATGGACACATCAAACTTTGAATATGTGAGTAGAGAGGTTCCATGATATTAAAATAAGTATGAATGCATATTAGAGTATCACAAATAATGAATATGATTCGATTCTGCTTATCTTTTCTAAATACTCATTGCTAAATCTTCCTGCTGTGAATACCCCTAATATTTTTGTATCTCTTTAAGTCTCTTTCATTATTAAATATTTTACTCATTATGGACTGACGTTAAAGCCATTAATGTCAGCTTCATGTTAAAAATCGATAGATTGGCTGATGGTTGTTGGCAATATTTTCTTATTGCTGTTGATGATGTTGATGTTGCTATTGCTGTTTATTCGTTACCACCAACAGACTTGTATTGTTGTTGGTAATTCGTTATTTTTTTTTTGTTTTGTTTGTTTGTGAACAACTACTGTTGTTGCTGCAATTGATGTGATGTGGTACAAAACAATTCAGCATTTACAACTGCAAGAAGATCTTTGTTGTTTCCTTTTGTTGTTGTTGTTGTTGCTGTTGTAAACTTTTAATACGAAAACCATTATTTAAACATGTATTTACATTACAGGCACAATCATACATACGTACATACATACAGACATACAGATCTTGTATTGTAGGTAGGAGAAATAAAAAAATTTTAACAAAAAAAAATCAACGAAAACGTTAAAAACGTAACTATTTATACTGATTGTCGGCGAAACATCAAAAGAACGCGAAAAACCACAATCATCTTCTTTAAGGTGGTAATTATGTCTCACTCTCGTTCTATCTCTATCTCTCTTTCTATCTCTCTCTCTCTTTCTCTCTCTCTCTCCCCCTTTCACGGTTGAAATCTCTTAACTGAAGCTCCGCTTAAACTTACTTCAACTTGATGATCAGTTTTACTGTTCATTTGTCGTAGTTGTAGTCGTAGTTGTTTAGTCAGCCCCCTTGTTCCCCTTGTTGGTGGCCACACGTTAGTTCTGGCGATCATCTTAAAAGAATATGAGATTCGATTTCTTTGTTTTGCTATGCATGTACTGCATATATGACTTCGCGTATTGTTGCAGCCATTAGTTGTTATTGCCTGTTTTAGTTGCCGCTGCTTTGCTGCTGTGCCTAGTGGAACCACCAGGAAGACAAAGCCTGCCTATAAATGCCTTTAAAGTTGATTAAGAATTAAGAGAATCTATTTTAGGGTTCAGGTTTTATTTTTTCTTTTTTGGTTTTTATTGTTCATTTTTCTTCTTTTTGAATTTGGTAAGTATTTTTTTTTTTTTGCATTTTATTTCCTTACAAATGGTTATTAAACGTTGTCATTCTTAGGGCCATTATTACAACTTCCCGTTAAAGTTGGCGTTAGTTAAAGGTACCTTTAGCTAAAGTGAACGGCAAAGTTACCTTTAACGTATTTTGGTTATTACAACTTACAGATAAAATAAAATTAACTTTTTCAAAAATATGGCAGTGCCGGAGCAAAGTCGATAAAACTGCTCAGTTTAAACAAGTTTTTTTTTAACGCAGTGGAAACAGCAAAACTTCGTTTTGGTTGTTATATATGCTAAGTTTGTTTAAATTTGAAGTTACGATATAGAAAATATCATATGATATGGCAAGTTCAAACATAAAGTGGCCTTTAAATGTTAAAGATAGGATGATCTTCCCTTTAGCTTAACGCTCACTTCTATCTTATTG